>OW052223.1:4500002-5100744 GCA_932526605.1 Nephrotoma flavescens
GAATACTGCGCGATCTGCAGAGATAGAGGAATAGAGGAAGCCGACCTGGCACATTTACCTGGGTCCGGAAAATGTAAAGTATACAGAGAGGCATTACAGGCGGCCAAGACCCGGCTATGTTAAACGTCGTCCAAGGCAATATGAACCGCAGTAAAACTGCTGACTGCCTCTTGCAACAAGTGGCATCTGAAAATCGAGCAGACATAATGCTGATAAGCGAACAATATCGCAACAGGAGCCCTCCGCTATGGTACCCAGACCTCTCGGGCACAGCGGCCATATGGCTTACAAACGGAAAGGTACGAGTACAAAGCCATGGAGCGGGGCGAGGCTTTGTATGGATTCAGTGCAAGGAAGCCATCTTCATCAGTTGCTACTTCACCCCTAACGAAACAATCGCAGAATTTCGGGCCAAGCTCGACGCCCTAGAAGATGTATTCCGGCGCATGACGGGACAAATGGTTATCGGAGGGGACTTTAACGCGAGGGCCCTCGAGTGGGGAATGCCGCATCCCGATTCAAGAGGCAGACTAATCCTGGAAATGGCCGCTAGAGCAGACTTGTCTGTTCTAAACGTAGGCAATAGCACGACCTTCCGTCGCCCCGGATACACCGAAACCATTCCGGATGTTACCTTTGCATCGGAGAATATGGTACCCTACATCCACGACTGGGTAGTCATGGAGGACTACTGTGGAAGCGACCACCAATACATCGCCTTCGCGGTAGGGAGAGACAGGCCGCAAGTCGCACCACAAAACAAGCCGAAAAAATGGAACCTAGATAGGCTGGACGTCGATCGCTTCACAACAGAATTATCCAAAGGCATCGAAACGCGAAGGACGGGCGGAAGCATTGAACCCGAGACCCTGGTAGCAGCTACAATGGATCTCATAACAGCTGCGTGCGAAGCCTCCATGCCACACAAAACGCCGCGACACGGCAAGCAGCCCGTGTACTGGTGGAACGCAGAAATCGCAGATCTGCGAAAAAACTGTCTAGTGCTACGCCGCAGGGCTCAGCGCGCGTCAAATAGAGCAGGCACAGGCGAAATCGCGGCAGCACATAAAACCGCCAGGAGGAAGCTAAGAAGTGCCATTAACAGAAGCAAAGCCAAATGCTGGAAAAAGCTAACCGAAGACGTCGACAGAGATCCTTGGGGACTTGGCTACAAGCTAGTCACCAAAAAACTTGGCGCGCAGGCACCTACGAGCCCGATGGCAGCCACCACCATGGACGTAATAGTGCAAGCGCTTTTTCCGAGACACGCGGCGAGAGCCGGACAAATCCCGGACCGAGATGCCAATGCCCCGTTGTTCTCGATACAAGAACTCGAACAAGCAGTTGGAACGCTAAAGAACAGAAAGGCCCCAGGACCTGATGGAATACCAGCGGAGGTGCTGAAAATGGTCCTGCGATACGAACCACAGCTGCTGCTAAATACGTACAACTCCTGCTTGGCGGATGGCGTGTTCAGCACAAAATGGAAAATAGCTCGGCTTGTGCTGATAAACAAAGGTAAAGGAGACCCGGAGCTCCCCCAATCATACAGACCGCTATGTATGCTGGACACCGCGGGAAAAGCGATGGAAAAGCTTATCAAGGCGAGGCTCACGAGAGCAATCGAGGACGCCGGTAATTTATCGACAAACCAGTTCGGTTTTAGAAGTGGCTTGTCGACAATCGACGCGGCAAAACAAGTTGTTGAAGCCGTACGCAGAGCAGAAGATCACAACCACTTCTCCAAACGAGTGGTACTTCTCGTTACGCTAGACGTTAGAAACGCGTTTAATTCGGTCAGGTGGGAGGATATCCTCTACGCCCTAGAGTATGAGTTCAGGATACCACAATACCTGCTTCGGATCCTCAATAATTATTTCAACGATCGCACCTTGCGATATGACACGGCAGACGGAGCAAGGACCATGGCGATAACTAGCGGAGCAGCCCAGGGATCGATACTGGGACCCGACCTTTGGAACGTGTTCTACGACAGCCTCCTGCGAACACAGATGCCCGATGAGAGCCGGATGGTAGGGTACGCGGATGACGTGGCGGTGCTCATTGCCGCAAGGGACACCAAACTAGCACAGCTGAAGCTTAATATAGTAATGCGCAGGGTCAACGACTGGATGGAAAGTCATGGCCTCTCTCTCGCTTTAAGCAAAACTGAGATTGCGATATTAACAAAAAAAAGGACCCACACAGAAATACCAATGTGGGTTGGGCAGGCGCTGGTCAACACTAGACCATCAGTTAAATACCTCGGCCTAACAATCGACACAAAGCTGAGTTTCGCCGAACAGATCCGGCTGACGGCAGACAAGGCTGCAAAGGGCGTCACGGCCCTGAGCAGATTAATGGCCAACACAACAGGCCCAAGAGCAAGCAAACGACGCTTGCTAATGTCGGCAGTACAGTCGGTCCTCCTATACGGAGCGGAAGTGTGGGCAGATTCGCTCAAGAAAGAAATATACCGAAAGCGACTTGCGCAGGTTCAAAGGCGGGCTGCCATGCGTGTCGCGGCAGCATACCGTACGGTCTCTGAGGCAGCAGTCCTCGTGATAGCCGGCTGCATACCAGTGGAGCTCCTAGCCGCGGAGCGAAAATCCATATACGACAAGAAGGCAGAGAACGGAGGAGCCAGAGCTAGAGCAGATGAGAGAAGCCGCACTATCGAACGCTGGCAGTCATCTTGGCATAATGAGACGAAAGGAAGGTGGACAGCAAGGCTCATCCCAGAAATAAGACCCTGGATGGACAGAGCACACGGCGAAGTGGACTACTACACCACGCAGTTTCTGAGTGGCCACGGCTACTACAGAAAGTACCTACACAAAATAGGTAAAATAGCGAGCGAAGAATGCCTCTATTGCCCGAGCGTCGCAGATGACGCGGAACACACGTTCTTTGTGTGTGAGAACTGGGCGCAACAGAGGAGAGTGCTGGAACGAGAAGTGGGGGGAAGCTGGTCCCCGGAAACCGCTCTGAAGAGGATGATGCACGATGAGGAAGCGTGGAAACAAACTAGGCACTTCATTACGAGTGTCCTAAAACTAAAAAAAGTGGACTTCGAAAGAAGTGACACGGAGTAGCTGCGCTCGAGAGAGAGAAAGTACAAGAAGCTGCTACGAAGTAATGTGACAAACAGTTCCGTAGCAGCTTAGAAGAAGGGGAGGTGTTTTTAGCCGGTAGTTTGCTTGCAAGAGCCCGGCACCTCGTGCGTAAATGCATTTTCACCTACCCCACCCAAAAAAAAAAAAAAAAAAAAAAAAAAAATTATTATTATTATTATTATTATTATTATTATTATTATTATTATTATTATTATTATTATTATTATTATTATTATTATTACTATTATTATTATTATTATTATTATTATTATTATTATTATTATTATTATTATTATTATTATTATTATTATTATTATTATTATTATTATTATTATTATTATTATTATTATTATTATTATTATTATTATTATTATTATTATTATTATTATTATTATTATTATTATTATTATTATTATTATTATTATTATTATTATTATTATTATTATTATTATTATTATTATTATTATTATTATTATTATTATTATTATTATTATTATTATTATTATTATTATTATTATTATTATTATTATTATTATTATTATTATTATTATTATTATTATTATTATTATTATTATTATTATTATTATTATTATTATTATTATTATTATTATTATTATTATTATTATTATTATTATTATTATTATTATTATTATTATTATTATTATTATTATTATTATTATTATTATTATTATTATTATTATTATTATTATTATTATTATTATTATTATTATTATTATTATTATTATTATTATTATTATTATTATTATTATTATTATTATTATTATTATTATTATTATTATTATTATTATTATTATTATTATTATTATTATTATTATTATTATTATTATTATTATTATTATTATTATTATTATTATTATTATTATTATTATTATTATTATTATTATTATTATTATTATTATTATTATTATTATTATTATTATTATTATTATTATTATTATTATTATTATTATTATTATTATTATTATTATTCCCGTGTGGGGTTTGCTAGTTCCCCCATCGGGTGCCTCCCCAGGTGGCGGATAGGGGGCAGCCCGTCAGATATGACAGGTACCGGGGTAAAAAAATACTCGGGGCGGACCAAAAACTAGCACACCCAAGCTAAGGTGGTACTACATATGCCGACAGCTGCATGGCTAAGGGGATGCTTAGTCGTTAGTATGTGAACTCCGAATTTGGCGACATTCGGTTTAAACCCATAGCCTTCCTATGATAACGCAGAGCTCTGTCATAGGTGACCGTTTTTTCTCGTGCTACTCGTGGGAACAGAAATGTATCAAAACATATTAACCAATGAAAATGAGAATGATGTTTCTCTAACAGCATCACAACAGTCAGCAGACTCCATCAATACATATGTTGAAACGGTAGATCTGATCAGGCAGAAGGAGAGCGCTTTCAGAAAGAACGCAAGAATGCAGCGGACCCCTCCACCTACTAAAATGGGAGAATCCTCGGTGGCAAAAATGGTTGGCACTACAGCAGAAAACGATAGGCCAAAAGCACCGGCAAACCATACGCAAGGGGATACAACCAAAACCATTTCAGGCTCGATCGCATACTCGAGGAAATGTGAGGACGAGGAGTTGCGGAAATGCAAGGAAATAATAAATAAAATGAAGGAAGCAACCAACCGGCAGCGTAACATCTAAAACGATGTAAAGAATGGCTTGGGTGAGCTGGAGGAGGCGATGGATGCCATAGCATTCCACAGGAATAAATGGCTACTGGCAGAACAAAAATCCGCAGGAGTAGAGGGTAGGCAAAAACAAGCGCCACTTACCCCATCGGTAAGGAAACAGGTGATTGAAATCATCGATATTCAGTCTACGACCACACCCAAAGAAACAGGTGGCAAACGAATTGCGTCTAGCCCTGTCCAGCCGGACTCTGTTAAACGCAAAAAAGAAGTAGAAAAAGAGAGCAATACAGAGAGCTGGACAATGGTCCAACATAAAAAACAACTGCGCAACTGCAACGGTGGAGAGAAGCAAAAGACGCCTAGGAAAAGGAAAACAAGATCAGAGGCGCTTCTGATTAAAACCACACCAGGCATGACGTACGCTCAAGTGCTCGGTGAGATACGGGGAAAAGTTAACCCCGAAACGCTGAACACTGAAATAAAATCAGTACGCCGAACGAGGATGGGGGATGTCCTGTTAGAGCTTGGTCACGAAGCAGAACACAAGGACGATCTATGCGAGGCGCTTAGAGGTGCCCTTGGAGACCGCACTACGGTAAGGAGTTTGGAGCCGAAAACCACGCTCGAAATCAGAGACCTCGACTGCCTAACTACGGAGGCCGAAGTAAAGGAAGCGATACAAAAGACTATAAATGAAACCAAGCACGACGCCAAAGTCTACCTAACGAAAGCGAACGTAAGGGAGCAGAAAATGGCTTTCGTGGAAATTGGGAACTTAGCGGCCACAGAACTCCTTAAGATAGGACGGCTCAAGATAGGATGGGTGTACGCAAGGGTAACGAGAAAAACCGTAGTTTCAAGATGCCACGCCTGTTTTGGTTACGGACACCACCAGGACATCTGCAAGGGACCAAACAGGAGGGGGCAGGGCATATGCCTTAATTGTGGCGAAGCTGGCCATTTCAAGAAGGAATGCCAGGCAGAACCCAGGTGTTTCATCTGCGTTGATAATGGCCTAGCAGACGATCATATTAAACATACACCCGGGTCCGGAGCATGCCGAATGTTTAGGCAGGCCCGTGACAAAGCCAGGGGTAAAAACAGAAGATGAGGATTCTGCAAGGAAACCTTCACCGAAGCAAGACGGCGGACGCACTGCTAGACCAACTCAAGCTAGACACTAGTGCAGACCTCCTAATGATCAGCGAGCAATACCGAAATAGACAGGGAGTGGAATGGTACTCGGACAACCTTGGGACGGCGGCCATCTGGATCACATACCCAAACGTGTCTGAGACACACGGAAGCGAAGATGGCTTTGTATGGGCTAAAATTAAAGGTATTACTTACGTGAGCTGTTATTTAACACCAAACGAACCGATAGATGGCTTTCGAGCAAAAATTGATTGCCTGGAAGATAAGGCTCGAGAAATGGAGGGCCCGCTAATCATTGCCGGAGACCTTAATGCAAAGGCTCTGGAGTGGGGCATGAATGTAACGGACACCAGAGGGCAGTATATTCTAGCCATGTCTGACAGGCTAGGATTAACGGTGATGAATGAGGGGGGAGTTTCAACGTTCAGAAGACCTGGTTATGCCGAAACAATTCCAGACATCACTCTGGCCTCAGATGCACTAGCTCGGTACGTCATAGGGTGGCGAGTAATAGAAGATTATACCGGCAGCGACCACCAGTACTTAACATATACTGTACAGAGGGGACCACGACGGGCCACTTGCAGTAATCAACGGGCGATAGGATATAATGTTAAGCAGCTGTCTCAACAAAATCTAACAGCAAGCGTCGAAGCTGGAAAAAATGCCGTACTGCAGGAAACTGGATCACCTGAAAAAATGGCGAGGACCACAATGCGGTTAGTGAAACAGGCATGTAACGCAGCAATGCCGAAAAAAAGTAGCTCGAGAGGTGAAAGAACTGCGGTATACTGGTGGACTACTGAAATCGCAACCCTAAGGAGACGCTGCCTGCACTTGAAACGATTAGTCACCAGGGCCAGGAGAAGAGACGGGTATGTAGCAGAACACGAGCGTGAAGATTACCGGACAGCCAGGCGGGCGCTCAAAGCAGAAATTAATAAAAGCAAGCGCCGAAAGTGGGAAGAGCTTAAGCGTGACGTGGACACGGAACCATGGGGCTTAGGGTACAAGATCGTAATGCGAAAGCTCGGTTCACAAGTACCCACCCCTATAATGGAAGCGACACAAATGTGGAACATTGTCAATTCTCTTTTTCCATACCATGAAGTAAACGGCCGGCCACCCTGCCCCGACAAACCGGAAGAAATACCGCTCTTTACCACGGAAGAGCTACGTGAGGCAGCGTATTCGCTACAAAACAGAAAAGCGCCAGGACCAGATATGATTCCAGCAGAAGCCCTAAAAGTGATCGCCAGATATTATCCAGAGGTACTGCTTAAGACATATAATCACTGCCTGAGAGAAGGAGTTTTCCCAAAGGTTTGGAAAACCCAGCGCCTGGTGCTAATAAGCAAAAAGAATGGCAACCCGTCAGCGTACAGACCATTGTGCATGCTGGATACAGCGGGCAAACTGCTTGAGCGCCTTCTGAAACCAAGGCTCGCAGCGGCAATCCAAGAGGCAGGAGATTTATCCCCTAAACAATACGGTTTCCGGAAAGGACGGTCTACGGTTGGAGCTATAGATGAAGTGGTGAAAGCGTTTCATAAAGAGCAACAGGGGAATCACTTCTCAAGGAAGTTTGTGCTACTAGTGACTCTAGATGTGAAGAACGCTTTCAATTCCGCAAGGTGGCCAGATATATTGTCAGCACTAACGCACGTTTTCCGAATACCGGCCTACCTGCTGAGAATGATTCATAGTTATCTCCAAGACAGTGTAACGGTACTATGGTGAAATAGCACCGTTAACAGAATGTTGATGAACTTTAATCCCGTAGCAGCCATTAGCCCGCTAACTGAAGTCGGCATGAGAGTGAGTCAAGGGAGTTCAACAACCGTAATCAGCTGCTTTCAAAAATTAATATACAAAAACAAGTCAAGCACTACCATTCTTCCTTATTCAGACCCTCCTTCTAACCCCGTAAAAAAAAACACTTTAATTCATTATGACTTCCTTACTTTATTTAAAGAACAAAAGCGACGTATCATGTTACGCAGGTAATCGGAATTCATTTAATTAAATTAGTTTAATTTTTCAATTTCTTAAAATACCCCAAATGATCAAATATAATATAAATAAAATTAAAATGACTTACCAATTCACCGACCGGCAAAGCGCTTTACTGATGGCGACTGTATATACATTACGTATACGCGGCTAGGCTAAATACTAAGAAGGGTAGTTTAAACTTAATTCAATTAATTGAAAAATAATAATAACTTAAATTAACCTATGCCCGTAACTTAAAAATAGGTAGTTAAATAAATTTAATAGGATATTTGAATTAAAAAGTTAAATAGATACGTGGCTTAAATAACTACAAATATTATTTACTAGCAATCCGAAAATAAATAGTTGAATCAATTAAATAAATGTAAACTAATAATGTTATATTAAACTACTAATAAGAGTGCATGCGACATAACGTAACGATACATAATTTTTTAAAATATGGATAATGACACTAAACCAAATTAGATTTGTACGGTGTTTAGATGTGTTGTGATGTTGTTGTTGGTGAACGCTTCACATATATCTCCATAGCACGCATCGCTTTCTAAACTGGAGGTGTTTTCCCAGATGGTGATTGCTTTTAGTAACAGTTTTTTTTATGTTACTTAAATAAGTAAGACGGTGGTTAAATAAATAAGACGGTGGTTAAATAAATAAGACGGTGGCGCGAATATCAATACGCAAAATCACACCACCGTCATTAAATCCGCAAAACAATCAGTTGTTCACTATCAAGGCCACTGGTTTTTACGACTCAAACGGTGGTATCAGCTACAATGTACTAAACAAGTGGTTTTACGTAGTGTATGTGATATCCGTTTGACACACTAAAGTAAACGAAACACAAAACTAGCATTAGCTTAATATGCGCTTAGCTTAAATTTCAAATAGTAAACTTCACCTTGTCGTGGCTTTTATTAGCGAATAAGGTACAATTAGGCAAATTACATACACGAGGGTAAATATATGGATCCTGATAACTCTAGGATTATGCACATCACAGTACTATTAGAAAATACTAGAATTAATTCATTTATATTGAAAAATAAAATTCACAGGCACAAACACAAACCGTAAACTTTAATTTATTTTTTTATTTAGCTTTAGGCACTGATTTTAATATTGGTGTAAAGAAATATCGGATGCAACTGATTTGTTTATACGATACGTCCATCATCATTTCAAGTTTTCAGTGAATCGATTAACTTTGATGAATTTTATGGCAGGACCATAAAATTACTTTTGTAAAATTCATCGACTACATTGTAGACTGAGAATTAGGACTTTGCACCGATAATAATATAAGTGCCCATGAAACACGGACGATCATTTCGTTTCATTCGTGGGGAAACCTACCCCTGAGATGTCTCTATGCTTCGGTTAATAATGCTAAGGCTTTACTGTCGTTGTATATCCTTAACATGGTAGACACCAAGGATTTTACCATTGTCGGCAGCAACTTCAAACGCAACGTTACCAACATTCTTGACTATTCGAGCTTTTAGAGTTTTTGGTGCCAGTTTTGCAGAATAATGTTTCGATGCGTCACTTTGTGTAAAATTTTTCACATAAACTTGATCTCCGGGATTAAATTTTCGGTGACGTGATCGCAGGTTATAATATTTAGCACTATTTTCGTGTGCCTTTCTCAAATTTGCTATAGCATGGCGTCGAACACTACTCAGCTTGTTGAAGTTATTATTGGCCGAAAAGTTACCATCTTCACTAAAACCGAGAAGTTTATAAAGATCGTATTCCTTCGCGTGAAGTATCTGGTTTGGTCCGAATATAATAAAATGAGGAGAATAACCAGTACTACTGTGCTTAGCATTGTTTAATGCTGATTCGAACTCAGAAAGATGAACATCCCATAGGCGTTGGTCATCTTTTAAATAGGAACGAATGGCGGACAGCAGCGTGCGGTTTACTCTCTCAGAAGCATTACTCTGAGGGGAATATTTTGGTGTTAGCACATGATTAACACCGTATTTGTCTAATAAATTTTTAAACGCAACAGAGCAGAATTGTTTACCATTATCGGTAAACACTGTTTGAGGCACTGAATAGCGAAGGAAAAGTTGTTCGAGAAAGTTAATTGTAGATTGGGCAGTAGCCTGCCTAAAAGGTTGCAAGCAGACGAACCGGGATAGTTTGTCTAGCACAATGAGGATGAAACAATTTCCAGCTTTTGATCGCGGATACGGCCCTAAGAAATCCAGATATAGGAATTGAAATGGTCTAAACGATTCTTGCATCGAACCCATTAATGGACGCGTTATGTAATTCACTGGTTTGCAGGTTTTGCAAACGTGACACATTTTGATATAAGTTCGAACATCCTTGGCCATTCCACTCCAATAGAATTGACGTTGAAGACGATCTAATGTTTTGGATACTCCTAAGTGTGCAGAGGTAGGATGATCATGCGCAAGTTTAATTAATTCGTGATGCATTGCTAAAGGAACAATTAGTCTCCATTCGTTTGAGTATCGTCGTAAACTGAACCAGAGTTAACATTAATTAATAATTTGCCTTCGTCGTATTTGAGGTTGGTGGTATCGGTGTCATTGGTCAAAAATTCCTCAATCGCATTTTTGTAATCACGGTCGTTAAAATGCTCGGATTCTAAGTCAATATAAAGCGGAGTGGCAAAATTATACGTGGCTTCTTTTAGTTCGGAAACTCCTTGTAAAACGAGCTCATCCGAATTCATTCTTGACAGAGCATCCGGGATTATGTTTTGTGAACCACTGCGGTGAACGATTTTGAAATCGAACGGTTGTAATTTAAGTGCCCATCGAGCTAAACGACCGGCAAGGTCTCTTTGAGACATAAGCCATTTCAAAGCAGCATGGTCAGTTACTATTGTAAATGAATATCCATCAATATATGCGCGGAAAGCCTTAATTCCATGCACTACAGCGTAACATTCTAATTCTGTAATGCTGTATTTTTGCTGCGCGGGATTAAGCTTTTTCGATGCAAAGGCAATTGGATGTTCCTCACCATTCTCATCGTACTGTGCCAAAACACTACCGACTCCTGTGCTACTAGCATCACATTGGATGAAAAACTCTTTTGAAAAATCAGCGTGACGTAAAACTGGTGCTGTAGTCATTGCAACTTTTAGATCTTCAAAGGCATGTTGTGCAGCAGTGGGCCATTCGAATTTCCTTTGTTTTTTCAAAAGGTTTGTTAGGGGCGTAGCTAGTATCGAGTAGTTCTTGATGAAACGTCGGTAATATCCTGTCATTCCAAGAAATTGGCGAATTTTACGAACTGTCTTAGGAGGTGGATAGTTAGTGATCGACTCGATTTTGCTAGGATCAATGCGAAGTCCCCCTTCTCCAACAATATAACCTAGAAACTTTGTAGATTTTAGCGCGAACTTGCTTTTGGTGACGTTAATGGTAAGTCCTGCCTCTCGCAATAGTCGACTGACTGTCTGGAGAAGAGATAGGTGCTCGGGCCATGTGGCAGATGTAATTAACAGGTCGTCGAGGTAAACGAAAATCCGATCATGGAGATGATATGGAATCACCCGATCCATTAGTCGGCACATACGTTGAGGTGCGTTGCACAACCCGAAAGGCATTACCGTGAACTGATACAGTGGACGACCGGGCCGTAAAGGCTTCTTATCCCTTGAACCGCCAGCTAGAGGAATCTGCCAAAACGCGTCCTTAAGATCAATACTCGATATATATCGGGTTTGATCAAGGCGGCTTAGCAGACCCTCGATGTTAGGTAAAGGATAAAAATCTTTACGGGTAACCTCGTTAACCTCTCGGGCGTCCAAACACAATCTTATTTTACCGTTGGCCTTTCGGACTAATGTAACCGGAGAATTCCATTCACTCTCACGGCACTCTTCTATTACCCCGAGAGCTAGCATCCTATCTATCTCTGCGTACAGATCGGATTGTACTGCTGGAGAGACGGGATAGTATCTCTGTTTAACCGGTATCGCATTTTCGATTAAGTTTATTTCATGGAAAGTCTTTAACGTGCTACCGAGACCTAAAATCTCTGAAGAGGGGTACGATTTAATAACTTCCTCGAGTTGAGATCTTTGAGATTCATTTAGTTCATGAGTATTTAAATCTACCTCTGGTTTAGATGGAATTTGATTAGAAGGGAAAGTTATTTCAGAGAGAACCGTAGGAAAAATTCCGAATTCTCGCCAGAAATCAATTCCTAGGTATAGTTTCTCTGATAACTCGGGCGCTAAGGTGAAATTAAACATTTTCGTGATTCCATTGAATGTGGTAGGCAGAGTAACAAAACCAAGAACACGTTTCTTTTGACCACTGGCCGTGTGTAAATAGGTTGGTCGCTCACAAATTTTGAGATCGTTTTTACTTATGAACTCCTCACATCCTTTTCCAAACACACTCACATTAGCACCACTGTCAAGGAGTCCATTAAATGTTTGATGGAAAATGTTTACTTCCGCACGAGGTCTACCATCCAGTGAGTCAAAAATTATTGAAGAAGTTATTAATTTAGTGAGTAGTTTGCGCTTACGCCAATAATTAATGGATCTGGTTCTATGTTTCGAGATTTTTGAAATTCCTTCGGTCGGAGATGTGAGACGTATAGGATTAGGTACAGAGGTAGTTACTTTTTCTGGTACGGAAATTTCTGATTTTGGTCTATCCAGGTATTCATGGCTGTTGTTTCTTTCGTTGGAGTGGGATTCGTTTGTACAGTTTTCGGTGGATTTCCTCCCCCAACAACAAGATCCACCTTTTGCGAGTTTCCCGAATATAGTTTACACCGAGGACACATAATCTCATCTACGTTCGGTAATCCACACTTTTTGCAGAATTTATGTAATAACGTTCCAAAAGGACATTTTGAAAAGTAATGACCTTGTGCAGCACAATTCCAGCAATACATCGTCGTTCTAGGTGTGTTTATGTTAAGTGGAAGTGGTATAGATTGAAGATTCGACTTTTGGTAGTTCTTTTGAAATACAGCCGCAACATTTGAGATGGGGGTATATGATGATTCTGCGGAAGTATTTGTATCTGCAAGGTTCGAATAGTACGTGGTCGGCAAAGGTGGTAAATTTTCATTTGATAGATGAACTTGTGGAATATTAGAAAATGTTTGAGATGCAGTGTTCTGAGTCTGCATCATCTCGTGTACCTCAAATTTTCGTGGATCTTTACGCAATGGTTGTTTATTCAAACCGAGTTCGGGGACAAACCTCTCCTCATTCCATAATTCTTCGAGAGATCGACATCTTGCAATTATTTGGTCTATGGTCATAAAAGTTTCATTGTTGGTAAAAATTTTGAGACCGGGGCGCATATTTTTGCGAACAATTCGAATAAACTCCAGGTCGGAGTATGGGATATGTAAGGAACTAGACAACATATACATATCACTAAAATAAGACATAAATGACTCGTTCGTTTCCCATTTCTGTAGACGACGGTCTAATTGAGTTTTGATGTTGTCATCCGTTCTTGAGTCTTGAAAATATCGCTGCATTTCACTTCTCAGGTGTTGCCATGTAATAACTACATTAAAATTTTTGCGAATGAATGCCCAGTACCATTCAGAGGCTTCTTTTTCAAGAATAAATCCGAGTTCTTTAACCAATCGATACTGTGGTATATTGAAGCTATTAGCTAGATATTCTACCTGGAATAAGAATTTGTCCACCCCTCTACCTTTCCTATCGCCATTATATTTCAGATTCCAATGCTTCAGAAACATTGGCTTGGTATTATCATGTCCGTATGAGAGGTTCACATTTGGTAAATTATAATTCGACATAGCGGGGACGTTAGGGATGCTATTTTGCAACAAATGTGGTGGCAACGTAGGTATACTTGTTGGTTGCGTTATGTTTGCGTATGGGGATGAATTGATAGTCGACCTCGGCAGATCCGATTGGTTTTGTTGGGAAGGAAGGTTATAAAATGGGTCGGCATTGTGATTATAAAGTGATATTTCAGAAACTGGTACCACCGATCGGTCGTTATTAACATGAGTTTGCGGAATTGTATCATGACTTTGATTTCCTTTAAAATACTCTAATTGCTGGGTTAATTTTTTAATTTGGTTTGTTATTCGTTGAGAATCACTTGCATTACTATCCACGGATTGTTGAGATGTACTAGGTATGCTAGGCGGTTTTGAGCTTGTTGCTAAGATATTTGATTTTAGCGAATCATCAAAATGAACCTTCCTCGTTGGTTTAATTCCCATTGATTTTAATTTCTGGAGCATTGTTTCCATATTTGCCACTTTTTGGTTCAAATGCTGGGTAGCCAACTTATCGGTCTTTAAAATCAGGTCAGTTTGTTTCGCTAAACTCGAAGTGCTAGGTTGTATATCCATACAGGGACTACTAGTGGGATTTGAACTATTAGAATTCATTGAAGCTTGAGCTCCATCGGAACTATTTTCTACGATAGAAGTATTTATTTGCGTCGGGGACACATTTGGATCGACCTCGTCATTACCGGAATCATCATCAGATAAATCTTCGATGGAAACATCGTGTGCAAATTTTTTTATTGATTCTTCGTCTAAACTAGAATTATTAGAGTTAGCTTCCTGAACAAGCGCGAGAAGCTTTTGACAAGTATCTATTGCAGACACCGATGCATCTTTGGCAGCCTTCGACGAATGAATACGATATAGTCGTCCTTGGATATGAAGCAATCGTGACTCTGCTTTCGAAATAATTTCCTGCTCATTATACTGTTGCGCAAGTAAAAGTTGAACCTGCAATAGTTTCCTATTGCACAAGTGAACTTCACGTAGCGGGTTTTTCTTGGCATTTTTATGAGCACGGTTCGGTATTAGTACAGGGACTTCAACCTCTTTTGGTAAGATAGTTTTCAAGGTTTCATATTGCTCGATTATAGAACCCTTCAAATCTCGAACCTCGCATTCAATTAAAAACTCATCATGATCCAAGTGATCAATATTCATGATTACTGAGTAATTTAAGAAAGATTTAGATAATTTAGAAAATATACTTAATGTAAATAATGTGGTTATTAAGAATTATAATAATATTTTTTCCGAATATATATATAAGAATGTAGAAATATAACGGGGGTAGAAGGTCTGAACAGGAAAGTTCGGTAATGCAAAGCTAAATTTGTTAATAAAAAATAGTAAATCAAATAAGCTACAAGATCCACAAGCATGATGTCTTACCATCTATTCAATCATTCCTACACGAGTAATAAGGATAGATGGAGAAGAAAAAAAAATCATACCTTGAATTAATAGAAAAAAAAATAATGAAAATACTAATCGTTAATTTAATTGAAACTAATTATACATATTATTGCATTGAACGCCAATATTTACATTTGATTAGCATAGAACTTATAATTTGTCAAACGTTTCATTTCGAAACGGGAAAATTATATTAACTCCAGCAACCAAATGAGAGAGCGGTAAATTCGAACAGGCATTCGACTTAATTTTAAGAATATACCAACTGAACTTTTACCTTTCCTAGAACTTAAGTATAACTAAATATCAACAATAAGTTTAATTCTTATCAACAATTGAGACTGCATTAAGAAATTAGTTATATCTGTTGATTAGCCATACTAATCTAAACACGGTTAGTGCTCCAAAACAATAATAATGTATGCAAAAAAAAAATCGTAATTACTTTATGGAATAAACTTGGTAAAATAATCTACTAAATCATTTGGCAAATAATTTTTGAAATTTCAGATAAATAAATATGTTTAGGAATGCGTATTCCAACTAAATTCAACATTTTTCAATGGATATTTAATAAGATGAAACCCGAACATAATTATTCAAAAGTCAACAACGAGGGTTGTTGTATAAACAAAATTACCAAATGAATTTAAAATGGAGATAGCCATTTCCATTGGGCGCCACTGTAACGGTACTATGGTGAAATAGCACCGTTAACAGAATGTTGATGAACTTTAATCCCGTAGCAGCCATTAGCCCGCTAACTGAAGTCGGCATGGGAGTGAGTCAAGGGAGTTCAACAACCGTAATCAGCTGCTTTCAAAAATTAATATACAAAAACAAGTCAAGCACTACCATTCTTCCTTATTCAGACCCTCCTTCTAACCCCGTAAAAAAAAACACTTTAATTCATTATGACTTCCTTACTTTATTTAAAGAACAAAAGCGACGTATCATGTTACGCAGGTAATCGGAATTCATTTAATTAAATTAGTTTAATTTTTCAATTTCTTAAAATACCCCAAATGATCAAATATAATATAAATAAAATTAAAATGACTTACCAATTCACCGACCGGCAAGCGCTTTACTGATGGCGACTGTATATACATTACGTATACGCGGCTAGGCTAAATACTACGAAGGGTAGTTTAAACTTAATTCAATTAATTGAAAAATAATAATAACTTAAATTAACCTATGCCCGTAACTTAAAAATAGGTAGTTAAATAAATTTAATAGGATATTTGAATTAAAAAGTTAAATAGATACGTGGCTTAAATAACTACAAATATTATTTACTAGCAATCCGAAAATAAATAGTTGAATCAATTAAATAAATGTAAACTAATAATGTTATATTAAACTACTAATAAGAGTGCATGCGACATAACGTAACGATACATAATTTTTTAAAATATGGATAATGACACTAAACCAAATTAGATTTGTACGGTGTTTAGATGTGTTGTGATGTTGTTGTTGGTGAACGCTTCACATATATCTCCATAGCACGCATCGCTTTCCAAACTGGAGGTGTTTTCCCAGATGGTGATTGCTTTTAGTAACAGTTTTTTTTTTGTTACTTAAATAAATAAGACGGTGGTTAAATAAATAAGACGGTGGCGCGAATATCAATACGCAAAATCACACCACCGTCATTAAATCCGCAAAACAATCAGTTGTTCACTATCAAGGCCACTGGTTTTTACGACTCGAACGGTGGTATCAGCTAAAATGTACTAAACAAGTGGTTTTACGTAGTGTATGTGATATCCGTTTGACACACTAAAGTAAACGAAACACAAAACTAGCATTAGCTTAATATGCGCTTAGCTTAAATTTCTAATAGTAAACTTCACCTTGTCGTGGCTTTTATTAGCGAGTAAGGTACAATTAGGCAAATTACATACACGAGGGTAAATATATGGATCCTGATAACTCTAGGATTATGCAAATCACAGTACTATTAGAAAATACTAGAATTAATTCAGTTATATTGAAAAATAAAATTCACAGGCACAAACACAAACCGTACACTTTAATTTATTTTTTTATTTAGCCTTAGACACTGATTTTAATATTGGTGTAAAGAAATATCGGATGCAACTGATTTGTTTATACGATACGTCCATCATCATTTCAAGTTTTCAGTAAATCGATTAACTTTGATGAATTTTATGGCAGGACCATAAAATTACTGTTGTAAAATTCATCGACTACATTGTAGACTGAGAATTAGGACTTTGCACCGATAATAATATAAGTGCCCATGAAACACGGACGATCATTTCGTTTCACTTCTATTCTCAATAAAAGTTTTAAACATCATAGTTTAAAACTTATCGTGATACTAATTAACATTAATCTGTAAGAAATAAGTTTTTTTGACAAATCTTAACAAATATTAATAATCATCGTTCAATTAATATCTTAAAACGTTAAATATTTATAAAAAGTTCTATTAATCTAAATGTGTTAAAATAATGTATATTCGTAAAGTATCAAAACAAAGTTTAAAGAATATTATAGCTCAATGACAATAGTTCATTACATTAATTAACTTATCTTTCCATTTAAGAATTCCTTCTTTAGTATTTTAAGGACTGCTCCTTCGTTAATAGTATACAAACTTTTTTCTCGGTGTAAGTGAACTAAATCAAGCACAACTTCTGCTTGACGTTCAACTACAACCTGGTCGAGACGTACTCCTCGGTCTGCCTGGTATAACTGAACTAGGTTTTGAAAGATTGCCTGATTACGAACCCCGTGCGCGAATCCTGCATAGCCCGCTGCTGCCGCTTGCCCGTAGCATACTTCAAATAATCTCGTAGCTACATACGCGAGAGTCTTGAAGCGTGTAGACCGAGCATTTCCGAGATCAGCGGAAAAACCAAAAAATAGATTTCCTCCGACATCTTGTAGAGCCTGTCGATAATTCTCCCATTCCGCTGGCAACATGGCCGCCACCCGATTCCAATCGAAATCGCCAAAGGCTCGCATGGCCCTACCAATCGTCAAATACGCCATTAGACCTGATCCTGACATTCTCTGAGCAATTAAGTTCAACCGCAATGCTATAGGTTCATTTTGTGTAATCAGTTGCAATCGGGCGCTTATAAGCTCAGCATTGATCGGGTTGATGTGTGGAGCGACGACATGATAAAACTGTGATACCTGATCTCGAGTAACTTGTATCTCCCGTCGGGGCATCGTGTCACGTTTTTGTTGAAGGTGTCTTCGCAGAATTTCTCTTCCGCTGTTAGCGATGGAACATCATTGCCGATCGATTCGATTTCCCAAAATCGTCGTAATGTTTGGTCAATATTGAATTCATGACCGGTGCTTGTGAAACATAACCGTGGATCGCTTTTGTTGAATCCTGTTTTTGTGACGTTCCCAGCCGCAACCCAACCAAAAATCGTGTTCTGCAATGCTGGTTGGTTTTCCGTGCCCTTTATGTGTCCACTCGTCAACACGCCGAAAAACTGATCCGCCCCGATCAATAGGTCTACGTCGCTCGCTTTGAAAAATTCGGGGTCGGCCAAAGGCAAGTGACCCCAGTTGTCTAACTGCGACGGAGGAAGGTGAATGCGTGGTAACGTGGTGATGTGGCGCAATATGAATACCCGAAACGTTAAGGTGGGACCTGAGGCTGTTCGAATTGTAATGTTGGCGATCCCTCTCGTAGTGCCCGCACTGGCTGTTCCAACTCCCTTTACCAGTATTCTGCCATTCTGCCTGGGCAACCGCAATCGTTGAAAGAGGGACTCGGTGATAAAATTTACCTGGGACCCGGAATCTAATAGCGCTCGGCAGCGGATCGTGTTCCCCATTGAGTCAACAACATGGGTTAATGCGGTTGGTAGTATATACTGCGGCTCGCTGGTTACCTTCGGATGGGACACTACTGCGTTTGATGAGCTTACTGCTGGTTCGGAGGGGTCGGCGGCCTTCAAGTGAACGAGCGTGTGGTGCCATTCTGTAACAATTTTGATCTTGAGAACCATATTGTTACAAGAAAAATAATAATAAATAAATAAATAAATAGTGCTGAACTAGAGCCCTTAAGCGGTCACCTTTTTGCGCGGCTAATGCTCAGGAGTAATGGGGTGGGGTTTTTAAGGGATTGTTCAGCCTTGCTAAACCGCAGATAATAAACTAAATGAAATTAAAAAAAAAACAAAAAAAAATGGAAGAATAGTAGAAGTAAACAACTCAAAACTTTAAAAGAAAATCAAACTTTTAGTACTACCGGGCATAATAATTTTGACGAAGAGCAGTAAGGAAATAATTAAAAGGAGGTACTACAAAGAAAGATCATCACACTATCACTAGACTCTCCCAACGGGAAAATGAACAACCATTGAATCATCACAGTACGGTTTAACTCGGTCTCACAATCTTATTGAAATGACTTAAACCATTTTAAATAGAGCAAATTAAGTCAAATAAATATTTAGCATATAAATAGACGTGGCGATGAACGTGGTGGTCTGGCTGCGCGTATAATTCCCTCGCGTTGTTGAATTGGACTGTATTGGCTATTACACTGCTTGGTATTTCACGTCGTCGAAAATTTGTTTAATGATAACCCAAAAGATAAATTTTTTATTGATCACAATTTATTTTATTGATCACAATTTATGGACGAATCAATTCCACTCTATACTCCGGGAGGTTGCCCATTAGTTGAGTTTCAGTCCTTGCTGATTGCCTAGTGCAAGGGACACAGTTGCGGATTATCTTTCTTATTAAATTCCGCCCGCCAGGTATCCAGAATTGCTGACGTGATAGGGCCAGCAATAATGAGGGTCCCGGATGTTTGTGTCTTCGGTGCATTTCGGCTAGTATTAACTCGGTAACTGCTGACTGGGGGGACATTATGATTGGATGTTTCGTAGAAAATGGGACATGCCATTTCGCCAACCTACCCCCTACTCGTAGAATTCCCATTTCGTCGAGAAATGGACTTAGCGATTTTATCTTGCTGGAACCTTTGACTGATTTGAACTTTCTTATATCGTCAATGTCTTGCTTGAAGAATTGACTTTGGTCATGCTTGCATATTACGAACAATGCGTCATATAATTCGGCTCTTGTCACGAAGTTAGCGGATACGGCCGATCTAATCCTTTTAGCGCGAGCCACGAACCTTAAGCAGTATGCCACTATACGTTGTAGCTTATGGAATGATGAATATTTTGATATCAAATGTTCCAGAACGTTGGGCTCGACTGTGGCGGCATGAACTAGCGTTTCCGTGTGTGGTTCAAACGTTGCATAATCTGCTTGTTGGGCTGGCCAACGATCCCGAGGAGCACTTAGCCAGTGTGGCCCTTTCCACCACATGACGTTGTCTTGTAATTCGTTTGGGAATACTCCACGGGAGGCGCAATCAGCGGGGTTTTGCTGGGACGGTACGTGGCGCCAATGTTGTCGATTGAACGATGATATTATTTCGGACGTCCGATTCGCTATAAAGGTGGGCCATCTTCGGGGATGAGACGCGAGCCAATCAAGGACGATGGTGGAGTCCGTCCAGAGATATGTTTGGTTTACGGTGGTCGTGGTTTCCCTCTGCAAGATGTTCATTAATTTGGTCAAGAGTACTGCACCACACAACTCGAGGCGCGGGATGCTTTGTTGCTTGATTGGAGCAACCTTGGTTTTGGCTGAAAGTAGGTTGATGTGGGTCTCTCCAGTTTCAAGGGTTACCTTGCAATAGACCACTGCCGAGAATGCTAGGGTGCTTGCGTCGCAGAACCCATGTAAGTCCACCGTGGCTTGTGTGGAGGTGTGTATAAACCGTGGAATGCGTATCAATTCGATAGCGGGCAACTTTGCCCTGATCAACTCCCATTCCTGAATTTCCTTGAACGGCAACGGATCATCCCAACCTAAATTCAGCAACCACAATTGTTGAATAAAAATTTTTATTTTTACATTAACGGGTGCGATCCAACCCAGTGGATCAAATATCCTTCCGGCTTCGGATAATATCAACCTCTTCGTGAGCTTTACGGATGTGGGAAGACATACCCGAAATTTGAATGTGTCGTGAGCTGGATCATATTGCAACCCTAGAATCGAAACGGACTGATCAGATGTTTGATCGTGAATGGATTTAACCCTTTGCTGTCGGTCCGAGACTGGAATATCATCTAGTATGTCGTTGGAGTTCGATACCCACTTCCGCAACGGAAAGGTGTCTTCGCAGAATTTCTCTTCCGCTGTTAGCGATGGAACATCATTGCCGATCGATTCGATTTCCCAAAATCGTCGTAATGTTTGGTCAATATTGAATTCATGACCGGTGCTTGTGAAACATAACCGTGGATCGCTTTTGTTGAATCCTGTTTTTGTGACGTTCCCAGCCGCAACCCAACCAAAAATCGTGTTCTGCAATGCTTGTTGGTTTTCCGTGCCCTTTATGTGTCCACTCGTCAACACGCCGAAAAACTGATCCGCCCCGATCAATAGGTCTACGTCGCTCGCTTTGAAAAATTCGGGGTCGGCCAAAGGCAAGTGACCCCAGTTGTCTAACTGCGACGGAGGAAGGTGAATGCGTGGTAACGTGGTGATGTGGCGCAATATGAATACCCGAAACGTTAAGGTGGGACCTGAGGCTGTTCGAATTGTAATGTTGGCGATCCCTCTCGTAGTGCCCGCACTGGCTGTTCCAACTCCCTTTACCAGTATTCTGCCATTCTGCCTGGGCAACCGCAATCGTTGAAAGAGGGACTCGGTGATAAAATTTACCTGGGACCCGGAATCTAATAGCGCTCGGCAGCGGATCGTGTTCCCCATTGAGTCAACAACATGGGTTAATGCGGTTGGTAGTATATACTGCGGCTCGCTGGTTACCTTCGGATGGGACACTACTGCGTTTGATGAGCTTACTGCTGGTTCGGAGGGGTCGGCGGCCTTCAAGTGAACGAGCGTGTGATGTTTTCCCTTGCATGTCAGACATCGGCGTTTAGAAGGGCATCGGAATACTGCATGCTTCTCGCTCAGGCAGTTGAAGCAGCGCCGTTGATTCTTCACCAAATCTCGTCGTTGGTTGATCTCCATCCCGTTGAACACCTTGCATTGATGAATCCAGTGATCGTTAGCTTGGCACACTGGGCATTCAGATTCGGACTTCACGACGTGATTTTTGATTGCCGCTTGGTTGTCAGACGCTGGACAGTCAGATCCGGACACCATCACATGATTTTTGATTGCCGCTTGTTTGTCAGGTGCTGGGAAATTGCGCTTGGTTGGGGCTTGGAGGGAATCAATTGCGTCCACACGTCTTAATAGAAAATCAAACAATTCCTGTATTGTTGGGAAGTCCTTATTTGCCGTCTCTTGGGCCCATAGGTTCTTGGATTCATTGTCTAACTTGTTGCACAGGATGTACAGGAGCCACGGATCTCGTTGTTCACATTGTGTTCCCATGGCCTTTAGTCCGCGCAATATTTCGTCGGATGTATCCAGCAACCGTTTGATGTTGCTGTTATTAGCTACACTAATCGATGGCTGATCGATGAAACCCCGTATAAAGGCATTCATGGTATGCCTCTTCCGGTCGTATCGTTGGCGTAGTTTTTGTAGAGCTTCGATATAATTTGCTTCGGTGATGCTCAAATGACGCAGAAGGTTGGCGGCTTCTCCTCGAAGAAATCCCTTGAGATACTGGAATTTCTGGACCGCAGACAAGGTCATGGAATCGTGTACGGATGTGACGTATAGATCGTAGAACGATTGCCACTCCGTATAAGCGCCGGAGAACGTCGGTATATTAAGTTTAGGCAGCCTGATGTCAACTGCGGATTGCGTCGCGTTCAGAGGAGAATCCTGACTCGTATTCGTCATGTTGTTCTGCCAAGTCAGCTTGCGGATTGCTGAGTTGAGTTGAGCTATGGCGCTATAATAATTATTTTCATAATCGACATCTATCTCGAGGGCATCGTCTAATTGTAAAATTTGGTTTTCAATTGCCGTGAACTCCTCCATCAGTTTCTCCACTCGCGCCAGCTTCGCCTTGCACTCTTCGACGGATAACTCGCTAGTCTTTTTGATGGTGTTGAGAATGAGTGTTAATTTGCCCTTGTTGGCTGCTCGTTGTCTTTTCAACCCACTTAATTCCGCCATTGCTTATCGTGCACCCAAATTGGAAGGTTGCCTTTTGGGTTGGTTAAACCGATTTCGATGTATTATAAAATATTGATGGCGCTCGGATTTGCGCTGGAACTTGTGTGGTTACGTGTACGGTGCGTTAAATTGGTTATGATTCTTTCACCCCACAAACTAACTTTCAAAGCGCCGTCCGAATTTTAGTAGTGATGCTCGGCAATTTAGCACTGATGTAAGACAACTCGAATTATAATTCGCACACGTGAAGAAATCTACTGATGGTGGTGTACGAAAATGTAACGTGCAGTACTGGATGTAAAGCTACTCGGAGTCTAATTCGCACACGTGAAAAAATCTACTGATGGTGGTGTACGAAAATGTAGCGTGCAGCAATAATGTTTTATGTTCACCGAAAATTTTGATATTGTTTATCGTCAATATGATAATTTTATCCGCACAGTAGGCGACAAACTTATGTAAAGGTAAAAAATTCAATATGGCTACTTATCGGGTAGACACGTTGTTGTTTTACAAGTTGGTGGCCATGATCATGAAATGTCAGATTTGTGTTTGTTTATGAAAACAAATTCAATTAAATTAATTGTGTAATTGTGTGTTTTAATTGTGTAAGTGACATGTTGAAGTAACATGTTTTTGCATTCTATGCGCGTTCATGCGTTGATGCGTGAACACTAGGTATATAACTCACCCGTTCGAATAAAATGATGCTTCACTTCTTTAAGATTTAGCTCAACAGTCCAATTCAAATTCTTTTCCTTTACAATTGAATATATTAGATGTTTAAAATAAATATGAAACAAAAGAAATAAATTACTAAAAAATATTATGAAAATAATTTATGATGAATTGGAGAACGATACTTTAACTTTCATGCAAGCTCCGCAATTTGGTTGGTTGTCCTTTACGGTTGTTGTTATGTCCTTGTAACCACGATGCTCGGTTGATGACCTTGATGTTGGTTATTCCGCACGGTATTACCACGTTGCTCTACGTTGTTCAGATATTTTGACCCAATGCTTATATTAAATCCGCTTATCCGCTTTGCGTTTAATCCAACTTGGCAGGATGATAAATTTACCGGAATTTGTTGTAATTGGGGTAGATTCGGATACCGAGGTAGATTCGGATACCACTAACAAATTACGCACTACTAGTTTCTGACTCCATAGAAAAATGAAACACCGCACTGCACAATCTTTATTCACTTTTATTTTAATTAAAACACAAGATTTAATATTATGTATAATTATTAATTTAATAATTTTATTTATGAAAATATAAATTTAATTTTGCATTAACCAAGTTGATGTTTGTTTATTTGATAGCCGTAACAACAATAATAATCATAAATTCGCTAAACATCCGATCACCAAAATTCACAAAAATCTAGAGTAAATATATAAGTTAATTTTACATTAAAAATTAAATGTGAAAAAATTTATTTTTTAGAAGGTCATCACAACCTTCTACTTTTGGAGTTTTGGAGATATGGAGTTCAACGCGCTACACCTGATGTGTTAACTAACGCGCTACACGTGACGTGTTAACTCTTCCCCGTTTAAATGTGATTGCCCTCAATCACTTAGAAAAATGGTATGTTGTTAAATTTAGGTCTGTTGTCAGAAGGAGGCTGGGGAGTGCAATCGGATTGAGAAATTCTTACTGAATTTTGTTCCGGCGTTTCGGGTGATGCTTGAATAACAATTTTTGAAGATTTTGGTCTAAAGGTTTTGAATGTTATTACTAGAGCCCGGATTTTTATGCTCTAAAAATAAGTAAAATATGTATGCAAATATGCATTAAAAAACCATGAAATATGCGCTAAAAATGGCCAAATATGAACAAAAACAACCCATTTTTCTACCGCATAAAAAAAAAACAAAACTTTATTTAAATATGTATTTATTTATGTATTGCAGTGAACAATGAAATACATTTTTAAATTTTCGAATATGAATGACTGACGACGATCGCTTAACAACGCTTTATACTTTGAAAAACTTCTTTCCACCTCCACGGACGTTAAAGGAGCATATTTATATGATGCAATGTTTTCTGGCAGTGTATCCTCTTCCAAAACAACATCCGTTTCACCGGAAAGGATTCTATTAATTTTTTTCAAAATTGCTAAATCTAAATTTTTCTCGTAAAAAATTGAGTTAAATTTAGATTTTATTGCGTTTGAAGACGGTCCCTTAACTTCCTTTATTTTAGTTTCCAATTTGCTTAAATGTTCTAACGATTCTGATAGTAGCAGAGACCTACCTTCTAAGATTTTAATAGATTGTGGTAAAAAATCGTAATTTGTGGAAATATATGTCAACTGATTTCGTATTTCTGTGTCAACAAGAAGTTTTTTAGCTTCTGGAATAGAAGCTGCTTCACCTTCATCTATATTATCGAAGACTGCTTTTATCTTGTTAAAATGATTACAATAATAAATGGCGGCTTCCAACCAAGTACCCCATCTAGTTAACACTGGCTGTGGCGGTAATGGAATATCGTTTGCAATTTGCTTAAATATTTGTATTCGAGAGGGAGCTTTTAAAAACACTCTTTTAATAGTCCCGATTAATTTATTTACTTTCGGATGTTGGTCTCGAATAGCTTCCGCTACATTATGCAAACCATGCCACTATGCATGTAATGTGAACCATATTTGGATATAGCAATTTTAGCCCTTTACCGGCTTTTACCATAAACGGCGCCGCATCGCTCAGAAAAAGAAGGACGTCATTTCTTGGAAAATCCGATCCTAAAAAATTTTCGCTTTTATCAATAAAATTATTTAAAAATATTGTTGAATAATTTACAAACCTAAAATGTTAATTGATTCGTCGAAAAGTTGTGCAATCGTAGTTGAGTTTGTTTTATCTAGTTGCTTCACGTTTAGCAGAAAAGGTTGACTCTCAGAGCTGTGCTTATTTAAAATCCCAACAATTACGTTAGCAACATACCGTCTCATCTATTGAAATCCAAATTTTTTTGGTATGTGTCTCCTGCTTTATTTTATTTATAATTTTATCGTATGCCACAGGAAGATAATTTTTTCTTAATGTGGATTCATGAGGAATTTGGTTACCTGTATGGTTTTCTAAAAACTTACGAAATACTAGATTTTCAAGTTTCCAAAACAGGATATCTGCTGAAAGAAGTGCTTCGCAAAGTTGTAAGTTAAATTGTGATTTTCTATTACCGGCTTCTAATGTATTAACAATTAATTCTTGTTTACTGGATTTTTTTGATAACTTTTTCTCGTGAAGCTTTGTTTTAAGATGTTGTTCGACTTGGTATTTGGTATCTGATCCAACTTTTTTGTTACACAATGTACACAATAACACTTTTCCATCAGTTTTCAAAACACCGTCCCCAATATCCCTAGCAAACATATTAAGTCGATTAAACGTATTTGTCTTTTCTTTCGGCATTTTTACACTATAATTTTAAAGTTTTTATTTTAGTAAAAGGAAATGCAACCGTTTATATGAAACGTCAAATTAATTGTGACTCCCCAAACAACAAAAATCTATAAAAAGTGTTATACGATGAATAAAAATCGAAAACCCAGAAAACAAGTTTTTATTAATTTCATTCCGAAAAAAAACGAAAGAAAAGGAGTAAAAAGCGGAGTTCGCTCGAAATTAACCATTCGAAAAGCGTGAAAAGAGTGAGAAATATGTACGTAAATCATAAACACTATAATATATGCAATTTAGGAGCAAATATGCATTTATATGAAAAATATGTATTTACATGAAAAATCCGGGCTCTAGTTATTACTAACAAGAATGCACTTACGACAATGATGATGCCATAAGTTGATAGTCGATGTGTATTGGAATCTATTTTGAGCATTTCGATATGATTTGTATTGTTGATGTGGAGTTCGTCCATCATCTCGAGTGACAATAATCTTTTCGCCTCTTTTTCTTTAGGGAAAGGATGTAGGATAGCCGGTAAGATTTGGTACTGAGATTCTTCTTTTGAAATGAATGTCTTACCATTGACAGTTATAGAAATGTTGTTGAATCTAATCAAAAAGGTACCATTTAATTTTTGTGGGATGGTTTCTACTAGAATAATGCCATCAAAATTGCTCAGGAGTATTATCCCGGGAGATATTTCTTCGACCGTTGGATTGTTAACGATATTGCAATCCGCTTTCGTACTCTTAAAAATATTTGGAATACAAGAGGAATTAGTTAAATTGATTACATTATTAGTTTTACAAATGGAAACAAAATTTAGTGTTTTACATAATTCTTTTACAGCAAAAATTTCATGATTTTATTTTAATATAGTTTCATGCAATACTTTTGTGGCGATTTTATCTCTTTTGACCGGTTTTATAATAATTTTTTGATATACTTAATGATCGATTCTGGGAATATTGACAATATATAATATAGTGTTATAATTAGTTAAGATTTTAATTTCTGAACAGTTTAAAGCCTCTTCTACAGTTGAAAAAGGCAGATTTTCTTCCTTAAATGTATTTATTATTATGTATTTTTATTTCTTGTCGAGATAATATTAATGAGTTTATACCGGATTATACCGGATTTAGCCCAGTGTATTGCATAGTTAATGTTTCGTAAATCCTCTTTTAAAATTTTAATTTTATACTCTACATCTAACATAAAATTATTATTAAAGTTTTCATTATTTTTTAATGATTTATTTATTTCATTGCTTAGCCTAGTTAAGTTATTAATTCTTTCCGTAACCAGATTGATTATTATTATTTAATAAAACATTATTCATCTTTTCTTTAATCGTAACGAAGTCGTCATGGTCTGGAGTCCCAGCGACCCATTTCCATGCGCTTCCTAACAAATTTAATGATCTTTTATATTTCCTTGGTTTCAAGTTTTCTATTAAGTTTTTAATTTGATCCAGCTCGTGGGATATGTAGGGATAGAGATGGTCTTCTTTGTATCTGTCCGCGTCAATCCATGAAATTATATTGCGCGTAGCGTTTTCGTTTTCACTTAGATCGATTGCATGAATCAGTTTGAAAGTTCTCGTTTGCAGTTTAGCTTGGCCTGTATGGATGGACACAAGCAGAGAGTTGGTAAAATCCAGCAATTGTATTCCCGCAAATGCGTAGCCAAGAGGGTACCTACAATAAAATTGTCCATGCCTATATTAATTTCTAATATTGCTCTTATGCACTGTTCTTCCTGATTCAGTGATGACGATTGAATTTTTATTTTCTTTGACTATTTCTTTTATGTACCGAACACTCAACTTTGAACCTAATCGTTTATTATGTTTCACATATATGGTTTCTCCAGGAGCGTATTTGTTTGACGGGTTTTCGTTTGCGATTATCGTATTTAATGTCTTTGGCCTGTTTGTTCTTTATTTTATCAATATTGTTCAAGCGGATCTGTTCAAATTCCGCGGGATCTATGTTGGGAGTGCGACCGAAGTACAGTTCCACAGGTTTTTTTCCCGTAGTGGAATGGACTGTATGGTTGTATTCATTGACTGCTCGATCCAACAGTTGTTCAAAAGTGCGAGGAGGACCGTCTGCTTTGAGGCACCTCATAATTTCAACCAAAGTTGAATGGAATCGCTCAACCTGTCCATTCACTTCACTCTTGTATGGTGGAGTCGTGAATACTTTAATATGGAGGTCATCTGACATCATGGAAATAATCGACGCAGAATTTAGGGATTTCTCGTTGTCTATCACAACGACAGCTACAGGGACACAGAAGTAATAAAGAATATCTTGTAGTGGCGTTTTAATGTGTCCCACGGCTCTAAATTCTATTATCTTAGTTTGAGCAAGCTTTGTGAGTTTATCTACAGCGGTTAGGACTAATTTATTTTCTGTAGAGAATATGTCGATATGGAGAGTATGGCCTGGGTAGTTGGGGATAGGCGTGGCATGAATTTCCTGATTATTAGGGTGCCTATCGTATTTATTCTCTTTGCATACCGTGCAGGTCTTTACAAGGTTGGTCATTTTTGCTGTCATTTTTGGGAAATAATACCTTTGCATTATTTGTTGCCGATTTTCACATGCGTTCCTATGTGCTCGATTGTGTTCTTTAAGAATTAGTTCATCTTGCTGTGTTTCATCTTCCATATCTTCTACCATTCTTTGTGTGAACCTAATTTTGTAATTTCTAAAGTGAATAGGGTAAATTTCTTGTATTTTACCCATGATTCGTTCTGTTGTGTGGAGGCCGTTAACTATATTGGGATTCAGGTATCTTTTGAAAATGTTTATAAGCTCAGAGTCGTTGTAATCTGACTGTGAAAAAATATGCCGTGTATAACGGGAAGAAAAAAGGGTTTTGATTTGATAGCTGTGCTCGTATTCGTTGGTTTTCAGAATCAGCTGATTACGGAATACATTAATAGGAGAATCTACTGTGGGTATTAGGTCATGAGCAGAGCTCTCGTCACTATGTTGGGTGTTAGACGTTTACTTCAGTTGAAATAGGCAGGCGTGATAGGGCGTCTGCTACCACATTGGTTTTTCCAGGTTTATATCTTAATTGATAATCATACTCTTCTAGTAGTATTGCTTTCCATCTCTTCATTTTCGAATTGCTGTTTTTATTACTTAATGCATAGGTTAGTGGTTGGTGGTCGGTGAAAATTACCACTTTTCGTGAACCATAGAGATAATCCCTCAAGGAATTAAGAGCCCAAATTATTGCCAACATTTCTTTCTCGTTTGTGGCATAATGTTCCGAGGCCTTGCTTAATGTCCTTGAAATGAATGTTATAGGTTTATCATTTTGAGTTAATACGGCGCCGATGGCGAACTCCGATGCATCAGTTGTTAATTCAAAACTTTTATCAAAATCAGGGTGGACGAGCAGACGAGCAATACTTCATCCGATATTAGAGTGGATTTTAGTTTATTGAACGCACTTATAGCATTTTCATCGAGGAAAATTTCTTTATTTTTTGAAACTTTTTTCGACACGCATCCGTCTTCCCCTCTTAAAAGGGATGTCTCAGGGGTTTCGCCAATTTTGCATAATCTTTGATAAAGCGGCGATAATATCCTGACATACCCAAGAATGATCTCAATTCCTTGAGATTTTTGGGAGGAGGTAGTTGAACGATTGCCTGAATTTTCTTACTATTAGGTTTAATCCCATCGGTGCCTACAATAAAAAGCCTAAGAATTCTACTTCAGTTTGTAGAAATTCGCACTTATCTAATTGCACTTTAAGGTTGGCGTTCTCCAAAGTTCGAAATACAGCTTCAATATTATTGAAATGTTCGTTCTCATCTTGGCCAAAAATGATTATATCATCGATATAGACATAACATCTACGACCAATATGTTCCCGGAGAATATCGTCCAATGCCCTTTGAAAGATCGAAGGAGCATTTTTTAAGCCGAAAGGTAATCGTACAAATTCGAATGTTCCATTGCTGATTGAAAAGGCAGTCTTTTCAATATCCGAATCTTTCAATGGTATTTGATGGAACCCGCTCTTAAGGTCAAGGGTCGTAAAATACTTGTTTCTGCCAAGATTTGCTAATACTTCATTAATCTCAGGTATCGGATATTTATCTGGGATCGTGATTGAATTTAATTTGCGATAATCAATCACCATGCGATATTTCTTTTCACCAGATGCATCCAACTTTTTTTGGGACCACCCAGACTGGGGAGTTGTAAGGTGATCTTGACGGTCTTATTATACCTTCCTTTAATAATTCATTAACCTGTCTCTCAACTTCGCCTTTCAACGCCATGGGGTAGGGATAGGCTCTTGAATAGACGGGTGTGTCTGAGAGCGTACGTATTTCACCTTTAATCGTAGTAGTGAACGTTAATTTTTTATCAGGATCGCCAAACAATTTCGGACAGCTTTTTATAAGAGTATCAAGTTTTTGTATTTGTTTGTGGCTCATATGAGAAGTTCTTAACTGGATTTTATTTATGTCTCTAGCCTCATGCTGTCATTGAGTTTAATTTTGGTGTTTGGGAAAATGTTCATATGCCCCTCCTTGGTGTGTGGATCACAGCTTGGAGTTGCCTTAGTGAGTCATTACCGATTATTCCGATTATTAAATGAAGTCAATGTAGGTAAGATATAAAATTTGAATTACATATTTTTGATTCGGGCCGAATAAATTAATGAATGCATGATGTGTAATTTTTATGCTTCCTCCGACGGAGTTAGCGAAAAATGGTTTCGGATTAGCTATGGGATTTCTTACATGTTTTGTTTGTATGTAGTTTTTGTTAGACCCAGTGTCTATTAGAAATTTTAGGGTCTCTCCGTTTCTGATCTTCAATTCGTAATATGGGAGTGAGGATCGGGAGAATCTAAAAAATAGATATCTTCTAGCTCTTCAGGTTCCTCGAAATGGGGGTTCTCTACAGATTCAATGTAATCTGGGAGTGTTTGGCCATTTATGTCATAATTATTTTCGTCGTCATTGTGTTCTTGGTAATCTTCCTGCTCGTAGTCTTCTGGGGATTCTATCTCATACGGTTCAGTATGGAATATTCTTTGAATCTTGTTCGGATTCTGTACTTGTTGGGATTGATTGTTCCATGGCCTTTTTTGAGGAAATTGGCTCATCCTTGGCCTATTCATGTAATTGAGGCGTTTAGACCGAGTACTAGGATCTACTTCCATAGGCTCTAGTCTCTGGGGAGGTCTATGTTGGTATCCCATATTGGGTCTGGATGAGAATTGAGGCTGTGGCCTTTGGAAAGGTAAGAACGGCTGTTTATTAGGTGCTTGTGGATATCTTTGAGGGAACTGTGGCGGTAAGGGTTTTTGAGGATTATATAGGAGTTCTGGGTAGAATGGTCGCTGAAAATTGTATTGATGACTATTGTTTCGTTTTGGTGGAAGAGGAGGCGGAAGATGCTGTTTACGTTGTAAGTTGTAGTGGCTATTGTTTGCGTATTGAGTTCTGTAATCAATGTTTTGCAATTTTAAGCAAAGATGTAACGCCTGTGGCAGATCGACAGGTTCTCTTATGCTGAGAAGTCTGGGTAGTTCGCCTTTTAGTCCGCGAACGAAAGTATCGAGCGCTTTTTCTCTATATGCTCGAGTCATGTTACCCAAAGACTCGTTACCCATGTCCATACATCCCAATTTACTTAATATCAAAGAGAGATGCTGGTATACTATTTGATAAAATTTCTGAACTGTGTTATTTCCTTGAACCAGTGTTGTCATCTGGTATTCCAAAGTGCCGAGATCCCTCTTATCTGCGTAATGCAGAGTGAGGCATCTAGATATTTTTACCCAATTTAGGGGAGTGTTATAAGACTCCAGGGCAATATCGGCGTGACCAACGATTTTATTACGCACAACGCTTAAGATTCCGTAGTATTTAGGGGATCCCTTCAAGTGTTCGTACAGTTTGGGGATGCGATCCACGCTCTTTTTCCAAGAGCTAAACTCGCTGGGTTGCCCCGAAAATTCTCTCAAGCTTTTAACTATATCCGGAATCTTATCAAGTTCGGATAAATTTCTATCATTCGTGGCATTGATCGTCTGATCTTCATCGTCATTTGGGTCACTGTTTGGGTTTAGGATTTTAGAGATCATTGTTGGACCATCTCTGGTCAAAATATGCCTAACTATTTGGTTAACTTGCTCCGTCAGCTCAGTTAAGTCGAGCGGAGTTGCATTATTTCGATTGTTTGTATTTAATACAGCGGGCCGAATAATGTTGCCGTTATCTAAATTGGCTGGAGTGGCAAATAAAATTTTACGAATAATGTGAAACGAAAATGTGAACGATATTGAAATATGTTAAGAATGTTTTTATCAATCTGTTACGTAAAGAGTATTGAAATTTGTATTCAACAATTTCGAAATTTATTCTTAAAAATTATTGTAATTCGATTTGCTTTTCATATATAATTACTTTAATTGATTTTACTTCTTGATTTTACTTTAAATATTTTTTGTAAATAATCTCTATTTTTTATATATTTATTTTCTTTTTACTTATTTTAAATCTTTCTTTTATTTATTATATTTTATTAAAACTTTCTCAATATTTTTTCTTTTTATTTTTAAATTATTTTAATTTTACTTTACTTTGCTTTAATCTTTAATTTACGTAGAAGCAAAAAAAATTTTCAAAATTTTTCTTTATAAGATTGCACTTTGACTTTACGTTATACGATTGGTTATATTCTTTAAATTAATTAACTTTACTTTAACTTTAATTTTCAAAATATCAAACTTTTCTTTATAAGCTTGCACCTTGACTTTATTTAACTTTAATTTTCAAAATTTTAAAATTTTTCTTTATAATATTGCCTTGGCAATAAATTATCACTTACAGTAATAAAATAAATTTGGTATCACTTACAGTAATATGATGGAAATGAAATGGAGGACCTTCATTTCTGTTTGATGAATTAGTATATAGATAGATGTACACGTTTCCCGGTGGTTTTGTCCTCACTTGTGGGGACCAGATCGTGGTCTTCCAGCGTCAACTGCATGGTCGGCTGCTTCTATTGTGGTGTCGTTGAAACCCCGTTTTACCCTTTGTTTTTAGGGTTACTTCGGTGCCTAATTTCCCGTGAACTTCCTTGCACTAGTTTCACGATTTTTTATGTCGCTACTTGCGACTTTGTGGCACGTGGTTTTATAGAATGTGTTTTACTGCTCGAAAGTTAATTTTACTCGTATTAACTTTTACTACTTTTTTCATTTGATATTAATAATTCACTTTATTATTTTTATTATTATTATTATTACGTATCAGTAATACGTATTTCTGGTATCAGTATTAATTCACTTTATTATTACGTATTTATTATTATATCGATTATTAATTTTTTCCGGTATATTTTTTCGAACTTACACAATTTAATTTCACTTCACAGTAACCACTTATCTAGTCCCTGTTCGGGCGCCAGTTAATTTTACATTAAAAATTAAATGTAAAAAAATTTATTTTTTAGACCTTTTTTTTAACCTTCTACTTTTATTTCTATATTACTAATTACAGTTTTTTAGAGAAAATTACAATTTATAAGATACTTATTATGCCGACTAAGCGCATTGCAATATAAACGCGTTTGATACAGTATTATAACGTACAACGTGACGAATAACATGACGTGACGAATATAACACGAGAATGGCATATGTAAGTGGAAAATAACATATAGCGTGAGAATGGCATGTGTAAGTGGATACCGAATAAGTAGATATGGAGTTCAACGCGCTACACCTGATGTGTTAACTAACGCGCTACACGTGACGTGTTAATTTATATTCAAGTATATAATATAAATACATATTAAACTAGAAAAAGAATGTTGAAATGTCGATCGCCCGTGTATCATAATATAATATACAAAGTTATATACAAGTAAATAATAATATCTCATTCGTATTGTATTTATATAACAAAATAATAGGGTGCAGCTGGGGTACCATATATAGTGTTTTGTAATAGCACTATAATTTTCCATATTTTTTTATATATTTATGTTGAACTATGCTCAAAATTCTCGTTCAACTGTGTTGTCCAACATATGCCCCACGACCACACTTCGTACCATGTTCAACTGTGTTGCGTGGCGCACGTCCTACGACCAGGCTGCCCTCTGCACCTTGCCATATTGTTCCTATATGATACTTTGTCCAGAGCTGGCCACCATACACTCAGACTATACAGTACTATGGGCCTTATAACTGCCATGTAAAGCCAGTGCACCAGCTCCGGTTTCACCCCTACAAATAAATGCAAAGGAGAAATGTAGAAAGCTGGCATGAATTTTGCATGAATGGGATGTAATTGAAGATATTATCTTCGAGGTCATGCCGATGAGGAAGTAGATTTTGTTGGGATAGGTTCATAACGGAATCAGGTTTAATTCCGTTACAGCGTGGGGGAAACCCAATCCCTGAGATGACAAGAGATCTCATGGCTCTATACGGAACGGGCATGGTGGAGAGTTTCAGTCTTTGAACAGCCCAACTTAATTCTAGTACCCTTAACATTTAACATATTTTTTTTCTTTACTAAAGCTAGCATTTGTCCTACTACCCTACCCTATTGATCATACCCAATCCTAACCCTTAGTTCTGAAATATTGGTTGATGGTGGGGTGCTCAGCAGATGGACCTCTTGCGGCGCTTGGTCTTATCCCTGGATGAACCCTGACTGATTTCTTGTGCCGGCATTCTCCTGGCATATATGGTTCGCCAGGTCGCGTGTCTTAATGGTGGTGTCTTAATGCTTAATGGTGGTTGCAGCCGCTCCTTTTGTAGGTCATCGATGGTTTGATGTAGTCCGGTTAGCGCTGTGTTTATGTGCCCCGAGCTGATGGCGGCCCCACGGGACTGTACCACTGTTGACAGGTTGAACACTGGCATGAAGGACATTTGCTTTTTGGTGGTATATGTTCTAGGACTTTCAATTTGCACTAAACGTCCGCTCAAAATACAGCCTGGTGTTAATGTCAGGATTCCGCTGCCCTTCAGCTGATCGGCCAAGTTTGGTCCTCGCAATGTAGGTTGAACACGGATTCCTCATCCATTACAATGATCCATTTGTTATTCTGCTGCAGCCGCCGGAGATAGATGCTGGGCAACACTGCTTTGATGCAGCATTGTGATGGTGGCGTCTTTTCATATGTTAACAGAGCTATTTCACACGGAAGATTCCTGTCCTGTATAAACCGTTTTGGACCCGTTGGCTTACAGATCATGGTGTTTTCGTTAAACGTCCTGCAGGTCTTCCATACCTCTCCTGAGACTGGGTAATACTCGGAACTTGCCGTATTCACCATCAGATAAGCGCTTTCTGGATCAATGAAGATGAATTGGCCCTCGTGTCTGGTTGGTACTGGTATGACGTTTAGTACCTGGAAGTTTGGAAATTTGAATCTCTCGTTGCAACAATGGCAGTCGGATTTCAAATATGAGCCGGTTCTGCACAATTGCGGCTTTTATGGTGAGCAGCTGATACAGCTGTGCCCAATGTTTCTTATGGACTGGTACCCGCACCGTACTGGGTATATGTTGTTGTAACACGTTTAACTGTTCTTCTAATTCAGTCCGATTTGCATGTATTTGAACACCATCATGACGCTGACGTTAGATGCAGTTAGGTATCTGTGAATTCCTCGTGCACCGACATCCACTCGATCTCTTCGTGTAGTGCCTGGTAGTGATATTCCATGAGATCCTTCTCCCGTTGCATAATATACACTGGAATGAAAACGTGTTTAACTCTTAGTTTGACTACACAGTTCTCGAACAAATTTGACCTGAACTGCTTACCATTGTCCTTGTGAATCACTTTAGGCACTGAAAACACTGGGAACACCTCATTTTCCACGTACTACACGACCTTTCTGGCCGTTGCATCGCGTAGTCCAGTATGATAAGGATGTAAGTGTTGCCACTTTTAGACCTGGGATATGGTCCTAGTAAATCCAGGTACAACTTCTGGAAAGGCCTAACGTGTTCCACATACTCCCCCATTTTTGGTCTTAGTAGGGTGTTTGTGGCTTTAGTCAGCTTACACATCTGGCACTGGCGCACGTAACTCTTTGGCCAGTGATGGCCAAAAATAGTAACGTCGAATGAATTCAATCATTTTTCCTGTGCCCATGTGTGCTGCCATTGGTGGTTCGTGGGCTTGGATTAAAATGCTACTGGTTAGTACTTTTTACGCTATTTGCCGTAGGCACTTGGCGAAACACACTTATACTTACGAGTAGATACTCCTGATGATGACCTAACAAGTCGAAATCGATCGAGTGATTTTTTAAACTTTTTGAAAAATATTCAAAATATTCTGCGAAACAAAAAACAAGTGATTAATAAAAATGTGTTTATTAAGCCACTGGTTAGGCTACCAGGGACCCAAAGTTTCCAACTGGGGGTATCGGTCTTGGTATTCGGATCTTTTGAGGGCTTGTGAATGAGTATCTTCCCCTCGACAACCTTGATGTTGTCTTCATGTTGAGCAGGGTTTTCGCCAAGTCCTGATAGTGTGGACTGGTAAAGTGAGGAGCTTGCATTTCTAAGTGAATAAGATTCCCAACTAGGTTTAAAGTTGCTACCTCATCTGAATGAATTCGAGATAGCGCGTCAGGAACCACATTTCGTGCCCCCTTGCGATACTCTGTGCGGAACTTGTACTCTTGGAGCTTCAAACTCCATCTTGCTAGACGACCTAAGAACTCAGATTGGTTCATTAACCACTGGAGGCTGGCATGATCTGTTATTACACAAACAGTTGTTACACAAACTTCTATCCCTCCACATAAGCTCGGAATTTCTTGATACTGAGAACTGCCGCTAGGCATTCAAGCTCGATGACGCTATAGTTTTTCTGTGCACCATTCAGTTTATGCGAAAAGAAAGAGATTGGATGCTTCCATCTTCATCATCTTTCTGGAAAATATCACCGCCCACCCCTGTTTTTGATGCGTCTACCTGAACATAGAAAGTACGCGCATAATCCGGTTGCACTAATACCGGCGTCTCGGATACGGCTTGCTCATTCCACTTGATACTTCCTTTAAATTTTAAAAGATCAGTGATCGGTGAGGCGATTGACGAATAATTCGGAATGAATTTCCGATACCAACCACTCTTTCCGAGGAACTGTCTGATTTGTTTGACTGTCTTCGGAATTGGGAAGTTTTGTATAGCCTTAACTTTTTCTGGATCCACCTTAATGCTCCCATCCTCAATAACATGCCCGAGATATTTAAGCCGTTGTAGAAGAAATTTGGATTTCTCCACATTGATGGTAAGACCAGCTTCACTCAACTGCGTCGCTACTAGCTCTAACAGACGAATATGTTCATCGAATGTTGGGGAATTGATTAGTAGATCATCTAGGTAGACAAATATTCGGTCATGTAGTTCGGTCATGTGGAATCACTTTGTGCATGAGCCTACACATCATTTGGGATGCATTGCACAGATCGAAAGGCATTACCGTGAATTGGTATAGTGGTCTATCGGGAACAGTAATAATGCAGTATTTGCCCTGGCTGATGGATTTAATGGGATCTGCCTCCTTAAGGTCGATACGGGAAATGTACTTAGTGTTATCTAGACGACTGAAGAGCCCATCGATTATGGGAAATGGATATGCATCCTTCACTCACTGTTACCGCATTTAACTTCCTAGCGTCTAGGCATAGCCTTGTTTTCCCATTACTTTTACGCACTATCGCCATTGGCGAGCTCCAAGTACTGCAAGGTTCTTCTATTACGCCTCTTCTATTACGTTTATAGGGGTTCCCAACTCACTTCTTGGAGACCCGGGAGCGCAGGAAGACGTGACGCTCACTTCGCCGTGTTTGTTAGTCGATGGAGTTACCTCTTCAAAATCTTTGGGAAATTCGTTGGCACATTTCCTATCTTTCAAACATCTATCGTTTGCACCCATGTGTCATGTGCCTTGTGACATGTTCAAAAAGAATTGAATCTTTTTCCTTATCTGGGATTTCGGCCCAAACCATTTTGTCATTTGCCTCGGTTGTTCGAAGTCTTCATTATGAAGCTGTTATATCATTAATAAGTTTTTTAATTTGTGAATTAATACCCTACTCCCCCAATTATAGTTTTCACGCTGAAAACTCTTTATTTTTTATAGCTCTGGAATTTATCCAGAGCAATTAATAATTTATTTTAAACTTATTTTTTAAAACAATTTTGTTTACAAAAAACTATAATGTTAGTGGAACGAGTACACGAATAATAATGAACTTAAAAATAATTTATAAAGATAATTTGGCATGTTGGCGATGTGGTATCATGTTGCTCGTTGCGTTTCTAAGAATTGTTTGTTTGGCAGTATGCTTGTTGATGCATTATGGCATGTTGTTGTATTATGCCTGATCAGCTAGATTATCGTGGGATACGTAACTTTAGTTAAATACTGTTGTTGTTGTTGTTGCTGTTGATGACCCGCTACATTGTGGCATATGTAAATGCGGCTTTGCCTGTTAGTAATCTCATTAAGTATTCCAGCCTTCGAACTGCACCTTAGAAGTCATCCACTGTGTTTAGGTTCCATCGAAAATTGGTAGTTTTATTTCGGGAAGATTTATGTAACGATGTTGGTTGCTTGACAATATGGTGCTTTGTCAATTGATTTAACGCACAAAATTAAATTCAAATATGTTTTTTTATTTATTTTAATTATTTTTGTATTCGCATGTAGTTTCGTTAGTGGACGAACAAAAAACTAAAAAGATCATCTTTTTTGTTCTCTTGTGTAAAAGATTGTCGAAACATAATGGAAGAGACTTCATGCCCCATAAACAATAAAAGTAAACCGCAAAATGTTTCCATGATAGATGGCACCACACTACTCCGCCCCAAGACTGTAAGTATTACTGGAATCTAATCGGCTTGTTAATAACTCTTCCTGTTCTAGTAGTGTGTGATAATGCTCCAGTGGATGTCAATTCCGTATTTCCAGCATCTTGAGTGTTTAACATTTTCGATGAAGTTCCTTGGACTGCTTCTTCTACTTCGGAACACTGCATCATTTCTGACAAATACAAGGGAACACTTTTGTAACACCTCATGAAGGTTTATGAAGGTTTTACCTTTACTGTGGTTTGAAGTGACCGTAGGTTTGATCAATTTCATAAAATTTTTGAATTGGACAACGAATTCCGACTGAATCAACGCGTTACTTGCTTCCTCAAAAAATTGGCTTGGTAATTGTAATGATTGTCCGTAAATCATCTCCGCTGGTGTTGCTTCGATATCTTGCTTGAACGTTGACCTTAATCCGAGCAGTATAATAGGTAGTAGTTTAGCCCAACTTGTATTTCGATGGCACATAATGGCTGATTTTAGGGTCCTATGCCATTAATCAATCAATCCGTTAGATTGACTAAATTTGTAGTCTTTAAATGGTGAATATTGAGTAACTTCGAAAGCTCTTGAAAAAGTGTCGACTCGAATTGGCGACCTTGGCCTGTTGTAATTCTTTTTGGAATCCCAAAACGTGCAAACCTACCCGAAATCAGATGTGAAGCTATTCTGCTGTCATGTTAGGAATCGGAATAGCTTCTGACCATCTTGAGTGCCTGTTAATGATGGTTAAGCAGTAATAGTTCTCACCGGACAGAGGTAGGGGGCCAATTAAATCAATATTGATGTGTTGGAATCGATGGTTGGGAGGTATGGTGGTTGAAACCTCTGAACGATTATGTTTAACAACTTTTGAACGTTGACATAGTATACAATTCTTGGCGAACTTCTGGCAATCCTTTCTCCTACCCTTTCAAACAAATCTTTCTTTGGATGCGACAAATTGTGAAGATTCTCGATGATAGGTTTCCTAAATCTGGCTGTGATGTATGAACGTACCCAATTATTAGTGATGTCACAGTACAGCTGCTGACTGGTTCCCGGAATGATTAACTTTTTAAGCACCATTGTTAATTTTCGGTTAGTCAATAATTCACTTAACTCATGAGAAGCTTGCTGCTCCGTTGCTATCTCTTTATATTCGATTACAGAAGATCTCTCCAATAAAAAATCGGCTGTTACATTTGACGAACCAAAATGTGACGAATATCGGTAGATAACTTTTGCTGATAGTAACTTTTGCTTAAAAACGAACTCCAACGGTTTGTGATCAGTACAAATACATCATCGTCTGGCTTCTATCATATACCTAAAATGTTTCATCGCCAAGAGTTCACGATCATAAGTACTATACTTTTTTGCGTATCGTCCAACTTCTTCGAAAAATAGCCAAGAGGTTGCAATTGTTGGTTGACAACCTGATGCAAAACTGCGCCTATACTGCGTAATCTGAAGCATCGACTGTTAATGTAAGCGGAGCATCTGGCGATGGATGACAAAGTAGAGTATATGTAGGCAGCTCGCTTTTACAGTGGTTGAATGCCTTGGTTGATACATTATCCCAAACAAGTATAGTCCTGCCATTATTTTTCTTACCCTTAATCAATCTTTGTAATACCATTTGATGCGTAATAGCATTCGGAAGAAACTTCCTGTAGAAATTGATCATCGCCAAAAATTTCTTAAGTTCCTTCGCCACTGTTGGAAGCTTAGAGTTCTGTATCGCTTCGACTTTCTCTAGCAATGGCTGTACTCAAGTAGACGTATTTTGATGTCTGAGAAAATTGATAGAACTTTTTCCAAATTCGCACTTCGAGAAATTTATACATAAACTATAGTTTTGAAGACGACGGAATACTTCGCGCAAATGTTCATAATGTTGTTGCTCGTCGGATGATGCAATCAGGATATCGTCAATGTAGTAGAAGACGAAATCCTGATCATCGTAGAACTTCTACCATTAATCTTTGAAATGACCGGGCGGCGTTACACAAAACCGAAAGTCATGTATAGGAACTCAAATAACCCGAATGGCGTTACTATGGCCATCTTAGGCACATCAGCTTGTTCGATGGGTATTTGGTGGAATGCCTTCTCCAAATCGATTTTTGAAAAAATGGTTTTATTAAAGAGTATATGCCCACAATCATTAATATATGGTATTGGTAACGCTACAATACCTTTGTTTTTTAACCGGGTGATCTCCGGAAACTCCTTTAAAAGGGATGAGTATTTATGATCCTCGTTGAATGTTTTTATTGATAAACTATCAACGCTCGTCGGAATTCCTCTTGTTTGCAAGGATGTTACATTGTCAATTAATTTCATATTTGCCACGTCCAGTAATAAATTATAGTGAGACAAAAAATCGGACCCTATCGGCTGTCTTACGTCACCAATGGTAAACGTTCATGGAAACGCACGTCTCAATCATAAGTTTAATCGCAGTATCATGGTACCGAAAACCGGTATAGTTGACCCATTTGCCGCGTACAGAAGTTTTGATGAAGGCATCGCTGTACCAATTGCATGTCAGAAGCCGAAATAAGCAACACCGAAATATCAGCGCCCGTATCTATCAGGAAATTTAAATTACTATCAATATCACAGACGCACAATTGATTTACATTGTTATGATTGTGTAAAGTAGACTGGAACTTTTTAACATGTGTATGGTGATTTGATTTTGGACTTGGAAAGATTGACTGATTTAGCATATTTGTTGTTATTAGCTATGGTGAGGTAGTGCCCGATTTAGACGGTTTGGCTTGCGCAAAATTACATGGCTGAATATATCTAAACGCTGATGTACCGAATTAACGGTGAAATTGGCATATGGTTGGTTTATTCAACGTTGCCTCAACTCGTTGTTGATGTACGTATCGGTCTCGTGAATTTGATCTTGAATGATTAAAATATTGAGATATTCACTGGACCGTCAATTGTTGTACCTGCAACGTCAACTCCTGTATCTGTTGTTGTAAAATGGCAAAATTGTGCACCGGCTGCGGTTGAGGTTGAATTGCATTTTCGCATGATGCTTGGCTGATAGTGAGATTCAACGAATCCATAATCGCCGCTAGTTGCGCTAACTATAGTTTTAATTTGTACTGGCAGGCGACTAAGCCAAAAAAAAATTAGTAGCTTTTCGTCCGCTGTATCACTTACTCGGCGAAGCTCATTGAGTAAATGACTAGGACGTCGATCACTCAACTGTATGCCCGATACTAATTTCTGGAACCGTTGTTGCGGCGACTCTGCATCAGAAGGTCGCGTGTTCAAATCACGTCGGTGTCACCAGTGTGGGGGAGTGTATTTTAAAATATAAACGCACAAAATTAAATTCAAATATGTTTTTTTATTTATTTTAATTATTTTTGAATTCGCGTGTAGTTTCGTTAGTAGACGAACAAAAAACTAAAAAGATCATCTTTTTTGTTCTCTTGTGTAAAAGATTGTCGAAACATAATGGAAGAGGCTTCATGCCCCATAAACAATAAAAGTAAACCGCAAAATGTTTCCATGATAGATGGCACCACATAACCCTTTTCAAATGCCTTCTGCTCTTTTGATATTATCCTCCTTTGTCATTTTTAATACTTTGCGATGGTGACAATGGGTTAAAAAGTCTGCTTGACGAGGGGGTTCAAATTCTCCTATGATTAATTAATATTATGTTCTATTTGTCCACATCGTCTGTCAACGGTGTTGAAAAATTCATTGCACACTTTGAAATATTACACCATCCAATTCTTCCATAGCATTTTCGTTCAAAACAGTCCTGAATATCTCACAATGTTTATTTCGTTTGAAGTGATCTGATAAAACCAGCTTCAATTGTTCGGTGATCGTAATTTTTTTGACTCCATTGCCAATTTATTTTCCACGTGATTAACTTCGAGCACCGTTTTTTTTTTTAATAAAATTGTTTTTTTTACCTATTTATTTATTTAAAATTTAGAATAAATAAATCTAAAAGATTTCAATTGATATATTTTTGTTATTTAAATAGTGTATTAATTGTATTTATTTATTAAATTAATTGTTATTAATTAGTTATTAATAAAACTTTATTGTTTTCTTCCAAAAATTAATTTAATTTGTTTATTGAAAAATTTGGAATAAAGAATGACTTAAAATCTTAATTTTTACATAAGATAAACAAAGTTTTTTTATTGATTTTTTTTTTATCTAATTATTTGCTGTTTTGTTTCAGAGTGTAGTAAAATGTTTAGCAAGAAATTGACGGTAGGCTGCCAATGGTAAGCGCGGTTATTGACAAAATCGTATTTTCAAATCCAGTCATATTTTGCCTTTTTAAGATGACATTTTGCAGCAACTTAAACTCAGTTCTACGCAAAATTACATCACTAACTCAAAACAACCGAAACATACGGAACCTGTGGCAATAAATTGTGTCCGTTCAAAATCGGTAAGGCTAACCATCAGGGATTTTCGCAAAAAACTGCTGAAAACATAGGTAATGGGAATGATAACGAACCTGGAATCGAACCTGGATTGTAGGAGAACCCCAGATGTCACCAATCTCGCATATACAAGATATTAATTTAGTTCTAAACCTTAATTCAACAATTTTTGTAGAATAACAATTTCGCCAATAGAAAGTTCGGATTTCAATAGGAAGTTGCTCGGTTCATCTGTACTGCGCTAATTTTACTTTGAACACATATACATAATTAAATATCCTTAATATTCATATATTTTTTTCTATTTTTATTAGAATCGCCCAGCTATAACGACACAAAATAGCAGATCCAATGAAACACAGTATAACGGTGGCAACAACTGTGGAAGGTTACAACCGTATAATTTTATGTCACAAAATGCAGCAGGATTGTATCAACAGCAGCAGCACCACAACCTCATCGACAGCAACATCACTATACAAATTTTAATTTTCAAAATGGCAATTTTACTCAAATAATGAAAATAACATGGCATCGCGCACATTACCATGTTCGTGTCTACAGCAACGACCGAGTACAAAGGAGGTATACAACAACAACAAAATTTAAATGAAACAAATCATAATTCATCATCATATCAGCGCACTCTAGAATATGTACAAAATTGTCAAAACTGGGTGGATAAAATACGGACACAGTGGCTAGCAGCAGCACCCATCCCTCATCTAATATGTGTATAAACCTCCTCCAATTCGTAACAAATTTCCTGTTCAGTAATTTTTATGTGCCTAGTAACTACAACGACAATAATAAATTATAATCAACCGCCTAAGTCTTAGGGCGTAAAAAATATGTATGAAAAAATAAGCACTTTCTGCAACACAACAGAAATTCGAATTCTTTACAAATTTTTAAACTTTTTTCATAAGATACCGTTAATTAAAATATTAATTAATACAAGAAAAGTTGTAATAAAAACAAATTCAATGCATTTTAATTAAATGTAAGCGTTTTATTATTATATATTGTGCAATTTGACGAAAAAAAACGTTGTTAAAATCAAGTTTTGCCGCCAATTTAAATTATTTTTTTTTCATGCAAATTTCATAATATAAATTATTATATCATTAACCATATGATAGTACGTGGTGTGGTGGGTAAGTGTGTTTCGTTCAAACGTTATGTCGATAGATCGAACCTCGCATGTCGCGTAAATTTATTTTCATAAAATACAATAAATAATTAAAAATGTTTAAAATAAAACAATTAAAATATTAATAAAAAATAATTAAAAATAAACCGTCTTATTATTTATATTGCGCAATTGGACAAAAAAACCGTTGTCAAAAACAAATTTGGCCGCCATTTAAAAATTCCACTCGAATCTCGATTTTCCGGGATCCCGGATCCCAACCACTCATCCCCGGTTATTTTGCCTCGATTTTTTTTTAAAACCCGGGACTTAAACCCGAGATTTTAACAGGCGCACATAATAAATAAATCGAATTGAATTTTCTTAAAAAAATAGTGAATTTCCGATTTTTTTTTTTTGCCGAGTAACAGGCAAACAGAAATAATAAGTGATATACGCTATTGGAATTTGCGCTATTGGCCGCCGCTTTAGATGGCGCCACATGCCAATATTATATATTTCTGCTAATGGACGCAGTAATAATAATGTCGCGGCAGTATTTTTTATAACCAAAACGTTTATATTTATATTTTCTATAATGCAATAACTGCATTTTACTACGTGGTGTAGTGGATAAGTGTGTTTCTTATCAGTTTGCGGGTTCGAGTTCGAGACTCGAAGGAATATATTTTTTTCTTCATTAAAATAATTAAACAATTTTATTTAATTATAAGATAAAATAGATTTTTTTTTATTAATTACAATAAGTTTTACAATAAGTGTTAAAAATGGCGTGTCCCTTAATCAACTGCAGTTTTGGATTCGACTCCCGTTGTTACCAATATTTTTATCTGTAATACGAAAAAAATTAAATTAGAATTAAATTTAAATTAGTTTCAAAATAAAACAAGCAAAGGGGAATGGGAATGATATATTTAGCAAGAAACTAACGATAATTTGCATATGGAAATCGCGGTAATTGAAAAAATAGTATTTTGAAATCCGCGGTCACATTTATGGTAATCGAACCTGGATTGTAGGTGAACCAGACGACATACTGCCCCAACTTAAACGAATCTCTACTCAAAATTACGTCTTTAACGCAAAACAACCGAAACTTCCTGAATCGGTGACAATAAATTTTATCCGTTCAAAATCCGTAAGGCTAACCATCAGGGATTTTCGCAAAAAAAACTGGAAACATTTTACTGTGGAATTTCTTACTCAAATTGATTATGGGTATTGGGAATGCCATATTTGACAAGAAACTAACGGTAATTTGCATATGAAATACGCGGTTATTAGGAAAATCGTATTTTGGTACCCGCGGTCACATTTTGTGATCGAACCTGGATTGCAGGATAACCAACCAGACGATATATTGCCCCAACTTAAACAAATCTCTACTCAAAATTACGTCTTTAACGCAAAACAACCGAAACTTCCCGAATCGGTGACAATAAATTTTATCCGTTCAAAATCCGTAAGGCTAGCCATCAGGGATTTTCGCAAAAAAAACTGGAAACATTTTACTGTGGAATTTCTTACTCAAATTGATTATGGGTATTGGGAATGCCATATTTGACAAGAAACTAACGGTAATTTGCATATGAAATACGCGGTTATTAGGAAAATCGTATTTTGGTACCCGCGGTCACATTTTGTGATCGAACCTGGATTGCAGGAGAACCAGACGATATATTGCACCAACTTAAACGAATCTCTACTCAAAATTACGTCTTTAACGCAAAACAACCGAAACTTCCCGAATCGGTGACAATAAATTTTATCCGTTCAAAATCCGTAAGGCTAACCATCAGGGATTTTCGCAAAAAAAACTGGAAACATTTTACTGTGGAATTTCTTACTCAAATTGATTATGGGTATTGGGAATGCCATATTTGACAAGAAACTAACGGTAATTTGCATATGAAATATGCGGTTATTAGGAAAATCGTATTTTGGTACCCGCGGTCACATTTTGTGATCGAACCTGGATTGCAGGATAACCAACCAGACGACATATTACACCAACTTAAACGAATCTCTACTCAAGACTACGTCTTTAACGCAAAACAAACGAAACTTCCTGAATCGGTGACAATAAATTTTATCCGTTCAAAATCCGTAAGGCTAACCATCAGGGATTTTCGCAAAAAAAAACTGGAAACATTTTACTGTGGAATTTCTTACTCAAATTGATTATGGGTATTGGGAATGCCATATTTGACAAGAAACTAACGGTAATTTGCATATGAAATACGCGGTTATTAGGAAAATCGTATTTTGGTACCCGCGGTCACATTTTGTGATCGAACCTGGATTGCAGGATAACCAACCAGACGACATATTACACCAACTTAAACGAATCTCTACTCAAGACTACGTCTTTAACGCAAAACAAACGAAACTTCCTGAATCGGTGACAATAAATTTTATCCGTTCAAAATCCGTAAGGCTAACCATCAGGGATTTTCGCAAAAAAAACTGGAAACATTTTACTGTGGAATTTCTTACTCAAATTGATTATGGGTATTGGGAATGCCATATTTGACAAGAAACTAACGGTAATTTGCATATGAAATATGCGGTTATTAGGAAAATCGTATTTTGGTACCCGCGGTCACATTTTGTGATCGAACCTGGATTGCAGGATAACCAACCAGACGACATATTACACCAACTTAAACGAATCTCTACTCAAGACTACGTCTTTAACGCAAAACAAACGAAACTTCCTGAATCGGTGACAATAAATTTTATCCGTTCAAAATCCGTAAGGCTAACCATCAGGGATTTTCGCAAAAAAAAACTGGAAACATTTTACTGTGGAATTTCTTACTCAAATTGATTATGGGTATTGGGAATGCCATATTTGACAAGAAACTAACGGTAATTTGCATATGAAATACGCGGTTATTAGGAAAATCGTATTTTGGTACCCGCGGTCACATTTTGTGATCGAACCTGGATTGCAGGATAACCAACCAGACGACATATTACACCAACTTAAACGAATCTCTACTCAAGACTACGTCTTTAACGCAAAACAAACGAAACTTCCTGAATCGGTGACAATAAATTTTATCCGTTCAAAATCCGTAAGGCTAACCATCAGGGATTTTCGCAAAAAAAACTGGAAACATTTTACTGTGGAATTTCTTACTCAAATTGATTATGGGTATTGGGAATGCCATATTTGACAAGAAACTAACGGTAATTTGCATATGAAATATGCGGTTATTAGGAAAATCGTATTTTGGTACCCGCGGTCACATTTTGTGATCGAACCTGGATTGCAGGATAACCAACCAGACGACATATTGCACCAACTTAAACGAATCTCTACTCAAAATTACGTCTTTAACGCAAAACAAACGAAACTTCCTGAATCGGTGACAATAAATTTTATCCGTTCAAAATCCGTAAGGCTAACCATCAGGGATTTTCGCAAAAAAAAACTGGAAACATTTTACTGTGGAATTTCTTACTCAAATTGATTATGGGTATTGGGAATGCCATATTTGACAAGAAACTAACGGTAATTTGCATATGAAATACGCGGTTATTAGGAAAATCGTATTTTGGTACCCGCGGTCACATTTTGTGATCGAACCTGGATTGCAGGAGAACCAGACGATATATTGCCCCAACTTAAACGAATCTCTACTCAAAATTACGTCTTTAACGCAAAACAACCGAAACTTCCCGAATCGGTGACAATAAATTTTATCCGTTCAAAATCCGTAAGGCTAACCATCAGGGATTTTCGCAAAAAAAACTGGAAACATTTTACTGTGGAATTTCTTACTCAAATTGATTATGGGTATTGGGAATGCCATATTTGACAAGAAACTAACGGTAATTTGCATATGAAATACGCGGTTATTAGGAAAATCGTATTTTGGTACCCGCGGTCACATTTTGTGATCGAACCTGGATTGCAGGATAACCAACCAGACGACATATTGCACCAACTTAAACGAATCTCTACTCAAAATTACGTCTTTAACGCAAAACAAACGAAACTTCCTGAATCGGTGACAATAAATTTTATCCGTTCAAAATCCGTAAGGCTAACCATCAGGGATTTTCGCAAAAAAAAAAACTGGAAACATTTTACTGTGGAATTTCCGACTCAAATTGATTATGGGTATTGGGAATGCTATATTTGGCAAGAAACTAACGGTAATTTGCATATGGAAAGCGCGGTTATTAGGAAAATCGTATTTTGGTACCCGCGGTCACATTTTGTGATCGAACCTGGATTGCAGGAGAACCAGACGATATATTGCCCCAACTTAAACGAATCTTTACTCAAAATTACGTCTTTAACTCAAAACAACCGAAACTTCCCGAATCGGTGACAATAAATTTTATCCGTTCAAAATCCGTAAGGCTAACCATCAGGGATTTTCGCAAAAAAAAAAAACTGGAAACATTTTACTGTGGAATTTCCGACTCAAATTGATTATGGGTATTGGGAATGCCATATTTGGCAAGAAACTAACGGTAATTTGCATATGGAAAGCGCGGTTATTAGGAAAATCGTATTTTGGTACCCGCGGTCACATTTTGTGATCGAACCTGGATTGCAGGAGAACCAGACGATATATTGCCCCAACTTAAACGAATCTCTACTCAAAATTACGTCTTTAACGCAAAACAACCGAAACTTCCCGAATCGGTGACAATAAATTTTATCCGTTCAAAATCCGTAAGGCTAACCATCAGGGATTTTCGCAAAAAAAAAAAACTGGAAACATTTTACTGTGGAATTTCCGACTCAAATTGATTATGGGTATTGAGAATGCTATATTTGGCAAGAAACTAACGGTAATTTGCATATGGAAAGCGCGGTTATTAGGAAAACCGTATTTTGGTACCCGCGGTCACATTTTGTGATCGAACCTGGATTGCAGGAGAACCAGACGACATATTGCACCAACTTAAACAAATCTCTACTCAAAATTACGTCTTTAACGCAAAACAACCGAAACTTCCTGAATCGGTGACAATAAATTTTATCCGTTCAAAATCCGTAAGGCTAACTAACAATCAGGGATTTTCGCAAAAAAAAAAAAAACTGGAAACATTTTACTGTGGAATTTCCGACTCAAATTGATTATGGGTATTGGGAATGCTATATTTGGCAAGAAACTAACGGTAATTTGCATATGGAAAGCGCGGTTATTAGGAAAACCGTATTTTGGTACCCGCGGTCACATTTTGTGATCGAACCTGGATTGCAGGAGAACCAGACGATATATTGCCCCAACTTAAACGAATCTCTACTCAAAATTACGTCTTTAACGCAAAACAACCGAAACTTCCTGAATCGGTGACAATAAATTTTATCCGTTCAAAATCCGTAAGGCTAACCATCAGGGATTTTCGCAAAAAAAAAACTGGAAACATTTTACTGTGGAATTTCCGACTCAAATTGATTATGGGTATTGGAAATGCCATATTTGGCAAGAAACTAACGGTAATTTGCATATGGAAAGCGCGGTTATTAGGAAAATCGTATTTTGGTACCCGCGGTCACATTTTGTGATCGAACCTGGATTGCAGGAGAACCAGACGACATATTGTCCCAACTTAAACGAATCTCTACTCAAGACTACGTCTTTAACGCAAAACAAACGAAACTTCCTGAATCGGTGACAATAAATTTTATCCGTTCAAAATCCGTAAGGCTAACCATCAGGGATTTTCGCAAAAAAAAAAAACTGGAAACATTTTACTGTGGAATTTCCGACTCAAATTGATTATGGGTATTGGGAATGCCATATTTGGCAAGAAACTAACGGTAATTTGCATATGGAAAGCGCGGTTATTAGGAAAATCGTATTTTGGTACCCGCGGTCACATTTTGTGATCGAACCTGGATTGCAGGAGAACCAGACGATATATTGCCCCAACTTAAACGAATCTCTACTCAAAATTACGTCTTTAACGCAAAACAACCGAAACTTCCTGAATCGGTGACAATAAATTTTATCCGTTCAAAATCCGTAAGGCTAACCATCAGGGATTTTCGCAAAAAAAAAACTGGAAACATTTTACTGTGGAATTTCTTACTCAAATTGATTATGGGTATTGGGAATGCCATATTTGACAAGAAACTAACGGTAATTTGCATATGAAATACGCGCTTATTAGGAAAATCGTATTTTGGTACCCGCGGTCACATTTTGTGATCGAACCTGGATTGCAGGTTCTCCTGTATTTTGGTACACGCGGTTATATTTTGTGATCGAACCTGGATTGCAGGAGAACCAGACGATATATTGTCCCAACTTAAACGAATCTCTACTCAAAATTACGTCTTTAACGCAAAACAACCGAAACTTCCTGAATCGGTGACAATAAATTTTATCCGTTCAAAATCCGTAAGGCTAACCATCAGGGATTTTCGCAAAAAAAAAACTGGAAACATTTTACTGTGGAATTTCCGACTCAAATTGATTATGGGTATTGGAAATGCCATATTTGGCAAGAAACTAACGGTAATTTGCATATGGAAAGCGCGGTTATTAGGAAAATCGTATTTTGGTACCCGCGGTCACATTTTGTGATCGAACCTGGATTGCAGGAGAACCAGACGACATATTGTCCCAACTTAAACGAATCTCTACTCAAGACTACGTCTTTAACGCAAAACAAACGAAACTTCCTGAATCGGTGACAATAAATTTTATCCGTTCAAAATCCGTAAGGCTAACCATCAGGGATTTTCGCAAAAAAAAAAAACTGGAAACATTTTACTGTGGAATTTCCGACTCAAATTGATTATGGGTATTGGGAATGCCATATTTGGCAAGAAACTAACGGTAATTTGCATATGGAAAGCGCGGTTATTAGGAAAATCGTATTTTGGTACCCGCGGTCACATTTTGTGATCGAACCTGGATTGCAGGAGAACCAGACGACATATTGTCCCAACTTAAACGAATCTCTACTCAAGACTACGTCTTTAACGCAAAACAACCGAAACTTCCTGAATCGGTGACAATAAATTTTATCCGTTCAAAATCCGTAAGGCTAACTAACAATCAGAGATTTTCGCAAAAAAAAAACTGGAAACATTTTACTGTTGAATTTCCGACTCAAATTGATTATGGGTATTGGGAATGCCATATTTGGCAAGAAACTAACGGTAATTTGCATATGAAACACGCGGTTATTAGGAAAATCGTATTTTGGTACCCACGGTCACATTTTGTGATCGAACCTGGATTGCAGGAGAACCAGACGATATATTGCCCCAACTTAAACGAATCTCTACTCAAAATTACGTCTTTAACGCAAAACAAACGAAACTTCCTGAATCGGTGACAATAAATTTTATCCGTTCAAAATCCGTAAGGCTAACCATCAGGGATTTTCGCAAAAAAAAAACTGGAAACATTTTACTGTGGAATTTCCGACTCAAATTGATTATGGGTATTGGGAATGCTATATTTGGCAAGAAACTAACGGTAATTTGCATATGGAAAGCGCGGTTATTAGGAAAATCGTATTTTGGTACCCACGGTCACATTTTGTGATCGAACCTGGATTGCAGGAGAACCAGACGATATATTGCCTCAACTTAAACGAATCTCTACTCAAAATTACGTCTTTAACGCAAAACAACCGAAACTTCCCGAATCGGTGACAATAAATTTTATCCGTTCAAAATCCGTAAGGCTAACCATCAGGGATTTTCGCAAAAAAAAAAACTGGAAACATTTTACTGTGGAATTTCCGACTCGAATTGATTATGGGTATTGGGAATGCTATATTTGGCAAGAAACTAACGGTAATTTGCATATGGAAAGCGCGGTTATTAGGAAAATCGTATTTTGGTACTCGCGGTCACATTTTGTGATCGAACCTGGATTGCAGGAGAACCAGACGACATATTGCACCAACTTAAACAAATCTCTACTCAAAATTACGTCTTTAACGCAAAACAAACGAAACTTCCCGAATCGGTGACAATAAATTTTATCCGTTCAAATTCCGTAAGGCTAACCATCAGGGATTTTCGCAAAAAAAAAAACTGGAAACATTTTACTGTGGAATTTCCGACTCGAATTGATTATGGGTATTGGGAATGCTATATTTGGCAAGAAACTAACGGTAATTTGCATATGGAAAGCGCGGTTATTAGGAAAATCGTATTTTGGTACCCACGGTCACATTTTGTGATCGAACCTGGATTGCAGGAGAACCAGACGATATATTGCCCCAACTTAAACGAATCTCTACTCAAAATTACGTCTTTAACGCAAAACAAACGAAACTTCCTGAATCGGTGACAATAAATTTTATCCGTTCAAAATCCGTAAGGCTAACCATCAGGGATTTTCGCAAAAAAAAAAACTGGAAACATTTTACTGTGGAATTTCCGACTCAAATTGATTATGGGTATTGGGAATGCTATATTTGGCAAGAAACTAACGGTAATTTGCATATGGAAAGCGCGGTTATTAGGAAAATCGTATTTTGGTACCCGCGGTCACATTTTGTGATCGAACCTGGATTGCAGGAGAACCAGACGATATATTGCCCCAACTTAAACGAATCTCTACTCAAAATTACGTCTTTAACGCAAAACAACCGAAACTTCCTGAATCGGTGACAATAAATTTTATCCGTTCAAAATCCGTAAGGCTAACCATCAGGGATTTTCGCAAAAAAAAAACTGGAAACATTTTACTGTGGAATTTCTTACTCAAATTGATTATGGGTATTGGGAATGCCATATTTGACAAGAAACTAACGGTAATTTGCATATGAAATACGCGGTTATTAGGAAAATCGTATTTTGGTACCCGCGGTCACATTTTGTGATCGAACCTGGATTGCAGGAGAACCAGACGACATATTGTCCCAACTTAAACGAATCTCTACTCAAGACTACGTCTTTAACGCAAAACAAACGAAACTTCCTGAATCGGTGACAATAAATTTTATCCGTTCAAAATCCGTAAGGCTAACCATCAGGGATTTTCGCAAAAAAAAAACTGGAAACATTTTACTGTGGAATTTCCGACTCAAATTGATTATGGGTATTGGGAATGCCATATTTGGCAAGAAACTAACGGTAATTTGCATATGGAAAGCGCGGTTATTAGGAAAATCGTATTTTGGTACCCGCGGTCACATTTTGTGATCGAACCTGGATTGCAGGAGAACCAACCAGACAACATATTGCACCAACTTAAACGAATCTGTACTCAAAATTACGTCTATAACGCAAAACAACCGAAACTTCCTGAATCGGTGACAATAAATTTTATCCGTTCAAAATCCGTAAGGCTAACTAACAATCAGGGATTTTCGCAAAAAAAAACTGGAAACATTTTACTGTGGAATTTCCGACTCAAATTGATTATGGGTATTGGGAATGCCATATTTGGCAAGAAACTAACGGTAATTTGCATATGAAACACGCGGTTATTAGGAAAATCGTATTTTGGTACCCGCGGTCACATTTTGTGATCGAACCTGGATTGCAGGAGAACCAGACGACATATTGTCCCAACTTAAACGAATCTCTACTCAAGACTACGTCTTTAACGCAAAACAACCGAAACTTCCTGAATCGGTGACAATAAATTTTATCCGTTCAAAATCCGTAAGGCTAACAATCAGGGATTTTCGCAAAAAAAAAAAACTGGAAACATTTTACTGTGGAATTTCCGACTCAAATTGATTATGGGTATTGGAAATGCCATATTTGGCAAGAAACTAACGGTAATTTGCATATGGAAAGCGCGGTTATTAGGAAAATCGTATTTTGGTACCCGCGGTCACATTTTGTGATCGAACCTGGATTGCAGGAGAACCAGACGACATATTGTCCCAACTTAAACGAATCTCTACTCAAGACTACGTCTTTAACGCAAAACAACCGAAACTTCCTGAATCGGTGACAATAAATTTTATCCGTTCAAAATCCGTAAGGCTAACTAACAATCAGAGATTTTCGCAAAAAAAAAACTGGAAACATTTTACTGTTGAATTTCCGACTCAAATTGATTATGGGTATTGGGAATGCCATATTTGGCAAGAAACTAACGGTAATTTGCATATGAAACACGCGGTTATTAGGAAAATCGTATTTTGGTACCCACGGTCACATTTTGTGATCGAACCTGGATTGCAGGAGAACCAGACGATATATTGCCCCAACTTAAACGAATCTCTACTCAAAATTACGTCTTTAACGCAAAACAAACGAAACTTCCTGAATCGGTGACAATAAATTTTATCCGTTCAAAATCCGTAAGGCTAACCATCAGGGATTTTCGCAAAAAAAAAACTGGAAACATTTTACTGTGGAATTTCCGACTCAAATTGATTATGGGTATTGGGAATGCTATATTTGGCAAGAAACTAACGGTAATTTGCATATGGAAAGCGCGGTTATTAGGAAAATCGTATTTTGGTACCCGCGGTCACATTTTGTGATCGAACCTGGATTGCAGGAGAACCAGACGATATATTGCCTCAACTTAAACGAATCTCTACTCAAAATTACGTCTTTAACGCAAAACAACCGAAACTTCCTGAATCGGTGACAATAAATTTTATCCGTTCAAAATCCGTAAGGCTAACCATCAGGGATTTTCGCAAAAAAAAAACTGGAAACATTTTACTGTGGAATTTCCGACTCGAATTGATTATGGGTATTGGGAATGCTATATTTGGCAAGAAACTAACGGTAATTTGCATATGGAAAGCGCGGTTATTAGGAAAATCGTATTTTGGTACCCGCGGTCACATTTTGTGATCGAACCTGGATTGCAGGAGAACCAGACGACATATTGCACCAACTTAAACAAATCTCTACTCAAAATTACGTCTTTAACGCAAAACAAACGAAACTTCCCGAATCGGTGACAATAAATTTTATCCGTTCAAAATCCGTAAGGCTAACCATCAGGGATTTTCGCACAAAAAAAACTGGAAACATTTTATTGTGGAATTTCCGGCTCAAATTGATTATGGGTATTGGAAATGTCATATTTGGCAAGAAACTAACGGTAATTTGCATATGGAAAGCGCGGTTATTAGGAAAATCGTATTTTGGTACTCGCGGTCACATTTTGTGATCGAACCTGGATTGCAGGAGAACCATACGACATATTGCACCAACTTAAACAAATCTCTACTCAAAATTACGTCTTTAACGCAAAACAAACGAAACTTCCTGAATCGGTGACAATAAATTTTATCCGTTCAAAATCCGTAAGGCTAACCATCAGGGATTTTCGCAAAAAAAACTGGAAACATTTTACTGTGGAATTTCTTACTCAAATTGATTATGGGTATTGGGAATGCCATATTTGACAAGAAACTAACGGTAATTTGCATATGAAATACGCGCTTATTAGGAAAATCGTATTTTGGTACCCGCGGTCACATTTTGTGATCGAACCTGGATTGCAGGAGAACCAGACGATATATTGTCCCAACTTAAATGAATCTCTACTCAAAATTACGTCTTTAACGCAAAACAACCGAAACTTCCTGAATCGGTGACAATAAATTTTATCCGTTCAAAATCCGTAAGGCTAACAATCAGGGATTTTCGCAAAAAAAAAACTGGAAACATTTTACTGTGGAATTTAAGACTCAAATTGATTATGGGTATTGGGAATGCCATATTTGGCAAGAAACTAACGGTAATTTGCATATGGAAAGCGCGGTTATTAGGAAAATCGTATTTTGGTACCCGCGGTCACATTTTGTGATCGAACCTGGATTGCAGGAGAACCAGACGATATATTGCCCCAACTTAAACGAATCTCTACTCAAAATTACGTCTTTAACGCAAAACAACCGAAACTTCCTGAATCGGTGACAATAAATTTTATCCGTTCAAAATCCGTAAGGCTAACTCAAATTGACAACTCAAATTGATTATGGGTATTGGGAATGCTATATTTGGCAAGAAACTAACGGTAATTTGCATATGGAAAGCGCGGTTATTAGGAAAATCGTATTTTGGTACCCGCGGTCACATTTTGTGATCGAACCTGGATTGCAGGAGAACCAACCAGACAACATATTGCACCAACTTAAACGAATCTGTACTCAAAATTACGTCTTTAACGCAAAACAACCGAAACTTCCTGAATCGGTGACAATAAATTTTATCCGTTCAAAATCCGTAAGGCTAACTAACAATCAGGGATTTTCGCAAAAAAAAACTGGAAACATTTTACTGTGGAATTTCCGACTCAAATTGATTATGGGTATTGGGAATGCCATATTTGGCAAGAAACTAACGGTAATTTGCATATGAAACACGCGGTTATTAGGAAAATCGTATTTTGGTACCCGCGGTCACATTTTGTGATCGAACCTGGATTGCAGGAGAACCAGACGATATATTGTCCCAACTTAAATGAATCTCTACTCAAAATTACGTCTTTAACGCAAAACAACCGAAACTTCCTGAATCGGTGACAATAAATTTTATCCGTTCAAAATCCGTAAGGCTAACCATCAGGGATTTTCGCAAAAAAAAAAACTGGAAACATTTTACTGTGGAATTTCCGACTCAAATTGATTATGGGTATTGGAAATGCCATATTTGGCAAGAAACTAACGGTAATTTGCATATGGAAAGCGCGGTTATTAGGAAAATCGTATTTTGGTACCCGCGGTCACATTTTGTGATCGAACCTGGATTGCAGGAGAACCAGACGATATATTGTCCCAACTTAAATGAATCTCTACTCAAAATTACGTCTTTAACGCAAAACAACCGAAACTTCCTGAATCGGTGACAATAAATTTTATCCGTTCAAAATCCGTAAGGCTAACAATCAGGGATTTTCGCAAAAAAAAAACTGGAAACATTTTACTGTGGAATTTCCGACTCAAATTGATTATGGGTATTGGGAATGCCATATTTGGCAAGAAACTAACGGTAATTTGCATATGGAAAGCGCGGTTATTAGGAAAATCGTATTTTGGTACCCGCGGTCACATTTTGTGATCGAACCTGGATTGCAGGAGAACCAGACGATATATTGCCCCAACTTAAACGAATCTCTACTCAAAATTACGTCTTTAACGCAAAACAACCGAAACTTCCTGAATCGGTGACAATAAATTTTATCCGTTCAAAATCCGTAAGGCTAACTCAAATTGACAACTCAAATTGATTATGGGTATTGGGAATGCTATATTTGGCAAGAAACTAACGGTAATTTGCATATGGAAAGCGCGGTTATTAGGAAAATCGTATTTTGGTACCCGCGGTCACATTTTGTGATCGAACCTGGATTGCAGGAGAACCAACCAGACAACATATTGCACCAACTTAAACGAATCTGTACTCAAAATTACGTCTATAACGCAAAACAACCGAAACTTCCTGAATCGGTGACAATAAATTTTATCCGTTCAAAATCCGTAAGGCTAACTAACAATCAGGGATTTTCGCAAAAAAAAACTGGAAACATTTTACTGTGGAATTTCCGACTCAAATTGATTATGGGTATTGGGAATGCCATATTTGGCAAGAAACTAACGGTAATTTGCATATGAAACACGCGGTTATTAGGAAAATTGTATTTTGGTACCCGCGGTCACATTTTGTGATCGAACCTGGATTGCAGGAGAACCAGACGATATATTGTCCCAACTTAAATGAATCTCTACTCAAAATTACGTCTTTAACGCAAAACAACCGAAACTTCCTGAATCGGTGACAATAAATTTTATCCGTTCAAAATCCGTAAGGCTAACAATCAGGGATTTTCGCAAAAAAAAAACTGGAAACATTTTACTGTGGAATTTCCGACTCAAATTGATTATGGGTATTGGGAATGCCATATTTGGCAAGAAACTAACGGTAATTTGCATATGGAAAGCGCGGTTATTAGGAAAATCGTATTTTGGTACCCGCGGTCACATTTTGTGATCGAACCTGGATTGCAGGAGAACCAGACGATATATTGCCCCAACTTAAACGAATCTCTACTCAAAATTACGTCTTTAACGCAAAACAACCGAAACTTCCTGAATCGGTGACAATAAATTTTATCCGTTCAAAATCCGTAAGGCTAACTCAAATTGACAACTCAAATTGATTATGGGTATTGGGAATGCTATATTTGGCAAGAAACTAACGGTAATTTGCATATGGAAAGCGCGGTTATTAGGAAAATCGTATTTTGGTACCCGCGGTCACATTTTGTGATCGAACCTGGATTGCAGGAGAACCAACCAGACAACATATTGCACCAACTTAAACGAATCTGTACTCAAAATTACGTCTATAACGCAAAACAACCGAAACTTCCTGAATCGGTGACAATAAATTTTATCCGTTCAAAATCCGTAAGGCTAACTAACAATCAGGGATTTTCGCAAAAAAAAAACTGGAAACATTTTACTGTTGAATTTCCGACTCAAATTGATTATGGGTATTGGGAATGCCATATTTGGCAAGAAACTAACGGTAATTTGCATATGAAACACGCGGTTATTAGGAAAATCGTATTTTGGTACCCACGGTCACATTTTGTGATCGAACCTGGATTGCAGGAGAACCAGACGATATATTGCCCCAACTTAAACGAATCTCTACTCAAAATTACGTCTTTAACGCAAAACAAACGAAACTTCCTGAATCGGTGACAATAAATTTTATCCGTTCAAAATCCGTAAGGCTAACCATCAGGGATTTTCGCAAAAAAAAAAAACTGGAAACATTTTACTGTGGAATTTCCGACTCAAATTGATTATGGGTATTGGGAATGCTATATTTGGCAAGAAACTAACGGTAATTTGCATATGGAAAGCGCGGTTATTAGGAAAATCGTATTTTGGTACCCGCGGTCACATTTTGTGATCGAACCTGGATTGCAGGAGAACCAGACGATATATTGCCCCAACTTAAACGAATCTCTACTCAAAATTACGTCTTTAACGCAAAACAAACGAAACTTCCTGAATCGGTGACAATAAATTTTATCCGTTCAAAATCCGTAAGGCTAACCATCAGGGATTTTCGCAAAAAAAAAAACTGGAAACATTTTACTGCGGAATTTCCGACTCAAATTGATTATGGGTATTGGGAATGCTATATTTGGCAAGAAACTAACGGTAATTTGCATATGGAAAGCGCGGTTATTAGGAAAATCGTATTTTGGTACCCGCGGTCACATTTTGTGATCGAACCTGGATTGCAGGAGAACCAGACGATATATTGCCCCAACTTAAACGAATCTCTACTCAAAATTACGTCTTTAACGCAAAACAAACGAAACTTCCTGAATCGGTGACAATAAATTTTATCCGTTCAAAATCCGTAAGGCTAACCATCAGGGATTTTCGCAAAAAAAAAAACTGGAAACATTTTACTGTGGAATTTCCGACTCAAATTGATTATGGGTATTGGGAATGCTATATTTGGCAAGAAACTAACGGTAATTTGCATATGGAAAGCGCGGTTATTAGGAAAATCGTATTTTGGTACCCGCGGTCACATTTTGTGATCGAACCTGGATTGCAGGAGAACCAGACGATATATTGCCCCAACTTAAACGAATCTCTACTCAAAATTACGTCTTTAACGCAAAACAACCGAAACTTCCCGAATCGGTGACAATAAATTTTATCCGTTCAAAATCCGTAAGGCTAACCATCAGGGATTTTCGCAAAAAAAAAAAAACTGGAAACATTTTACTGTGGAATTTCCGACTCAAATTGATTATGGGTATTGGGAATGCTATATTTGGCAAGAAACTAACGGTAATTTGCATATGGAAAGCGCGGTTATTAGGAAAATCGTATTTTGGTACCCGCGGTCACATTTTGTGATCGAACCTGGATTGCAGGTTCTCCTGTATTTTGGTACACGCGGTTATATTTTGTGATCGAACCTGTATTGCAGGAGAACCAGACGATATATTGTCCCAACTTAAACGAATCTCTACTCAAAATTACGTCTTTAACGCAAAACAACCGAAACTTCCTGAATCGGTGACAATAAATTTTATCCGTTCAAAATCCGTAAGGCTAACTAACAATCAGGGATTTTCGCAAAAAAAAACTGGAAACATTTTACTGTGGAATTTCCGACTCAAATTGATTATGGGTATTGGGAATGCCATATTTGGCAAGAAACTAACGGTAATTTGCATATGAAACACGCGGTTATTAGGAAAATCGTATTTTGGTACCCGCGGTCACATTTTGTGATCGAACCTGGATTGCAGGAGAACCAGACGATATATTGCCCCAACTTAAACGAATCTCTACTCAAAATTACGTCTTTAACGCAAAACAACCGAAACTTCCTGAATCGGTGACAATAAATTTTATCCGTTCAAAATCCGTAAGGCTAACTAACAATCAGGGATTTTCGCAAAAAAAAACTGGAAACATTTTACTGTGGAATTTCCGACTCAAATTGATTATGGGTATTGGGAATGCCATATTTGGCAAGAAACTAACGGTAATTTGCATATGAAACACGCGGTTATTAGGAAAATCGTATTTTGGTACCCGCGGTCACATTTTGTGATCGAACCTGGATTGCAGGAGAACCAGACGATATATTGCCCCAACTTAAACGAATCTCTACTCAAAATTACGTCTTTAACGCAAAACAACCGAAACTTCCCGAATCGGTGACAATAAATTTTATCCGTTCAAAATCCGTAAGGCTAACCATCAGGGATTTTCGCAAAAAAAAAAACTGGAAACATTTTACTGTGGAATTTCCGACTCAAATTGATTATGGGTATTGGGAATGCCATATTTGGCAAGAAACTAACGGTAATTTGCATATGGAAAGCGCGGTTATTAGGAAAATCGTATTTTGGTACCCGCGGTCACATTTTGTGATCGAACCTGGATTGCAGGATAACCAACCAGACGACATATTGCACCAACTTAAACAAATCTCTACTCAAAATTACGTCTTTAACGCAAAACAAACGAAACTTCCTGAATCGGTGACAATAAATTTTATCCGTTCAAAAACCGTAAGGCTAACCATCAGGGATTTTCGCAAAAAAAAAACTGGAAACATTTTACTGTGGAATTTCCGACTCAAATTGATTATGGGTATTGGAAATGCCATATTTGGCAAGAAACTAACGGTAATTTGCATATGGAAAGCGCGGTTATTAGGAAAATCGTATTTTGGTACCCGCGGTCACATTTTGTGATCGAACCTGGATTGCAGGAGAACCAGACGATATATTGTCCCAACTTAAACGAATCTCTACTCGAAATTACGTCTTTAACGCAAAACAACCGAAACTTCCTGAATTGGTGACAATAAATTTTATCCGTTCAAAATCCGTAAGGCTAACTAACAATCAGGGATTTTCGCAAAAAAAAAACTGGAAACATTTTACTGTGGAATTTCCGACTCAAATTGATTATGGGTATTGGGAATGCTATATTTGGCAAGAAACTAACGGTAATTTGCATATGGAAAGCGCGGTTATTAGGAAAATCGTATTTTGGTACCCGCGGTCACATTTTGTGATCGAACCTGGATTGCAGGAGAACCAGACGATATATTGCCCCAACTTAAACGAATCTCTACTCAAAATTACGTCTTTAACGCAAAACAACCGAAACTTCCTGAATCGGTGACAATAAATTTTATCCGTTCAAAATCCGTAAGGCATCAGGGATTTTCGCAAAAAAAAACTGGAAACATTTTACTGTGGAATTTCCGACTCAAATTGATTATGGGTATTGGGAATGCCATATTTGGCAAGAAACTAACGGTAATTTGCAAATGGAAAGCGCGGTTATTAGGAAAATCGTATTTTGGTACCCGCGGTCACATTTTGTGATCGAACCTGGATTGCAGGATAACCAACCAGACGACATATTGCACCAACTTAAACAAATCTCTACTCAAAATTACGTCTTTAACGCAAAACAAACGAAACTTCCTGAATCGGTGACAATAAATTTTATCCGTTCAAAATCCGTAAGGCTAACCATCAGGGATTTTCGCAAAAAAAAAAAACTGGAAACATTTTACTGTGGAATTTCCGACTCAAATTGATTATGGGTATTGGAAATGCCATATTTGGCAAGAAACTAACGGTAATTTGCATATGGAAAGCGCGGTTATTAGGAAAATCGTATTTTGGTACCCGCGGTCACATTTTGTGATCGAACCTGGATTGCAGGAGAACCAGACGATATATTGCACCAACTTAAACGAATCTCTACTCAAAATTACGTCTTTAACGCAAAACAACCGAAACTTCCTGAATCGGTGACAATAAATTTTATCCGTTCAAAATCCGTAAGGCTAACCATCAGGGATTTTCGCAAAAAAAAAAAACTGGAAACATTTTACTGTGGAATTTCCGACTCAAATTGATTATGGGTATTGGAAATGCCATATTTGGCAAGAAACTAACGGTAATTTGCATATGGAAAGCGCGGTTATTAGGAAAATCGTATTTTGGTACCCGCGGTCACATTTTGTGATCGAACCTGGATTGCAGGAGAACCAGACGATATATTGCCCCAACTTAAACGAATCTCTACTCAAAATTACGTCTTTAACGCAAAACAACCGAAACTTCCTGAATCGGTGACAATAAATTTTATCCGTTCAAAATCCGTAAGGCTAACCATCAGGGATTTTCGCAAAAAAAAAAAAAACTGGAAACATTTTACTGTGGAATTTCCGACTCAAATTGATTATGGGTATTGGAAATGCCATATTTGGCAAGAAACTAACGGTAATTTGCATATGGAAAGCGCGGTTATTAGGAAAATCGTATTTTGGTACCCGCGGTCACATTTTGTGATCGAACCTGGATTGCAGGAGAACCAGACGATATATTGCCTCAACTTAAACGAATCTCTACTCAAAATTACGTCTTTAACGCAAAACAACCTAAACTTCCTGAATCGGTGACAATAAATTTTATCCGTTCAAAATCCGTAAGGCTAACCATCAGGGATTTTCGCAAAAAAAAAACTGGAAACATTTTACTGTGGAATTTCTTACTCAAATTGATTATGGGTATTGGGAATGCCATATTTGACAAGAAACTAACGGTAATTTGCATATGAAATACGCGCTTATTAGGAAAATCGTATTTTGGTACCCGCGGTCACATTTTGTGATCGAACCTGGATTGCAGGAGAACCAGACGATATATTACCTCAACTTAAACGAATCTCTACTCAAAATTACGTCTTTAACGCAAAACAACCGAAACTTCCTGAATCGGTGACAATAAATTTTATCCGTTCAAAATCCGTAAGGCTAACCATCAGGGATTTTCGCAAAAAAAAAACTGGAAACATTTTACTGTGGAATTTCCGACTCAAATTGATTATGGGTATTGGGAATGCTATATTTGGCAAGAAACTAACGGTAATTTGCATATGGAAAGCGCGGTTATTAGGAAAATCGTATTTTGGTACCCGCGGTCACATTTTGTGATCGAACCTGGATTGCAGGAGAACCAGACGACATATTGCACCAACTTAAACAAATCTCTACTCAAAATTACGTCTTTAACGCAAAACAAACGAAACTTCCTGAATCGGTGACAATAAATTTTATCCGTTCAAAATCCGTAAGGCTAACCATCAGGGATTTTCGCAAAAAAAAAAACTGGAAACATTTTACTGTGGAATTTCCGACTCAAATTGATTATGGGTATTGGGAATGCCATATTTGGCAAGAAACTAACGGTAATTTGCATATGGAAAGCGCGGTTATTAGGAAAATCGTATTTTGGTACCCGCGGTCACATTTTGTGATCGAACCTGGATTGCAGGAGAACCAGACGATATATTGCACCAACTTAAACGAATCTCTACTCAAAATTACGTCTTTAACGCAAAACAACCGAAACTTCCTGAATCGGTGACAATAAATTTTATCCGTTCAAAATCCGTAAGGCTAACCATCAGGGATTTTCGCAAAAAAAAAAAACTGGAAACATTTTACTGTGGAATTTCCGACTCAAATTGATTATGGGTATTGGAAATGCCATATTTGGCAAGAAACTAACGGTAATTTGCATATGGAAAGCGCGGTTATTAGGAAAATCGTATTTTGGTACCCGCGGTCACATTTTGTGATCGAACCTGGATTGCAGGAGAACCAGACGATATATTGCCCCAACTTAAACGAATCTCTACTCAAAATTACGTCTTTAACGCAAAACAACCGAAACTTCCTGAATCGGTGACAATAAATTTTATCCGTTCAAAATCCGTAAGGCTAACCATCAGGGATTTTCGCAAAAAAAAAAAAAACTGGAAACATTTTACTGTGGAATTTCCGACTCAAATTGATTATGGGTATTGGAAATGCCATATTTGGCAAGAAACTAACGGTAATTTGCATATGGAAAGCGCGGTTATTAGGAAAATCGTATTTTGGTACCCGCGGTCACATTTTGTGATCGAACCTGGATTGCAGGAGAACCAGACGATATATTGCCTCAACTTAAACGAATCTCTACTCAAAATTACGTCTTTAACGCAAAACAACCTAAACTTCCTGAATCGGTGACAATAAATTTTATCCGTTCAAAATCCGTAAGGCTAACCATCAGGGATTTTCGCAAAAAAAAAACTGGAAACATTTTACTGTGGAATTTCTTACTCAAATTGATTATGGGTATTGGGAATGCCATATTTGACAAGAAACTAACGGTAATTTGCATATGAAATACGCGCTTATTAGGAAAATCGTATTTTGGTACCCGCGGTCACATTTTGTGATCGAACCTGGATTGCAGGAGAACCAGACGATATATTACCTCAACTTAAACGAATCTCTACTCAAAATTACGTCTTTAACGCAAAACAACCGAAACTTCCTGAATCGGTGACAATAAATTTTATCCGTTCAAAATCCGTAAGGCTAACCATCAGGGATTTTCGCAAAAAAAAAACTGGAAACATTTTACTGTGGAATTTCCGACTCAAATTGATTATGGGTATTGGGAATGCTATATTTGGCAAGAAACTAACGGTAATTTGCATATGGAAAGCGCGGTTATTAGGAAAATCGTATTTTGGTACCCGCGGTCACATTTTGTGATCGAACCTGGATTGCAGGAGAACCAGACGACATATTGCACCAACTTAAACAAATCTCTACTCAAAATTACGTCTTTAACGCAAAACAAACGAAACTTCCTGAATCGGTGACAATAAATTTTATCCGTTAAAAATCCGTAAGGCTAACTAACAATCAGGGATTTTCGCAAAAAAAAAAACTGGAAACATTTTACTGTGGAATTTCCGACTCAAATTGATTATGGGTATTGGGAATGCCATATTTGGCAAGAAACTAACGGTAATTTGCAAATGGAAAGCGCGGTTATTAGGAAAATCGTATTTTGGTACCCGCGGTCACATTTTGTGATCGAACCTGGATTGCAGGAGAACCAGACGATATATTGCCTCAACTTAAACGAATCTCTACTCAAAATTACGTCTTTAACGCAAAACAACCGAAACTTCCTGAATCGGTGACAATAAATTTTATCCGTTCAAAATCCGTAAGGCTAACTAACAATCAGGGATTTTCGCAAAAAAAAAACTGGAAACATTTTACTGTGGAATTTCCGACTCAAATTGATTATGGGTATTGGGAATGCTATATTTGGCAAGAAACTAACGGTAATTTGCATATGGAAAGCGCGGTTATTAGGAAAATCGTATTTTGGTACCCGCGGTCACATTTTGTGATCGAACCTGGATTGCAGGAGAACCAGACGATATATTGCCTCAACTTAAACGAATCTCTACTCAAAATTACGTCTTTAACGCAAAACAACCGAAACTTCCTGAATCGGTGACAATAAATTTTATCCGTTCAAAATCCGTAAGGCTAACTAACAATCAGGGATTTTCGCAAAAAAAAACTGGAAACATTTTACTGTGGAATTTCCGACTCAAATTGATTATGGGTATTGGGAATGCCATATTTGGCAAGAAACTAACGGTAATTTGCATATGAAACACGCGGTTATTAGGAAAATCGTATTTTGGTACCCGCGGTCACATTTTGTGATCGAACCTGGATTGCAGGAGAACCAGACGATATATTGCCCCAACTTAAACGAATCTCTACTCAAAATTACGTCTTTAACGCAAAACAACCGAAACTTCCCGAATCGGTGACAATAAATTTTATCCGTTCAAAATCCGTAAGGCTAACCATCAGGGATTTTCGCAAAAAAAAACTGGAAACATTTTACAGTGGAATTTCCGACTCAAATTGATTATAATTGCATATGGAAAGCGCGGTTTCTGGAAAGTTCTTGTGGACGACGTTAAATTGACAGCTTTGGACTTTCCCGGACACTCTGCGTTTCTTGATCGGAGCACTGATTTTGAAAATATAATTTGGTGATTTGCACATAAGGCTATGTCCCGAACCTATTAGTACAGAACTTACACTAGGCATCTAGGCAGGTTACTAAAAGTTCTCATTCTGTTGCAAAAAAAAAAAAAACAAATAGTTATTTTCTGTTAAATCATTTTTATTATATAATCAACATCTTAAAATTTAAGTTTTTTTTTATTATTAATAAATTTATTAAGTCGAGTATTAGAAATAAATATATTAACTTTTAAAATATTATTCTGAAATAATTTTGGTAAAATGTCTAGTTATGTATTTATTAATATAATCTTATATGCTTTTTATTATTACTTTTTGTATGCAACTAAAACATTATTATTCAAATGCACTATGATAAAATGAAAAGGATGTTTTTAAATTCAATCCTGAGATGATGAGAATTTTTTTAATTTAGTGGTTCTATGAATCTTACTATTTTTAATGATCCTATTAAATATTATTGCAATGTACAATTACAAGAAACAATTACATATTACATATTCATATTGCTATATTATTATTATTATTGGAATAGAAAATTACTCAGAAATACTAACAGTTACGAACACAATTTATCATATAATAATTTTAATGAAAATAAGCTTAAAAATGTAAACTTTGGCAAAAAAGCAAAAAAAAAACACGATCAAAACGCCGAAAGTATTGGGTGTGTGAATATGACTTCGCTCTTTCCCAATAGGTGTCGTTACTAGCATTGCTTAAATGTCAGTTGTCGAACGCAGTATGCGACACATTTGGTTGAAGTGGAAACAACTAACTATTTTTAACTCCTTGAACATCATTTGAGGGAAGTTTTATTACGTTATTTTATTGCAAAGAAAAGTGACGCGGAAACTTATCGTTTGCTTTTGGAAATTTACGGTGAGCATACTCCATTGAATACAACGTGCCAAGAATGGTGTGCAGATACACGAAAATAGCATTGACGAAAAACAGCAAAATTGAAAATACTTCGAGGCAACAAGGCACAAGTTCAACTTGTTGGATGTTCTACATCCAAGTAGATGCATCCACAACGGGTGTAGCTGTGTTCTATTTTAAAAAGATGATGAGGGAACAGAACACCCAATTGCATACCTCACTCACAAGCTTAACGGAGCCCAGAGGAATTACAGCATAACAGAGCTAGAATGTCTGGCCGGTCTTAGGAATAAAGAAATTCAGAGCATATATCGAAGGCTACCAATTTGTGATAATTTCAGATCACGCAAGCCTACAATGGTTTATGAATCAGGCTGATTTATCAGGTAGATTAGCACGGTGGAGTTTAGAGCTTCAAGGGTACGATTTTAAGATTGAGTACTGCAAGGGTGCACAGAATGTGGTTCCCGATGCATTATCACGCATATATGCAGAGGAAGTGCAGGCATGTAATTCTTTTAGTGATTTACTTCGACTAGACTTACAGGCACCTGCTTTTACAGGGCCAGATTACAAGGGCTTATTCGGCACCATCTTGAGTATGAAACCCCTCAATCACAAGCTTACTATGTAAGGCACTGCCAAGAATTATTAGCGCCGATTTTCCACTTAATGGACCAGGTGGAGGATAATAATGAATTGTTCAAGGTCCATCCGAACCAAATCCGCAGGACACCATTAGATTTTGTGGGAAACGTGTTGGGAGATTTATTTATGGTATTTAGCCAAAGATATGCGCAGCTGGCCTGCTGGGACCTAACCTGTAACTATTTAGATATAATACCAACATTCAATTTGTCACGGGAGACCAAGTCCCAAACAATAGTAGTAAAACCAGAAAATATTAATGAGGAAATATCTGAGCTGCAACAGTCAATCACGAAGTTGAAGCAAGAGGAGTCGTGGACACAGATAAACTTCTATCATGTGGGGAATTAGATGATATCGTCCACAGCCATGATTCCATTCACAATTCTAGTGGTGCTGCTGTATAAATATAGGAAGCAAATAGAGAAAACCTCAAATAGAGCAAATAGAGATTGAGGTAACGCCATCGTCAATAATAAATAATGGTAAGGTTAAATTATAAGTTTCAGGATTGGCCATTCAGTCATAACTTAACATAATTTTTGGTGATGGAGAATGATGTGATTACAGAGAAGAAAAAAATGTTTCGTTGTAATGAATTAGAGAAAAAAGGAATTTCTTTTAGTAAATTGGCTCTGAAACAAAATTGTAATAAATATTAAAATAAAAATACAAAGTTGTATGCATTTTTGTACTAAAAAGTTCCCCCCTACAGTCTCAACAAATCAATTAATTGTAGTATAAATACCGCGCCGAAATTTTGGTTGGGCAGTCAAGTTGGGAGTTAATTTGGAATCGCGAACTGGTTACGCACTGAGCTCAAGCCGTGGTAATCCATTAGCTTAATGGTAAATAAGGTAAATTTTAAGTTAAAGTAAAAAGTTTTGTGTTTTTTGATTTTTTTGTTCGTTTTCTTTTTTGGTTGGGATTCACTTTGGGGGAAGCAGATTGAACGAGAAGGATTTTCAGAAAAATATAAAAATTCTTTGGTGAGTATGATTAATTAATTAAAAAGCAGCCTACTAACACTAAAGGCCCACTCAGTAAAGGGTTTGCGAGTCGCTCAGTAAAGGGCTTGCCACACGAACGACTTACTAACAGTTGTGGCCTTAAGCCAAAAATTGACCAATACTGTTTTTTTTAATTTCACCTTCACGCGTTAAGTCAGAGTAAATATGTTGCTCTAAGCTTCTTTGATACAACCACGGTGAACATTCCAGAGCGTAAGGCAGGAGTTCCCGGTTTAATCTTTCACCACCCTATCCAATTATTTTCTGAACTCCCCATTTGATGGCATGCATGCATGCATTACGCCATCTCCTCTCACCTCCTATAAAAATGCGGGAATCTAGGCCGTAGTGTGGGTACCCCAAAACCCACACCGTTCCCCTCAACCGATTTAAGCTGCGGGAACCAACACCGCAAGGAGTACTAACAGATGACGGCAAAATTCAATGAAACAGGGGTGCTTTTACGCTTTACGCAAGTAGAAGTGTTTCTGTTTCAATTAAATTACAAGATGTAAAAATGAGAGCTCTTCATAAAGAAATAAACGAAGCAAAACACTTAATGATACAAAAAGCTTCAAAACAAGCATTACAGCTACTGTTAAAACGAATCGAACGGATGATGGAACAGATCATGGATCTAGGAAAAGAAGATAAAGGAGAAAGAATCGGAGGAAGATGGAAATGTACTCAAATATTTCTCTGAGGGGTATTATGATGCCATCAAAAGCGAACAAAGATCACCACTGACATTGACAGCCATCAAACAGATAACAACAAGTTTGATGTACGCCTGCCCAAAATCGAGATTCCACTTCTCTATGTAGATTATTTGAAATGGAAAGGGTTTGCAGATACTTTCGATAAATTAGTTCAGGTCCAGCCACTAGATTGATCAACCACTTAGAATCAATGGCAGATAACTATCGGGTAGCGTACGACATAATAAACAAGCGATACTGGAACAACATACTGAAAGATGATAAGAGGTTCGATGCACTGAGCACGCACATATTGCAAAAGAAATTAGATAATGAGACAATCAGAATCTATGAAACCTCATTAGAAGACCCTAAAAAAGGGACAAAATCTAAACAGATTCTTGCTATTTTTGGAGAAACGATTCCAATCTTTAGAAACAATAAATAATAAAAGTAATCGAAAACCAACAACAACCGGCAACCGATACCAAACAACAAGCAACCTCCAACCTCCAATAGCATTAACAATAGTAACAACAAACGTACAGAGGTGCATAAACTGCAAAGCATCACATAAAATGGAGCAATGCAGATCGTATCTACAAATGTCCATCTTGGATCGATTGGAGCAAGATATGCAGTATGAAAAAACTGTAGGAAATAGTAGTTGTACATCCCTGGATTACAAACATTTAGAAAGTATCTTTTATTGTACTGACTAAATAAATGTAATATGAATTTATTACTCTTAAATAATAAAATTGTAAATTGGGGAAAAAATGATAAAAAGACCAGTCTGTTGTGTACCTCGAAATTATAAACATTAAAACAATAAAAATTATGAAATAATTATAAAAATATATTGCAGTTTGATTAAATAACAAAGTTCATAACCACATTAAAATAAAACCCAGCCTTGACCGTGAGGCACGCAACAAAACTGTGTAGGACATGTCAGGGCGATCATAGTTTTTACCAAGCGTGCTCATCAGAAGCGAAATGTTTGGTGTGCAAGGGCAATCATCACACTCTGCTTCACACAAGAGAAAGTCCCTCTAGAGATGCTATGATACACATGTTGAACAGTACAACATCAGAATCACAGATACTTTTGAGCACAGCATTAGTGAAGATTCGTACGAATGGGCGTCATCCGGAACTATTAAGAGTACTCATTGATCCCGGGTCTCAAGCGTCCTTTATAACTCGCGAGGCCGCCAAGAAATTAAACATACAATTTAATAAAACTTACGGATTATATTTACTTTTCATAAATATGTTTAAATCAATATGCAATTGTATAAATTTCAAAAGATAAAGTATTAATTTAATAAATTTGGGTAAATTTATTTTATTGAAATAATATATTTTTTCTATTGAATTAATATCATATTATGCATATTATTTTAATACATGAATATATTAAAACAAAATCGTATAAGTTAAAATAATACTAAATCCTGTCAAATTTACCTGAACTACTTTTACTTTTTTAGTCTTGTGTTTTTTTATTTATTTAATAAATGAACAGTATTAATTTAATACGTCAAATAATCATTCTGGTAGAATTAATACGATCAAATATTAAATCTGACAAAAACCGTATTAAAATAATATTATATTTACCGTTATTTCAACAGGCTGGTCTTCCTTCTGTGTGTTGCATTATACATCATATCTGTTGAAACAACGTCAACATGCGCAATAATACAATATTCCAAACGGAAATGACACAGGTGGAATATTGTATATAGTCGAACTTGGATATAAAAAATCGAGGTATAACGAATGTTTTGATATAACGTACGTATATAAAAGTCCCTAGCCCCGAGAAGTACAAATGAAGGTAAATCGACCTCTTTTTAACGAACCTCGATATTACGTATAACGATCAACTTTAAAGTCCGATAAACTTACGTTATTCTACATTTAACTTCCTTATAACGAACATCGAAAATCAAATAAGCAGATTGAGAGATAAAAAACGTTGAGAAGTTGAGAATAAAAAACGTTTATGTGCATATAATGCGCGATTTCCATTACGAAAAAATTTATCTCAGTAAAAAAAAGCGAGACAAACTTATCGATTTGTCAAGTGTGGGAGAGAAACAAAAATTTTATTCAGTAAAATTTTACTGACAAAATTATTGTATTAATAGTAGTGTACTGCCATAAAAAATTGGAAAAAATACTCAACGGAGTACTTTTTATGGCAACATTCCAACACATTTACATAAATCTTGTGTTGCGATATTAACAAAATTGTCCCACACTACCAAACCTTTTTTGATTATAGTTCATTATGGTTTGATTTTGACATTCGTGTTGTGTACTCTACGGTTTCAGACATCTTTAAAATAAATTTACAAGTTTACAAAAGTTAAAATACCAAAAGTTAAATAATCGGTTTAAATTAAATAATAAGAAATAATATAATAATTTTAGATTAATATATAATATTAAAATATTATAATTTATAATAAAAAATTGTACTTTTTCACAATGAATAATTACAACAAATATCATAACGGTAAGTTTTTTGACTTTTGTTTTTACTACCTACAAGTTTTATATAAATTAATTTAATTGTAGGAAACAAAATTGTGGTGTTGGAAAACATACGGGTAGATGCCGAGGATTTACCAAATACGAGTACGAGCAATGACACACTCGTTAATTGTTTCAACAGCTACTCAGATTTCGAGGAATATTTAGAGGTAAGCGAAGCTATCCAGGAGGATATGGCGCAAAATCCGTCATCTCCAGTAAACGACCAACCGTCACACATTTCCACTCCTTTGGATGAAAACGTACATTTCGACGATTCGGTACAAGGTAAATACCCGTAATGATACGTATTTGTTATATTTGATGGAAATTCTTGAACTATTTTTATTAAATAATTTTAGAATTAATAATCGATGCTATCAATGCGCGACCGGCAATCTGGAACATTAGGCATCCTAATTTTAAAATTCGATCGATTAAAAACAGATTGTTTGAAGAAGTGACAGCCGCAGCAAGTAAGTATTTCTAGTTTGTAACGCTGTATATTTTTAGACAATCATTTTAAAATTAAAATATAAAGTATAATTTAATGGAATTGGGCTCGTTTTTTAATTTCTACATAATATGTATTTTTATTAATGATTTTAAAACCATTAAATTGTATGTTTTATTAAATATTTGGCTCAATAAAGAATCTACATTTTAAAATTTTTATTTTTTCTACAGATATTCCGGTTACCGCTTCAAATATTTTAAAAGTAAGAAGACAGTGGGACACAATAAAGGCGACTTATATTAGATCAAAAAAAAGAAAGGCCAGTGGTTCTGCTGGAGGCCCTGTAAAGGAATATAAATTTGTGAACAACCTTACGTTTCTTGAAGACACGACGGAGCCCAGAGAGTAATAAACCTTTATTTTTATGTGAACACTAAGTCGCAGATAATTTACGCCCCTATTATAATTTTCATCTCACCTAAAATTACTAGATGATTAGATTTGTATGAAGTCACTCGGTGAGGTGAGAACCATAATTGGGGCATTAAATTAAATTAAATTATTAAAATTAAATTTAATTCCTGGTGGCCTATTTCTGAATACCATATGAAACCCAGAGTAATGAATTCGAATTTAATTTAAATCAGAATCGTACGATTTTTATTTAAAACAAATAGCATTTTTGGTCCCTTGTGTACTTATGGTATCTAGAAATAGTGCTTCGGCTTATTGTGTTTGTAGTGTCGATATCCACAACGTTTTGAGGTATCATTGTTCTATTAAAATCGGTCCAAACGGAACACAACTTACGCTTAAAGTTATCGCTGGTTGACGTCTAATACCGACAGGTGGTGAAAATGATGCTAAGATTACATTCCTAGTTAGGATTGGACTCTGATTAGTTAGCTTGTTGATTTTTACTAACGTCTTTATGGAATTTGGAAAGCACTTTATGTAATACGTAATAATTTAATCATAATCTAAAAATATTACATCGACGACATTCATCCGAGTGTATTTATAAAATAAATGAGCGTCTTGTTTTAGCTGACTAAAGACACATTTGAATCCACCGCTCAAATTCCGCTCCATATAGTATGGGCGCACCCAAAATTTTTTTTCTTTCTTTGGAACACAATCACAGTTGTCTTCATCTTCGCTGCTACTGAAGATGATATTTAATGGATCCATAAAATCAAGCACACTTAATTGATTTTTTGAATTCATTTTATGCACGAAAAATTAAAAACACTTGACGTCACACAAATCACTAAAAATTATGAAATTTTTTGGTTAGGTTGTCAATTGTTTAACTATAAAATTTGCTATAAAAAAAATAAACAAATCGTAGTTTCTCTTTCACTCTGTTGTAAATTTAATATTACCTTTCTCTGTTCGTTTTTTCAGTATTTTTTACTGAGATAAATTTTTTCGTAATGGAAATCGCGCATCATAAAGCAAAACGTGTAAAATATGTACACACACACACACCTCATTTTCTCTTTTGTTTTGTGTTTTACATTATGCACTCAAATTTTACATAATCTATTTTAGTTTTGTAGAGGACAATCGGGCAAAAAAATATTGTTTACAAATAGTATTCACGAGTTTTTTTAATTAATTTACCCATAAATCCCATAAAAAACATATAACATATGATCGTAAAAAAATCCGTTTGATTTTCAGTTTTTGTTTAAGTTAGTGATATGTAATTTGGAAAGAGTTTTACTATGTACGTGACGTGTATTGTAAATTGAATTTAATCGAGTATTTTATTTAATCGAGTAAAGGTAAGCGAACTAATATTTATTAATATGTATGTAAAGCAATTAATAAACAAATTAGCAACGTGTAATTAATTTTAGATGTCTCAAAAACGAAAAGCGATTTCACTTGAAAAAAAATTGAAAATACTTCAGGATGCCGAAAAGAAAACACAAACTTACGAGGAAATAGGCATAAAATATGGGATTGCCAAAAGTTCGGTTAGCGATATAATCAAGAACAAGGACAGATATCTCCAATCGCCATTCAATAAAAGTAGAGAAAAGCTACGAAAAGGGAACTTTACTGACGTCGAGGAAGCTCTTTTAAAATGGTTTCAAATTCAGCGGCATAATAATATACCGATCAGCGGAATCATTTTGAAAGAAAAAGCTTTGGAAATTGCAGCTAAATTATCAATTCAAAATTTCAAAGCCAGTACCGGTTGGCTGGATGGCTTTAAAAAGCGAAATGAAATTATTTTTAATCTGTAGTAGGCGAAAAGGCTTCATCATCTTCAACCGGAGCATCTGAATGGGTGCAACATAAACTTCCGGCATTATTAAAACAATACAATAAAAATGATATTTTTAATATGGATGAGACCGGATTGTTTTTTAAACTGCTCCCGGATAAAACAATGGCTTATAAAAATTCTGAATGTACCGGAGGGAAGAAAAGCAAAGAACGAATAACCGTACTAGTTGGAGCGAATATGTCTGGAACTGAAAAGCTGCCAATTCTAGTAATCGGAAAATACCAAAAACCACGATGTTTCAAAAATATCAACACTATGCCAGTTATGTACAAAGCAAATTCAAAGGCATGGATGACCTTTACAGAGTGGGACGGCTATTTAAAATATCTTGACCAATTGTTTTATAAACAAAACCGAAATGTTTTAATCACTGCAGATAATTGCCCATCACATTTGGAGGTTTCTGGATTAAAATCTATTAAAATAGATTTTTTACCGCCAAATACAACTACGTTAATTCAACCGATGGACCAAGGGATTATCCAGAATTTTAAAATTCATTATCGACGGCTTTTAATCAAGAAAATTATAAATGAAATTGATCAGGGTAACGATATCCCAAAAATCAACATTATGGATGCTTGTCATTTTACAAAGCAGGCGTGGGATTTAGTGCTTCCTACTACAATAGAGAATTGTTTCAATAAAGCATGGGAAATTACGGCAGATTGTGAAGTAATCGATACTCTGGAAGATACTAATAGTGAATTAATATGGAAAACTCCAAGAGCTTTCTACAACTCGTTAATGAACGTTCAAGCAAAACTACCAAATCAATTAAAAGATATAATGCAGAAATATCGAAACAATCTAGCGGAAAACGGAGAAAGCGGACAATTACACAAAATAATGTATTCGATTTTCGACAATCCGTTGCCAGAATCGAATGCACAACTACCAGTAGATACAAAACTCCAATTTCAAACGTCTTGGCCGAAATTCCTGGAAGGATTACGCGCAAATTTGTATTACACGATATCTTGCCCGTTGGAATCGAATCTTCAAAATGTCGCGTACTTAAAGGATCTGTGTATGACAGATCCAAGTCTAATTATTGCACGGAGGAAGAGATCCGATACTGGACCAAAAGATTTCGAAACAAAATTGAAGAAAGTGAAGGTAACAAAGGATATCAAGGATCCATATTCATTGCAGCTATCCACAGAAAGGAGGGATTTGAACACTTACATATCGTCCACGATTGTTCCTTCTCAGGAAGCATAACATTAACCAGCATAGCTCAAGACATTCTCGATCAATATTGGGATAATCCAGTCATTAACGCTCTAACTACCGATATTCAATTAGATGATTACTTAGGTTGCGACGGAAATTTATTAATTTCTGAGCCTGTTACAGAACAAGCAATCTTAGATTCTTTACAAATTGCATCAGCCCACTTAGAAGACGTATCTCACGATGAAAGTGATGACGAAATTCCACCAATTCCATCAATGGCGCAAATAGCGAATAGCCTAACAAGCTGCAAACAATTTTTTAGTTCTCAGTTCAATTGCGAAAAAGAATTGCAATATGTGTACAACCTAGAACGTAAGCTAGATGACCTAAACACCAAATCTTTAAAACAAAGTGAAATAACAGATTATTTCAAAACTTAAAAATGCAATTTTTGAAATAAACTTTTGAATTCAATATTTCTTTTATAGTCTACCATTACATGAACTGCAAAGTGAATTCCATATGTATGTATATACGTACATACCTAATTGAAATAGATGTGCAATTTTTTATTTAAATAAATATTTATAAAAATCAAACTTAATTGTTTTTTTAATTTTTTGGATATAAAGAACTTCTCATTTTAAAATCTCGATATAGCGAAGCTTTAATATAACGTTTCTTCCATACAACGAACAAGATTTTTGGTCTTTTGAAGTTCGTTATATCTAAGTTCGACTGTATTGTAGCAAATTCATCAACTTTAATTTTTGTATATTGTATTGTCTGTTTTTGTTGTATTTGACACTTTTAATTTCAAGCGTAAGCAATTTTTATGTATAAAAACACGGGTTATCGTGGTAATAAAACAGAATTGAATTATAAGCGCATACCAACAGTTACTTTTAATTCTCAGAGTAAATATTGGAGCTCACCACTGGTAAACCAATATTCACTTAAAACACAAAAATCTAGGCAGAGGCCAGATTTTTACATGGTCCTTCGAGCATCCAGAACAACCGGCGGACAATAAAACTCACTTTTTAAAGGAATTTTACATTGGGATTGCGAGCTACCACAACAACCGGCAGCCAATACGCTCTACAAACATATTGCTATAGGACAAGATACATCGAAGTTTCGATCTCATCACAACAACAGGTATCGAAATTCAACAGCCAAGCAACAACCGGCAAATAAACCAACGTCTACGCCATACAACAACAGTCTAGCACCGCTGTCAATAAAACCATAGACATGGAGCAGTTATTGCAGCAGCAAAATGACAAGGCGATAGAGATAGAGCACATCATCTCAAACTATAAAAAAGATGGTGCAGCTCGGAAAACGAAAAAATATCTTGAGTTGAAAATAGCAACGCTCAAAAAGACGTACAACGAGTACGTCGATGTGGACAATAAAATAAGGGAGTTCTAACCTGAAATAGAATCAACACACCAGTACTATAAAGACAGGCAAGTAGTACGGGATTCACAAAATATGTTGAAGACATGCGTCAACGCCTAAACTCATCATCCTTGCCATCAACGCCAGTTCCAGACGCATCCTGCAAATTCAACTTTGCCGACGAGGAGTCAAATAACAACGACCGACGACAAAAATATTCCAATGGAATTCATAAAGCTAAAAATGGCTCAATTATCTCAAGAAATGGGGGCAATTGATGATCTGCACATAGAGCTCTTAGTAGAAATGGAAGAACAAACGGCTCCCTACTTCCAAAATAACTACTATCAGACTCTCAAAGATAGAGTGGATTCAACAACATTGCGATGGCAGCGTAACCTGAAAGAAGAGACTTCGAACCATGCTGGAGAAGCCAGGGTACAATTGCCCAATATAGAGCTACCAACATTTTATGGCGATTATGAGCGTTGGAGCTCCTTTAACGACATTTTCACTGAGCTCATTCACAACAACAATAAGCTCAAGACACAATCAAAATGACGTACTTGAAGGCAAATCTACAAAAGGGAGCAGCCCAGTTGATCAGTCACCTCTCAACAACTGGTGACAATTACAACAAAGCCTGGGAAATACTGCAAGCAAGGTACAACAATCCCAGATTATTAGCAAATAAGTATTTCAACTCATTACTAACTTTGCCAACAATACATGCACCATCAGCGGCAGCAATTCGTAATTTGCATGATACTACAGTTGAAATATTGCACAACATCAACAAGTTAAAATTTCACTCTCCGTTCGAAGCCCCAGTGATGTTCATTCTAGGCAAAAAGCTAGACCCGGAAACCACTAGACTCTACGAAACGTCGTTAGAGAATCCGAGAGAAACTAAACGAATCAATGAATTCTTCATTTTCATAGAAAGAAGATTCCAATCGCTCGAGGCTATGGGGTTCACCAAGGTAGTAACCGCACAGCCGCAACCAATGGTACCCTGAAATGGTTACATGCTACAACCGTACACAGCCAGTGTGTAGTAAAGGGATGCCAAGGAAAGCATCAGCTGCAAGACTGCAATGAGTTCAAGCTAATGCCAACACTAGACAGAAGCAAGTTGGTCAGCGAAACAACTACTTGTGTACGTTGTTTAACGCGACATACAAGGGGTAAGGACATCACCACACTCTTCTGCATGGTAATAACAAGGTATCGACCAACATGGGGACAACACAAACGCTAATAGTAGAACAACAAGGACCTGTATTACTACCAACAGCAATGGTCAGAGTAGCAACAGACACTGGACAGGTCACTACTTTAAGGGCCTTGATAGACTCAGGATCACAAGCCACCTTAATATCATCAAAGGCCGCTCATCTATTGAATGCAAACAAAAGAAAAATCAGCGTGAATATTGCTGGCATAGGTGGGAACAAGGCTGGCGTTTGCAGACATTCCATCAATATCAAGCTAAGCCCAAGATCTTCGAGAGAGTTTTCTATGTTTGTTGACGCTTTAGTATTCGACAAGCTCACTCAACAGCTGCCTGAAATTAACATTGACAAAAGTAAATGGAAGCATCTGGAAGGAATACAATTAGCCGATCCCCACTACAATCGGGCAAACATCATGAACCCATGGCTCAAAACACTGAATTTGGATGGGTCATAATTGGCAATCTGGGGAACAATGAGCATCAAACAACAACTACTATGGTGACAACAAAGGACATTCAAGAACAACTACAATTGTTCATTGAGAATGAAAATATCCACGAAGAAAGAAATCCCACCGAAGAGGAGATACAAATCGAAGAATTTTTTAAAGAGAACCTTAGGCGAAATTCAGATGGAAGTTACACGGTGAGGATTCCTTTCAAATCAAGCCAGCACAACTTAGGCGAGTCCAGAAAAGTGGCCGTAGTCAGATTGCTACAGCTCGAGAGAAAATGCTAAGGATGCTTCATTCAAGCAGATGTACCACCAGTTCATGCAGGAATACCTGGATATAAGGCACATGCACTTAATCCGAGGGGAGCCTAGAGAAATCAATGTGAATTAAAATTATTATATCCCACATCACGGTATTCTCAAGAAAGGCAGCACAACAACCAAACTACGAGTTATGTTCGATGCTTCAGCGAAGACCACCACGGGAGTGTCATTAAATGACTTAATGATGACCGGCCCAAAATTGCAGCAGGATCTTGCGGACATCTTCCTCCGATGGCGACGGTACAAATTCGTACTGACTGCAGATATCGAGAAAATGTACAGACAGGTATGGATTCATGAAGCTGATCGAGATTACCAGAGAATATTATGGAGAGACGACCCCGCTAAGCCTATGGTTACCTACATATTGAATACGGTAACCTATGGAACTACAGCAGCCAGTTTCCTAGCAGTACGAGCCTTGTTGCAACTGGCACAAGATGGTAGCAGCACTTATCCAACAGCATCCAAGGTCCTGTCGTCGGATTTTTACGTTGATGACATGCTAACTGGATTTGATACTCTAGAGGAAGCATTTTTAACTATAAAGGAATTAAGGGAACTCACGAAGGAAGGTGGTTTGAACCTAAGAAAATGGACTTCCAATTCCGAGAAAATCTTGGAACGTATACCAGGCGAATTACATCATAAAGGCAACGTACAAATCAAACTATCCGATAGCGTAAAAACCTTAGGATGATTGGCTACCAGCGACACTAAACCATAGATGGATGAACTACAAGGAAGAAATGTCCATAATGAAGCAGATAATGATTCCTCGGTGGATTGATACAACAACAGAATCACCAATTGAGCTGCATGGGTTTTCTGACGCATCCGAGTCTGCGTATGCTGCAGTGGTATCGACAGTATGAGCAATTGACAATATGGGCTACATTACAACACACTTACTCACAGCAAAAATACGGGTCGCTCCAATCAAGACCAAGTTATCAATCCCACGTCTTGAGCTTAACGCAGCCTTGCTACTAGCAAAACTCATAAGTCACACTCAACGTGCCCTGAAACTCAATGGCGTTAAGACTTACGCCTGGGCCGACTCAACTATTACATTGTGCTGGGTCAGAGGGGAGCCAAACCGACTCAAAACGTTTGTGGCGAATAGGATTTCTGCAATAAGAAGTATGCTGCCAACAACTACATGGCATCATGTAAGGTCAATTGAAAATCCGGCAGACATAGCGTCACGTGGAACAACCTCTTTAGCTCGTGCTAACAGTAACTTATGGTGGAGAGGCCCGGATTTTCTTCATGAGGAATTACGGTTGGATCTTGATGTACCCGCACCAAACAACATTCCTAATAACGTACATCTGGAGGAATTAAAAGAAAACTCAATAGTTAATCTGGCTGGTGAAAAGAAGTCAACCCGTTCTTACAACTATTTGAGCGGCACTCAAGCTTCAACAAACTAAAATGCATCGTCGCGTATTGCAGATGTTTTATCCACCACAAAACGTCCACAGTCAACAAGCCAAGTATGCCATCGAATAAGGAGAACCTTCCATAACGAAATTCAGTGCCTTAAATCCCTTAAGCAGTTAGACAAAAGAAATAGGCTCTTATCTTTAAATCCGTTATTAGATAATAATGGAATACTAAGAGTGAATGGTCGGCTACAAAATTCCAACCTTACGCCTGCCAGCCGAAGCCCAATAATATTGGACAAGCACAACATATTAACGTTGCGAATAATCGAAGATGCCCACCACAGCACTTTGCACGGTGGCATTCAACTAACCCTTGTCACATTTAAGGAACAAATACTGGATTATTGATGGCAAGCGAGCGGTGCGAAGCGTGATTCAAAAATGTCTAAAATGTTTCCGCCACAAGCAATATATGTCAGAACAACTAATGGGAACTTTGCCAGCTGCCAGAGTGCAACCAGAAAGAGCATTTGCCAAAACAGGAATCGATTATGCCGGTCCCATTCAATTGAGAACAACAAAAGGAAGGGGGCACAAGGCCCACAAGGGATATATAGCACTTTTCGTATGTATGGTAACTAAGGCGATCCATATTGAAATAGTAAGCAGTCTTACAACGGAATCGTTCATTGCTGCCTACAAGCGTTTCGTTTCCAGAAGAGGCTTGTGTACCGATATTTTTTCCGACAATGGAACTTACTTTGTCGGAGCAAATTCTTTATTAAAAAATAACTATCGCATGGCCATGACAGCATTACCGAGCGACATTGCAGCTATGTTAGGCATTGATGGAACCAATTGGCACTTAATTCCGCCTCACACTCCTCATTTTGGAGGTATCTGGGAGGCAGGTATAAAATCAGTAAAATTTCATCTCAAGAGGGTTATTGGTGATTCAACATTAACATTCGAGGAACTGTGCACGGTAACAACTCAAATTGAAGCGTGCCTTAACTCTCGGCCTTTAACACCACTCACAAATGATGTCTCTGACTTAGCAGTAATAACTCCAGGGCATTTCTTAGTTGGTAATTCATTGATGGCTCCACCATGTGCAAATATCGAAACTATGAAGTTGAAAACAAAATGGCACCTGACCGAACAATTAATACAACATTTCTGGAAACGATGGTCTTCTGACTATATTCACCAACTTCAGCAGCGAACCAAGTGGACAAAGATCCAGCCTAACTTGTTGGTAAACCACTTAGTATTAATAAATGATGATCAACTACCTGCTACTCGGTGGAAGCTGGGACGGGTTCTTGAAACTCACGCTGGGAAGGATGGCATGGTTCGAGTCGCCACAGTAAAATGTCAGGACGCAACATATAAAAGACCAATTACAAAACTATGCAAGCTACCGATCGAAGATGAATTGAAGGAAGCATTGCCACCACTACAATCCAATACTAGCGAAACAATTTCAACTGATAACAAACACTCACCTCCTAGGCAACAACCACATAGACGAGCAAAACAATTAGGAAAAACAAATCAAATGGCAATAGCAATATTCTCTATGTATTGCATTTTTGGACTTGCACAAGCCACCATCCAAATAAATCCATTCAACCAGTCTACCGGGATACACTTTGAGGAATTAGGCAAGCTTGAAATAGTGGCAACGAAATGGACATTAGTCGTTCATTACAATTTAACCTCATATTGGGGGGAAATTGATAATTTTAAATTAGCCCACACCGAATTGCAGACGGCTTGTATTAAGCTGTCCGGTCTAAAATGCGACGTCATCTTTCAACAACTCTTATGGCAATATAATTACTTGATAGCAGACAACGAGCTATTGTTCGAAAGCAATAAGGACCGTAAACGAGTGAAACGTGGTTTCGGTGACTCAGTGGGCCTTGTGTTAGGGGACATGTTTGGCGTTCTCACCCAACGAGAAGCTGAAAAGTATGAGTCCCACTTTGAAAAAATTAACGATGATGAGAATTATCTTTTGGCGCTTATCAAAAATCAAACAACTGTAATCGATAGCACCATCAATCTAGTAAAACATAACACAAACCTCACTGCAGTATCGATAAACAACTTGTTACAGGACCAACATCGCTTGGAACAGGAAATGCTGCAATTACAAGAATATAGAACATACGAAGACAGAGTGCGATCAACGTTAACGAGCATTTTCGGAATGGTGCTAGTACTAAAGAGTTTTCAGGATACGCACCAAGGCTTACTTAATGTGATCTATCATGCTCATCAAGACGTGCTACATCCATCCATACTTACACCAAGTCAACTGGAAGAAGAGCTACAATTTATTCGTCAACATGTGCCTGTAACCATTGCTCTACCAGGACACAATATCCACGATCTCCATAACGTGTATGAGAGCATGCAAATAAGCAGCCGAGTGACCCAGAATAACGTAATAATTGAAATTACCTTGCCACTGTCATTCGTATGGGACTATACACTAATTTCCATAGTTCCAGTTCCCAATATCAACCATGGAAACACTCAATCACAAATAATTAGTTCTTCCGATTATATTGCAATGGACAATCGGCGTGAACACTTCGCATTATTAGCCAGAGAAGAGCTGCAACAATGTCAAGTCTTCAAGCCTGTTCACTTCTTATGCAAGGTATCACAAATTATGTTGCGGTAGCGGATTGTATCTGGATTCGCTGAGTTGATAATGTTGAACGCAGTTTTGGTTTTTAATTTTATTTATTTCTAATTTATTATTATTTATTCAATATTAATTTTAAATTATTTAATTATTGTTAGCGATGGTAAAAATAGAAGTGAAGTGACAGCAACAGAGCAAATTTCTTTTATCACGTAACATCTGATGAAATTAAGTTGGTACACCTACACAATTTGGTTGCGTATAACGTGAAGGTGTGCTGTGCTGCTCTGCAGATGTCACTCGCGTTAAGTAAAATGAAGTATTGTCAATGTTGACAATAGATTTTGACGTAAGTATTGTAATTACAATTTGACATTAAATTTCTTTAGATTTCCAATGAATGGTGTTTTATTTAATGGCCTATTTCTGGTTGTCTGACATCGGTTGTAGGTGAGTATTTGCCATTTCTGAAGAATCCCAACATGTCGCCCCCGTTGACGAATTAGGTGAGTCAATTAATGGTAGTAAACAAATCTTGGTTGTTGGACGTTTGAATAGTCCCTTTGACGTCTTGATGGTAACTACCCGCACCAATTTGTCTTGCCCTGCGTGAACTTCAACTATGCGACCCAATGCCCATTGTCCAGGTGGTAGGTTATCATCCTTTACAATAATCAAATCGCCAACTTTTAGATTTTTGTTTCTCATTTGCCATTTTGCAATTCGGTTCAACGTAGTCAGATACTCCGCCTGCCATCTCCCTGCGAAGTGTTGGAACATTTGCTGCATCATTTGCCATCGAGACAAGCGATTTAATTTTAAGTGTCTTACATCTGGCTCTGGTACGGTTGTGATGGGTTGTCCAATAATAAGATGACCCGGTGTGAGCGCTTCGAGGTGTTCTTCTAGAGCTTCACAAAGCGGTCGAGAGTTTAGCAAGCCTTCTATCTGGATAAGCAATGTATTCAATTCCTCGTAACGTAATACAGATTGCCCAATGACGCGTCGCAAATGGTACTTTAACGATTTAACTGCTGCTTCGCATAATCCATTAAAGTGTGGTGATGTTGGTGGGACAAAGTGCCATTTCGTATTGTTGTTAGCTGCCCAATTAGCGATGGATTCGTTTTCTTTGGAAAGCAGTTCTCGGAAATGTTTAAGTTCGTTTGCGGCACCTACAAAATTAGTGCCATTGTCGCTGTAAACGTCAGTGCAGATCCCTCGACGGTTTTGAAACCGCTTAAATGCTGCCAGGAAGGTGTCGGTCGACATATCTGAAGCCAATTCAAAGTGCACGGCCTTGGTTGCCATGCATGTGAAGACAACAAGATATCCCTTATAGTTTGTCACCTTCCGTGCTTTGCTGCTCTTTAGTACATATGGTCCTGCATAGTCCACGCTGGTTTTTAGAAACGCCCGAATTAGATTTACTCGAGGCGGAGGTAACTGTCCCATTAATTGTTGCTGGGCGACTCGCTTTTGCCGGAAACATTTGATGCAGCCGTGTACAATTTTTCGCACTAAATTTTTACCCCGAAGGATGGTATAACGCTGCCTAACGATGGAGAGTAACAATGTTGGCCCTGCATGCAGATGTTGGTAATGTGCTTCCTTCACTATTCCTTCCGCTACTGGATGACTACCTGACAAGATGATCGGGTGTTTCAAGTCGTAGTTTTCCTTTGTGTGTTCTAGGCGGCCACCTACTCGCAATATGCCGGAGTTATCTAAGTATGGAGAGAGAAAGGAAATTTTACATTTCTTTAAAGGTAGGTTGTTGTGCAAATCGTTAATCTCATTGGGGAAACTTGAACGTTGTGCTTCTTTCAAGAATAAGTTGAGTGATTCCTGTAAATCCACTCCTGATAACGGCCCCGTCCTTCTATCGCTGTAGTTTTTAAAATTAAAACTTGCTCGCTTCACCCAAGCTGTCACACGAATTGCCTTATTTAGGTTGGAAAATTTATCGTTGATCCTTTGGGTAAAGGAACATCCGTTGTTAAACTCGTGTCGTGCGGTTTTCGTAACTAACATTGTTACTGCTTCAAAACCTTTCTCCTTTGTTTTGTTGGGTAGGCCTGGACGTTGGTAAGGTTCGCATCGTAACCAATTTGGTCCCCGCCACCACATATCGTTCTGAATGACTTCATCAGGTAAGATGCCACGAGATGCGCAATCGGCGGGGTTTTGCTTCGAAGGCACATAAGACCATTGCCGTATGTTTGTGGTCTCCAATATCTCCGTGACCCGATTAACTACGAACACATTACCCTTCCCGGGCGGGTTTGCCAGCCAAGACAAAACTGTGGTGGAATCGGACCACAGTAGAATTTCAGGATGGGTTGCGTACTCTAGCGATTTGATGCACAATGAGAGCATTCGAGTTAGTAGTAATGCCGCACAAAGCTCTAATCTCGCCGTGGTAACATATTTTATTGGTGCCACCCTGGTTTTCGCTGATAATATGTTCATTAGGACCTTTCCGTTTGTATCAACATTGCGGGCATATATCACAGCCGCATATGCAGTGTTGGAGGCATCGGCAAAGCCACATAATTGCGTTGTAGAACCAGTGTTTAACCATCTTGGGATCTTAATCTGTTCTACTAGCTTTAATTTACTTCTGAATGCCAACCATTGCTTCTCGATGTCGGTAGGGAGGTGATCATCCCAATCAAGTTTACGCAGCCACAAGCTCTGGAAGAACATCTTTATCATTATGGTCACGGGTGACAGCCATCCCATCGGGTCAAATATTCTTGCCGCTTCGGAAAGCATATTCCTCTTTGTAAACTTTGTAACGGTTGGCAGCGAAACTTGGAAGACGAAGCTGTCCGCCTGTGGGTCGAATTTGATTCCAAGTACCGAAATTAACCTCGTTCCTTCTGTTATATCCCTGGTCGTAATCTCGCGATCGCCATCTGGTATGCTTTCTAACAGCCGCGCGTCATTGGTCGCCCATTTTCGGAGATGATAACCTCCGATTCTTAAAAGTGCTATTAGTTCCTTCTGTATCGCCAGAGCCTCTTCGATTGTGTCCGCACCGGACATGAGATCGTCCATGTAAAAATCTCGAGTCAGTATCCTTGCAGCCTTTGGATGACTTTTGGTATGTAAATGAGCTAATTTGACAAGGGCTTGAGTAGCCAAAAAGGACGCTGACGCAGTGCCGTAGGTGTTTGTGAGGAGGCGGTAATGCCTTATTGAGGTCGATGGTGATTCTCGCCAAATAATCCGTTGGAAGTTTGTATCCGATCTTTCGATCCATAACTGTCGAAACATTTTCTCGATATCGGCTGTTAATATGTATTGGTGCCTTCGGAATCGAATTAATATCTCGAGTAATGTCTGTTTACCGTCGGCCCGACCATTAAAACTTCGTTGAGAGATATTCCTGTCGTTGTCTTAGCGGACGCATACTACGCGGACCTTGGTTGTCGTGCTCGATTCCTTAATCACTGGATGATGGGGCAAGTAATATTTCTCACCAGGTACATGTCTTTGCTCGGTTGGTATCGCCTCCATATGGCCCAGCGATTCGTATTCAGCCATGAACTTGCAGTAAGCTTCGCGAAGGTCAATATTTTTGGCAAGCTTTTGCTCCAACGAGCTAAATCGTTTGAGTGCTTGGTTGAGTGAGTCTCCTAACTTGGCTCTGTTAGGTTTGAAAGGTAATGGCACTGTAAATTTACCCGTGTTATCTATGGTGAATCGTTTGTTGAAGTGCTCAATACATAGCTTTTCTTCTACTGTGTGGTGGTCAGCGACTGGAAGTTCTTCCATTTCCCAGAACTTTCGTAATACTCGATCAATACTGACTTCTTCTGTGGTAGTTAAGCAGGTTATGGCGTGGTTTGCTACGGGACTTGCCTGGTATGCTCCTCCTACGATCCAGCCTAATTTTGTATTCTGAGCGATAGGTTGAGTTTCATCATTTTTGATTTGACCGTCCGCCAAGAGCGCTAAGAATCGATCGCATCCGATCAAAAGGTCTATGGTTCCTGGGATATGAAACTCCGGGTCAGCAAGTGGAAGGTGGTTTAAGTAAACGAATTCGTTACGGTTGACCGGCTCTGCAGGTAATCTCGATGTTATCTTCGATATCACATACACCGTAATGTCGATGATAAATTGGTGGTTGACGCTGGATCTGATCAGTAATGAAGATGAGCCTCTCGTAGCGACGGATTTTCCACCGTTGAGCATGTTTATGTTAAATCTGGCGTTGTTTCGCGTTGCCTTCAAACGGGTTGCACACCTTTCAGTAATATAAGATCTGGTGGAAGCAGAATCTAGGAGAGCTCGACATGGTTGCCAACAGCCATAATGGTCGCGAATTTCAATGATGGCGGTTGGTAATATTGCATCAAGATTATTTGCTCGACTTGATGAATGGAAACTCGAAACTGGACTCGCTTCGATTATTGGGGAGTCGCAGTCTGAAATTGCTAATACTGTAGTAGCGGATGGTGATTTTGGTTGTTCTCCGGATATTTCTTGTGGCTTCATGGGTTCCAAATGCACTAAAGTATGGTGCCGTCGTTTGCATTGGTGGCATCGACTTCGAGATTTGCACTTGTATACGTCATGCCCTTCTGCCAAGCAATTATAACATCTGGAGTTCTTTTTTATAAATTGTCTCCGTTGCTCTAATTCCATCTCGATGAATTTGGTGCAATCACATAACCGATGTTGTTCGCCACTGCATAGGTTACAGTTAGGTAATGGTTTGCGCTCGGCGTTGACATGGAAAACCCTTGCCTGTGTTTACATGCCTATTTTGACCTTTGATTGGCTGCTTTCTCAGACCTTCGAGAGAGTTCATTCTTTTGCTTAAGAACTCTAGAAATTCGTCTATGGTCGGATAGTCTTGTTCGGACTCTTGGCGCCATAACTGCAACGTAACATCATCCAATTTCTTTTCCGCCAGATGAACTAGCCAGCAATCCCTCGACTCAGCGCCCTATCCGAGCGCTTTCAACCCGCGAATGACTTCGTCACAAGTATCGTACATTTATCCTACGGTTTCAGCAGAAGGTTTAATAATCTGTGGTTGATTAATGTACGTATCAATGAATTCGTTCACTATGCTACGCTTTCTGTCATAACGCTTCACGAGTCGTTGAAATGCTTGGATATAGCTGGCATCATCCACGCGAAAATGGCGTACTAAAATTTCAGCCGGACCACGTAACTGGCCTATTAGGTATTGAAATTTTTGTGCTGGTGACAAACTCGTATTTTCATGAACAGTACTTTTGAAGAGGTCGTAGAATGATTGCAATTCACGAGGCTGCCCGCTGAAAGTTGGTAGCGATAATCGAGGTAATTTGAAATCCGCTGAGGGACTTAAACCCGACGAATTTAAGGTGCTCTCATTTATACTCCCAGATGGTGTTTGGACCTTTCCCCTCATCAATCTCTGTAAGGTAGCTACACAAAGGTAGTAATTGTCATCCACCGCATCAATATCTGACTCTGCTTCCGGATTGATTCGAAATATCTCATCCTCGACACTCACGAAATTTTTATAATGTTCTTTCATTTTCTCCAATCTTGTCAACATTTCGTCGTACGATGTTGAATCCTTGCATGACTTCGCGTAGATAGTCAACTTTGTTATTTGGCCTTTGATAATCGACCGTCGTTTGATTAAGGTGTCCATCTTGACTTCGAACTAACGTGACGAGTTTCAAGGTATCACACTTTCCTATTATCACTTTCACTATCACAGTATGTTAAATGGATTTTAAATAATTAATTGTTCGTACTTAATGCGTTGTATTATTTGAGATTGCTTGAAAGCTCACAAAATCGTTTAACTTTATAATGCACGCAAGATTTTGTATGTAGGTTATTACAACTTAAATTGGGTGTGCGATTTTCCAATGAACGTTCAGCAAATTTCTCCAAAATGGATGTCCACGCGGCAATGATGTGGTATACGATCTCCCACGCGGTTCAATATCAGCAATAAATTTTTCAGCGATCCGGCTCGAAGGACCAGTGTTGCGGTAGCGGATTGTATCTGGATTCGCTGAGTTGATAATGTTGAACGCAGTTTTGGTTTTTAATTTTATTTATTTCTAATTTATTATTATTTATTCAATATTAATTTTAAATTATTTAATTATTGTTAGCGATGGTAAAAATAGAAGTGAAGTGACAGCAACAGAGCAAATTTCTTTTATCACGTAACATCTGATGAAATTAAGTTGGTACACCTACACAATTTGGTTGCGTATAACGTGAAGGTGTGCTGTGCTGCTCTGCAGATGTCACTCGCGTTAAGTAAAATGAAGTATTGTCAATGTTGACAATAGATTTTGACGTAAGTATTGTAATTACAATTTGACATTAAATTTCTTTAGATTTCCAATGAATGGTGTTTTATTTAATGGCCTATTTCTGGTTGTCTGACATCGGTTGTAGGTGAGTATTTGCCATTTCTGAAGAATCCCAACACTCCCGTCAAGCAAACGAATTGCGAGGCAGCGATTCTACAACGAAAGGAAGGACTAGATACCGTATGCATCACAAGGGCAATAAACTCTACTAATCACTGGATCAAACTTCACGCCACCAACCAATGGATTTATGTGATACCCAACGAACTCGTAGTCGATATCATATGTGGGTCTACTAGCCAATCGCATACGATTGTAGGCTCCGGCATAGTGGAACTCGAGGCCGGCTGCGTGCTCAGAGATTCTGATGTTCAAATAATTGCTGTAGGTACAACTAAACACAACAACAACACATTCTCTCGCCATACCAATCAGCTAATGCATGGTGCCAACAACTTACGAACCTTTAGTGCGTTTGTCAAAAATAAAACAAAGGGAGATAACGAATTGAAGTTATTAACTACGCCAGCCACAACAGAGTTGGACAAACAATTAGAGGCATTAAAAGATGCCGAGGACGTTATCTTTCAAATCGAAAACGTTCATCACATTCACCATTACACGATGATGGTTATCGTGGTAATAAACGACGATGGTTATCGTGGTAATAAAACAGAATTGAATTATAAGCGCATACCAACAAGTTACTTTTAATTCTCAGAGTGAATATTGGAGCTCACCAGTGGTAAACCAATATTCACTTAAAACACAAAAATCTAGGCAGAGGCCAGATTTTTACAATATCAAAAGCTAATTTCATTGAATAAACATGTTGAATTTAAATAATGTGTATTTAAGTGATATAAGTAATTAAAATATTGTGTAACGTGTTGTGATTGTGATCAAATCAAAGAACCTTTTCATAAATAATAATTTGTGTTTAAAAAGAGTGGATTTTATTAAATTTATGGATAAATTAGTGATTGAAGGCGATACGGCGTCCGTATCTGAATTACCTTTGGTTTTAAACGAAGACACGCAAATTGAACAAGTTATAAATTTGGACAATGATTTGTATCAATTAATATGCGAACATTTTGGGTTTCCGTTAGGGTTTTATATTATATTTGCCAGTAAGTATTTATAATTGAACGATTATTATTTTCTTATTAAAATTTAGAAGTTTTACATAACCTTACAAAAAGGCATGCAGAAGTTTAATTGCATTTTATTATATTAATTGCAGCAAATAAACTGAATATCGCGCATCTTAAATGTATATATTATATATTATATTAGGAACTGTTTCCAATAATTGGCGAAATGGTAAGTAAAAAATTTACTAAATTTTCTAAGTACTAGCTTTATCCAAAATATTTTTATTTTAGAATTTACCAAAAATTTCATCCATTCGTAACTTATCACTTTCTGATATCCCAAATATAAATCGTCCAAGTAATTCGCAAAGAAACTTCTCAGCAGCATCAAATTTAAACAAAAAATCGCCAACTTCGACATTTCCGGTTATTTATTTCGATTTGGAGCACGAGCTAAGTGGAACGCATTTGGGAAAAATTATTTGACAAATTTATGGGACTTAATTGTGCAGAGGGATGTTTCCTACTATAGTGACCAAATAGTAAAAATATTTCCAAAGGAACAACTGCGTATGTTAAACCACAAACAAAAGAGCAATCAGACCCGTAAACCAATAGTAACTTTATGTGTAAATCAAATTCTCGATGTCGTTACAAATGGAAAAATATTTCGAGCAGCTGTTAGTAGAAATGCTTAGCTAAAACTCAAACCCTATGTGCTCAATATACATATTTTTCGCTCAATATATTTATTCAATAAATACGCGCGCGACAAAATAAATTTTTTTTATTTGTGTGTACAGTATAAAAGAAACAAACGGAAAAATACAAATTCAACCTTTTTTTTTATTTTCGTTTGAAAGTATCCTTTCTCGTATTGTATATACATATATGTATTTAATAAAACAGAATGAAATGAAAACTAAAACGCACGTATTATGTATATACATACTAGATGTATATACATGTGTGCACGATCGAAAATTTCTTGTCGTTTAGGTATATAAAATTTAAAAAAACATGTGATCATGAAAAGCAAGATGATCTATTTTCGATGTATGTATGTATGTATGTAGCTACATTTTATGATTTGGTGTGCCGCATGAAATATAATTTATAAAAAAGAACAAATATTTGGAAAGGGAAAAATATTATAATTAAATTGTTTTTAGTGATCGCAGTAAAGGTACGTATTACATATTTGTGTTTGGTTACATTATGTACATTTTATATGCCTATCTATACTGATTGGTCGAAATTAAATACATTCATTACTTAATTTTCCCTAAGTGTGAAACAGAAATTACGTTGAACATAATCAGTTTCATGTTATGCCAAAACTTCTTAACCAACCTAATAACTCTGTTTATGGTAGTAGAAATTCGTTAATACGTTTTGTCGTTAATCTGGTCAATCATTTCATCAGCTGTTGTTCTATTACTTCTTTTGGAGATCGATATACGAAAAATGTTTTATAGTTGAAAATTAATTACAAATTGACATTCAAGTAAGAGCTTTTGTTGTGTAAACCTGGTTTCATATCGTTTTTCAAGTGAAGTTAAATTGTATAGTGTATACTATTAAAAATTGTGTTGGTGAAATTTAGTGCCCAATTGTAGCAACAAAAAAAAATACCATATTTTGATGGGAATTTGTGTGCTACGAATATAGTAAAGGAAATTCTACGATTTCAAATATCCTACACCATCTAATAAACCCTATTAAGGTAAACACTCTAACTAGTGATTTTCTTACCATTTAACTAACGCAGATTTCTGTTTAGTTGCGGCAAAATAATTTTTTTACTTCATTAGATTTGGCCAATTGGCTTTATATATACATATATATATATATATATATATATATATATATATATATTATATAGCAGTTGAGTCTAACCAGTTCAGGACAGCGTCGGTGATGAGATTGTGGAATAGTAATACAGCATCCACCACCGCCCAGCGAAATTTTTGCGCGCGGGAAAGTTCGCCAAAAAGTAACCAGGTTAACATCGATTGCAATACACTTGGTTGAAGGTCGTTCACCTGCCATATAACTGCACACCTAAGGGATACGTTTCTGTTGTAAAAGATGACGTGATAAAATTGTACGATTAAGTACAAACTCAATGTAATCATGTCATCTAATGTTCCAGTTTAAGTATTTAAGAGTAAAAAAATTAGTACTTGTATGTTCAGTTTATAAATTTATATTTTTATTTTTTTGATGCAATTAATTAAAATTAATTATTAATGCCAAAGTTACAATTTTCGAATATAGTTAGTTAAAAATTTAAACTTTTTTTTTGATTTCTTTAAATTTTAATTTTAGGGTGGTGTAATAATTAAATTAAAATTTATTTTTTTTAGCAATCTTAATCGATAAATACATATATATACATTATTTCATACAACATCCATCGTTGAAGCGCTTTGCCGGTGTTTGGGGTAAGTTACTCAATATTTAACTTTACGTTTGTGTTTGTGGAGATTAACCTCCCATTTAATTTAGTATATTTCACCACCAATTAAAATTAATCAGTTTAAATATTTTTTTTCAAATGATTTCTTTTTGTCGATTTTTAATTAATTTAAATAAATAAATTATGTTCTTATTCATCATGATATAAAGTGTTTAAAACGGGGGGAAATGGGAAGGGGTCTCAACTGAGAATGGCTTAGGTACCGTGCTTATTTTTTTTAGTTGTTTTCATATTATATTTGCTTCTGGATTCATAAAAGCAGCTTCTTAAGATTCATCGAAGTCCACTAAACCCACTCCCATGCAGACTTTAGCTGGCGGGCCAATGGCTGCTCGTGGAATAAGATTCGATGGATTTCTGTTAACGGAATAGTACTAGGTATTTTACTGTAAAAGTTCCGTTACAAGTGTACCACTATAAGGATGATATATGATCTAAATTCAATAATATTAAAATACCTAACAATTTTATAAATGATTTTATTTTTGAGAAAATGAATAAAATCTGCTTACACCATCTTTGGAAAAACGTACTATGTGTTAAGATTTGCCTCCAAAAATTGGTACAGCATACAAATTTTTGTTAACATTTTCTCCTTTTTCCATATTATCTGAGGCATGGTAGTAATTGATTTGTTTTGACTAGCTTTTGCACACATGTTAAGACGTTGAAAATAAAAGCTAGTTATTGATTTGCAAAAACAATAATATTTCGATGCCGGTTGTGGTATATAGAATTATGAGTATACACAATATCCATGCAATTCAATTTTTAAACTGCTAACCCTAAGCGTGAAACCCATCATCAGATTTTACAATGACAATATATAAATAATTCGTTGTTTGTGTTGTCAATCGATTTACAAGCTCACATTAAAAGTACACTACAATTGTTCAGATACCAAACACCCCTTATCATGAAAACCGCCCCAAATGACCACTTATTTGAAAATTTCAAAAATAAACATTTCAATATCGGTAATGAGCATAGCTTTAAAATCAGAAGTGCAAGTCAATTTTTAAGTTGTAACTTTAAATTTTGGAAACAAATTTATTTAGCCACCCTTTATTTATTAGGTGTATGAGCTTATTTCTACAGATTTTTTCTTCGAGCTTAACATTATATTTAAAATAGAAATATTTTCACGGTATTTTGTAGTTTTTACAGGATCGGACACAAGGCTTCGGAACAACGAACGACAAGTCTACGTGAGTTACATAACTTCGCAGAATAGCAGAGTTTACGAACGCAACTGATAAACAGCACATTCGGCACTGCATTCTATACGAACTCCAACAAGGAAAAAATGCACGGGAATCAATTTGTAGTGTTCTCGGTGCAGACGTTGTGTCTTATGAAACGTGTAATTATTGGTATAATCGGTTTAGAAGTGGCGATTTCGGTCTAAGTGGGTCCCACATGTGTAGACCGAATACAACCTAGGTCAACATATGAACACATGCCTTTTACTCCTAGTCCGGCAACAAAAAAATCATTTCTTGTGGAAAATTGTGACGGGTGATGAAAAGTATATTTTTTACTAGAATTCCAAATGTAAAAAGTTGTGAATAGATCCCGGGTAACCCAGTACATCGACATCAAAACAGAACATCCACTTAAAGGAGGTTCTCCTGTGTATCTGGTGAGACATGAAGGGTGTGCTTTATTGCGAACTTCTGGAAACAAGTCAGACTGTGACTGCAGAACGGTACAGCCGGCAACTGAACAAACTGATCAAAGAAATTGATCAGAAATTGCCATTTACTGGGCAAGCAAGCAGACAAGTTATACTGATGCATGTAAACGCTCGATCCCACGTTGCTTGCGTGGCTCAGAAGACCAACTTCAACTTGGGATGGGAAGTTCTCCCGCACACGGCATTTTCACCAGACTTATTGAATAGTTATTTCTTTCTTTTTTCTCTATTTCATCTACTCTACGTACATGCACACATACAAATTTTGCTCTATATTTTATATAGCGACCATCAAATTAAAGACATCATAGCGGAAAGTGGTAAATTCTAAATGAAAACTAACTTAAAAATTAAAAACAATTTACCAAAATTAATGATAAGTAAACAAAGTTTATGCTCAGGAAAAACATTTAAAATAGAAACTTCTGTTTGAGGAATACAATTACCTAACGAGGCGTCACTTAATTGAACGTGTGAAAATACGCTTATGAAGTGATGAATTGGTTTAGAGTTAGATTCGAAATTCTTCCTAATCTTGAGCGAACAACTCAAAAAAATAGTTCAATGTGCTCTTGACTTAATTTATAGAACGAAATATATTTCAACAGATGTGTGTTTAAATAAGTGTCACGGAAATCCTGGATGTTAGAAGGAGAACATATTATTCCAATAAATCCCGTTTGGCTTTTAGGATCAGTAACTTTAATACCAGAGGATAGAAACTTTAATTTAGATATATGTATATTCAATTGATGATTTAACGTAATTTAAAACCAAATTAAAATTACTTGAAATTTTTTGCTGTTTAAAATATCAAAAGAATTATTGAAGACTCTAATAAGTTTTATTGTTCCACTACACCCTTCATATTGTTGCAATTTCGAAACACGGAATTTGCTACGGAATTACTTAATGTCTGAACTGCTAAATTAACTTTAATTTTTTGGCAATTAAAAAATATATGGGCATTTCGTAATTTATTCGAGAGATGGAAACCTTCCTTCGATTGAATCCTATGGAGTTATTCTAAATAGTGCCATGAAATTTTAGGGCCGTCACCATCAAATAAAGGACCTTTAATAGTTAAATGTTCTTGACGAGTCTGAACATAAGACATGGATAAAAAAAAAATTAAAATTGTTGAGGTATACCACCAATTTAAAAGCGAGATTTATATTAGGAAAATAAACGTTACAACCAATAGTTAGAACCCCAATATCGTGTAATAAAGGCAAACGAAACTCAATTATATTTTTCTTTTATACAGATGTTAAGCTACTAATAAGGAAATATCCAAGAGGAATTTTCCAACGAGCAGTACAACTGACAAATAAAAACAATTACTTGGGTAGCTGAAGTATTATCATTTGAAACGTTACCATCGAACTCGACGTATTCAGATATTTTATTTGGTGTGAAAATCGTACTCGTATTTTGGATGAATGTACATATCATCCAAGCATACGTTTCCAATAACGACCTTATCTGTTTCTTTTTTTGATCGGACCAGCAACTTTAGAGTACGAAAAGATTCTGATGTAAAACCTGGATACCCATTTACTACTTTGTACCAGTGTACGAGCAAGTAAACGAGAGTGAGGCAAGCAGTTTTTAAATTGGTTTCGAACATATTCAAAGGTCTTCGGAGAATAAAAGTTTAAATTTAAAGAAAACTTTCGTATTTCTTCTGGATATTTCCTGCCTAAATTTGGGTTTCTAATTTTATCTCTATAAGTATATCTATTTCAAAAAATTGAATTTGGGTCACGGTTTAAAAATGTATCCTTCTGGTAAGAGCTAATTAAATTTTTCTCTTCAAGTTCGTCTATCAGGTTCCTTTTTTTTACAAGTTTGTAGTATCTAGTACTTAAAAATCGTAGTTTTTGGTTTTGTAATTCGTTTCTTGAAATCATAGAAAGATCAGCACCGGATAAGGCCATCACTCACTTTAACATTATTTTATTAAATTGTTTGTATGTATAAGAAGGTTTTAGACTTTTATTACCAAAAGTAGAAGAACTAGTACCACTACGATTGCTAGTATTACTACCACTATTTGCGATTTTTGTAATGGTTTGCAATTTCGAAGGACTTTTGTTTAAATCGGATATATTATCGTCATTTAAATTTTCCATCTCCAAATTTTCCACCTACATCCGAAAAACGTTTATACCAATAATTACACGTTCATAAGACACAAGGTCGGCACCAAGAACGCTACAAATTGATTCCCGTACCTTAGAAGCATTTTTTCCTTGTTGGAATTCGTATAGAATGCAGTGCCGAATGTGCTGTTTATCAGTTGTAATCGTAAACTCTGCTATTCTGAGAGGTTATGGTAACTCACGTAGACTTGTCGTTCGTTGTTCTGAAACCTTGCGTCCGATCCTAAAAACCACAAAATACCGTGAAAAAAACAATCTGTAAAAATTAAGTTATACACCTAATAAATAAAGTGGATGGCTAAATAAGTTTGTTTCCATGATTTAAAGTTACAAGTTACAACTTAAAAATCGAATTGCACTTCTGGTGAGGATTATAAAGCGATACCCAAAATCCGATATTGAAATGTCTATTTTTGAAATTGTCAAGAAAGTGGTAATTTATTCTAGAGAAAATTGGGGTAGTTTTCATGATAAGCGGTGATTGGTATCTGAAAAATTGCAGTGTACTTATAATGTAAGCTTGTAACTCGGTTGAAAACAACAAAAAAACGAAATTTATTTATTTTCATTTTTAAACCTTAGGATGGTTTTTACTTGGGGTTAAAGTTTAAAAATGAAATTCCAAGGATATTGTTTTTGCAAATTTGGTTAAAATCAATAACTAGCTTTTATTTGAAACAATTCAAATACTATACCATGCTTCAGATAATATGGAATAAGGGGAGTGTTAACAAAAATGTACTATATATGCTTGACTAATTTTTTGGATGCAAATCCAAATACATCCTCCCAAATGCATCTTTCCGCTCTAAGCTGATTTTATTCATTTTCTCAAAAATAAAATCATTTATAAAATTGTTAGGAATTTTAATATTATTGAATTTAGATCATATATCAATCATCCTTATAGTACACTTAGGAAAAATTAAGTAATGAATGTATGTATTTAATTTCGACCAATCAGTATAGATAGGCATATAAAATATACATAATGTAAACATAACACAAATATGTAATATGTATATCTAAATGTTTACTGCGATCACTAAAAACAATTTAATTATAATATTTTATTTTTCCCTTTCGTTCATAAATTTCTGATGTTTTGTATCATTTCCTCCAAATATTTGTTACTTTTTTATAAACTATATTTCATGCAGCACACCAAACCGTAATCAATGTATATACGTACTTACATACATACATCGAAAATAGATCCTCTTTCTTTTCATGATCACATGTTTTTTAAATTTTATATACCTAAACGACAAGAAATTATCGAGCACACATTTATTTTAAATAGTACATACTTATGTATATACATCTAGTATATGTATAGTATATACATAATATTCGTTTTAGTTTTCAAAACATATTCTGTTTTATTAAATATAAAACATACAATAAGAGAAAGGATATTTTCAAACGAAAATAAAAAATAAATTGAATTTGTATTTTTCGTTTGTTTCTTTTATACTGTACACACAAATATAAAATTTTTCATTTGTTCGCGCGCGTATTAAAAAAATATATTGAGCGAGAAATATGAATATATTGAGCAAGATAGACGAAATAGGGTTTTAGCTTATCATTTTTCTAACAGCCGCTAGAAATATTTTTCCATTTGTAACGACATCGAGAATTTAATTTGAACATAAATTTTCCTTTGGTTTACATAACTGATTGTAACTTGACTGTGGCAAAACATACTCTTCCACCAAAAAATTTTTTGAGATACAGATGGCGTTGGAATTGTAATGTTAAAATCTATGATATGCACTCCAATATAGGTTACAAAATCAATCTTATCCCTTTCAAAAATTAAATTGAAAACTGCTACTAGAATCAAAACCTTACCTTATACAACACTCAAGTTACAGCAAAACCTTACCTTATCCACCAAAAAAACATTTAAGCATAATATATCTTATCCCTAATACTATTTTTTCTAAATCAATTTTGTAAAGCAAAATTAACCTTATCCATCAAAATTATCCCGTTACAAAAAATTTTTTTACTTCACGTGTGAGACACTATGCAGTTATAGTTACATAGGTAGGTAGTATTATTCTAGATATTGTTGTAAAAAGTCGCATAGTTTTTAATAAATCGTTGATAAAATGAGTGATAATAATTTTGCACGAAACGTTGTAAATGGTGAAAAGGCACCAAAAGCTACGGCCAACAAATCGAACTGGAAAAGGGAACAGCAAAAGTCAAAAAGGTACAAACAATTTAATTGCAAGTATGGTTCATCCCCTAAATAATTAAATGTATTTTAGGTATATTCGTAAAGCGTTACCTAAAATGCCAAAACGCTCTCATAAGGCGGTCATTTTTCAATGTAAAATGATAAAAGGATTCGATGCGCTAAGCTTTTCCGATTCATTCTATGCATTTATCCTTCTGTTAGGCACGGCTGCTCAAATTGATACACAATGTTTTTTTTTGCTGTATAATTTTTAAACGAAAAAAAGTACCGTTCTCTGTATTTAAGTAGCTTGATATTTTCCTGTGATCTACATTATTTTGATGTTTTAGTGCTAAACGTACCTTTGTGGTGAGCAGTTCTGTGTAATTTGATCAATTTGATACACCGCGCGCATTATTAATATTTTTTGAAATTAGTGAAATTTTACAGTTTAATAATTTTGGTAAGTACTGGGTTTTTATTTTCGTTTTTTATATACATTTGTTTTGTTTTTAACGTATGTTTAACAGTTTTTTTAATTAAATTTCAATTTGATACATTGCGCCTAGGTACTGCTTTTGTTTTTATTTGTTTTAGTTTGTATAATCATATGTTACCTACGTTATGGACAGATCCAGTAATCAATATAATTTAGATGACCCGAATGATCTTGCTGAAGTCCAGCGATTACTTTTTGAAGACGACGATAATGGATCATTGTACGAATTTGATGATGACATCGACACAGATGCTGAAGAGAATGTTGAATTTAGGATGGATGATTCAGCTAGTGAACAGGACGATGACGAAGAAGCTAATTATAATGATGTGTTTGAAGAAGAGGAAAACTGTTTTATTGGGAAAGACAAAACGACAAAATGGAATAAAATACCACCATCGCAAAGAATTCGTACGGCAAGTTACAATATCACAAAGAAACTTCCAGGAGTGAAAGGGCTCGCAAAACTTGCACAAACCCCTTTACAATGCTGGAGTTGCCTTATATCTGATGACATTTTAAATATTATCGTGACATATACAAATCAACATATTGCGACACTCGAGGTACTATTTATGCGTGCAAGGGACACAAGGCCCATTGATTTGATTGAATTAAAAGCTTTCCTGGGCCTATTATTTCTGGCGAGAGTACACAGAAGCAACAGGCAAAGCTTAGATGGTCTTTGGGGATCCGATGGAGAGGGAATTGAAAAATTTCGTCTTGTTATGAGCATCAAGCGATTTAGATTTATAATGCGATGTCTTCGATTTGATGATCGAACGACCCGCGATGAAAGAAAACAAACCGACAAGTTAGCAGCAATTCGTGAAGTATTTGTTCGTTTCGTAAACAATTGTCAGCAGTTATATGACCTAGGAGAGAACGTAACGATTGACGAGAAACTAGTAGGATTTAGAGGTAGATGCAGTTTCAAACAGTATATAACGAGTAAACCTAACAAGTATGGGATTAAGATTTATGCACTCGTAGATTCCGATGTATATTACTTATACAATTTGGAAATATATGCCGGATTACAGCCTGAAGGTATTTATCGTGAAAGTAATAAACCCTACGATGTAGTTATGCGCCTTTCACAACCTATACTAAATTCAGGAAGGAACATAACAGCCGATAACTGGTTTTCGAGTATAGAATTAATTGATGAGTTAAGAAATAAAAATTTGACTTATGTTGGAACCATAAAAAAACAAGCGTGCGCTTCCGTTAGAGTTTATTACTTCTAAAAATAGAAATGTCAACAGCAGCATTTTTGGATTCAAGAAAGATTGCACAATTGTGTCTTACGTCCCTTAGAAAGGAAAATGTGTCATTTTAGCATCAAGTTTGCATAACGATAATGCAATTGATTTTGAAACTGGAGCAAATCTTCTGATTACGTCCTTCCATCATTACGTTTTATAATAAAACGAAAGGTGGAGTAGATACCACAGATAAACTATGCGCTTCTTACAATGTGGCAAGAAATGTGCGTCGTTGGCCAATGGTAATATGGTTTGCCATGTTAAACATAAGTGGAATTAATTCTTAAATAATTGTTTTTGGAAATGGTCAAAAAGTTATTCGACGAAAAGAATTTGTTACGATTACATGATCGTAACAAGCGCTGTTTGTATGGTATTTTCTCGGGTTTGTGCCTCCACTTTCTATGTTTGCTCAATGTTGGTATTTTTATTCACCTCGGTTGTTGTCCCCACTTTTGTAGATGTTTGTTTTATACGTACCTTTTTGTAAGGTGGCGCGAGGGTGAGAAAGATGCTGGAAAAGAGAGAGCAATGCGTATCGAGTGTGTGTCAAGCAAAACATTCCATAAGAATATTTTTCTTATATGCCTCTCGTTTACACCAATGCGAATTGATGTAAACGAGAAACAGAGAAGAAAGACAATTCTTCTGGAATGTTTTGCGCGTCGTATGTGCGACGCTCGAATTTTGTTTTAAATTCATTCGAGTTTTGAAGTTTGATAATTAAAGTCTTGATTTTGATTTTGACAAAAATATTTTTCTTTTTGAGTTGGATATATAAAAAAAGGAGTCTCGTTTGTAGAGGCTAAAATAAAGTTCAGTTTTGTTTATTTTGAGAAATAATTTAAAATTGCAAAGTGTCAACTAATTTTTGTAATTGCATAAATGCTGTAAAGTTTTTGGATGTTCAATAAAGTTGTAAAAGAAGAAAACTAGTTAGTTCACTGTGTATCATAATTACAGTTAAATCCCCGTTTTATTCAAAATATAGCTAATGTATGAATAATTTAATTGTGAAACAAAAAGCTTGTGGATATATCAAAACCAAGAGTCAACCTTTGTTTCTTGCATAAATATCGATACTATTCGATATTCAACCGGATAAAGCAAATTCGGTCCGGGATAATCTGGTGTTCAAACTAAACAAATTACGTAATTACAAATCAGTGTACGTGTCAAGAACGTGAGCTAGGATTATTTTATATTGACACGAAATCAACTCAGTTATTTCAAGGCTGCCTGGCGTGGCATAAAGTAAAATTATTACGGTGAAAGTCACCGTAACGAACGCGAAGGCGAACCACGCCCAACGTAACGGGTTGCCAACCGGTTGCCCGACTTAAATTTTTTGGTATCGGGGAAAGGCCCCGCAACGCCCATTTTAGTTCGGCGGCCAGTCGAGGTCGAAGTAGTTAACGGCACCTAAGCCGCAACGGTCCGGGGGACAGGAGTCCCTTGTGGCATGACGGCCGCGCAAGGCCGCAACCCATTTTTTTCTATAGGGGAGAGGCCCCAAAAACGGTAACGGCCGCGCAAGGCCGCAACGAATTTTTTTTTTTTTTTTTGAAAAAAAAATAAGGTACAATTTTTTTATTTTATTTTAAATTTTTTTTTTATTTTATTTTTATATACATTTTTGTATCATATTTATTATATATATAATTTTCAAAATTTAAATTTTGTAATCGAGCGCCGCACAGCGGGTGCGCGCTCGTTGCGCATTTCTCTCTCTCTCTCTCATTCTCTCCTTATCGTGGTACGGGTGGAGGGGGAAGTTGTTTCTTTTTTCTGTGTTTTTTTTTAAATAAAATGAATACTTAATTTTTTCGGTGTGGTGTGATGGGAGCGGAGACTCCCTCTGTGTCGGTTTAGTGTTTGCGGTCCCTTGGTGCCCGCATCCAATTCCGTAACCAGGGCTTGATCCCGTTTGAATTCGGATGGATGCGCGCACCAAGGCACCTCTTCCGTTATCATTTTTTTTTTATGTATTTATTATTTTGATTATTCGTGTCGTTCCTCAGGTTCCGGCCGACGAATTTCGGCGGAACTCGGTTTATTATTATTTGCGTTCCCTCCCAACCTTCTGTAATCATCACGGTGTAGGCCAGGAGCCCTGCATGCCTCAAACCCCACGACCTTCGCACTTCTCCGCTGAGAACGTAGCCGGCAAAACATCACCGTGGAGGCCTCTGCAGGTGCTTAGTGAAAATCTGCAGGTTGGCAGTAGCCAGCCTGTAACAAATTTATAAAACGGTTATCCCATGAATTAGTGTTGCCTCATATAACTAGAAGAAGTTTAGATTCAGGATTACATTTAGAGCTGCAGGAAAAGCTGAAACGTTATAGGCCAGAATGCGTAGCAGGAAACTTACCAGAAAACCAAGAAACTAGTTCTAAAAGAAAGAGATGTCATGTATGCGTTGTAAAAAGACGGCTAACTAAGTATAATTGTATACAATGTATGAAACCAATTTGTTTGATGCATGTCAATTGTTATTGTTCTGAGTGTAGTAAAGTGTGCCAAGATCTAAAAAAACGTTACATGGAGAATGATACCCAAAACGATCACCAATAGCTGTGTTTTACGTACGTTTCCTAAATTTGGTTAATTTTTTCTGGCAGATTTTTATGTGAATTTTGAATTAACAAAAAAAGATCTACTGAAATACTTTTTATATATAATTGCTTTAAGAAATTTTCTTGCAATGTTCCTATTTATCTATAAATAAAGTCAAATAAAAATATTTGTTTGTTTTTTATTAATTTTATTGCTTCTAAAATTCTGTGGTCAAATTTTTTATAAAATATTGAAGTTATAAAATTGTGGCTATTTTAGACTTTGTAAATGAAAAGCACTAAATAAAACGGTTTACTTGCATCTAACTATATCTTAAAATATATAAAAACATAAAACTAAAACAAAATAAAATATATATTAGGTAATTCAAGGCATTTTAAAATATGTATCATTTTGATACACTGCGCCTTTCGAAGTTGGTTTTTACCCCGCGCCTAACGAAAGGTTAAAGGTAAAATTTCCCAGGATGCTTTTATTTTAATGTACACGAAAATAAGTTTACCGAAACGAAACCGAGGTAAAGGTGGGCTCCCCAAAAAATACAGTGTGCAATATTTAATGCGAAAACAAAACTCGAAACTCGTTAGAATATGTCAAACCAGCTTTGCGAATATTTTGGGTATAACTAAAGTACGAATTAAAGGAATAACGAAACGACATTTTCTACAGAAAACAGCACCTGTTGAAAATAGAGGAGGCGATCGCATAACTAAGAAATTTGTTGAAAAACGCGAGGCCATTATTAATTTTGTCAAACGATTTCAGGTATTTAAATTTTCTATAGATTGATTAGTTTAGATATGCTTAGTTTAAATTTATTTTAAAGGTTTTAGAAAATCATTATTGCCGATCTCGGGTACAAAGGCAATACATGTCTGAGGAGCTTTCGATTAATAGACTTTACCACATGTTTTCAACTGATTATTCAGCATTGGGAGTCAAAAGAAGCTATTTTCGATATGTTTTAATCGCAATTTTAATATCGATTTTAAAGCACCATCATGTGATATTTGCAGCACTTGCCAATCTTTGAAGGAGCAACTAAAATCGGAAATGGACACGCAGAAAAGAAATTTGTTGATGACGACATCATTAGTGCATAGATTGCGCGCAAAATCATTTTACACATTGGCAAAAGAGGAAAGGGAAACTATGGAAACGTTTTCCTTTGACTGTCAAAAAAACATGCTGTTGCCGAAAGTGGCTGATCAGGCAGCCTACTACAGCAGACAACTATACCTATAAAACCTTGGTATTGTTCAAGGGACTTCAAAAGCACATCTTAGAAGCGATAATGTGTTTCTCTATCTTTGGACAGAGAACGAGCGGCCCAAGGGTTCTAACGAGATTGCATCAGCAGTCTACCATAGACTTCAAAATACTACGTTTAATAGTAAAATTACAACACTAAGATTTATTTGTGATGGCTGTGGAGCGCAAAACAAAAACACCACAATGATGGCAATGAGTTCTTATTGGTTAAGCTTGGAAGCTCCTAGTCACATCAACGAAATAGAAATTATATTCCCTGTCCCTGGGCACTCCTTTATTCCTCCCGGATAGAGTTTTTGCTCAATTGGAAAAGAAAGTTAAACGAATCCAGACAATTATTAAACCAGAGGGGTATTTCGAACCATACAAGAAAAATGGGCAAATTGTTAGACTAGGGACTCCTGCTTGTAGAGTAAGAGATTGGAAGAATGCGGCAGCTGCTATATTCAAGCCACCTGGGCAGTGGCATTTTAAATTTAATGCATCGAAAAGATTTATACTAGATCGACTTCCAAATAGAACAATCGTGATTCGCGGGGAGACCGTTTATCTCTCAGATCTAGGTGTGGCAAAATCGGTTCTAAAGAAGGGGAAATCATTACAAAATATGGTTGTAAGTATATTACCTCAAAATGTGTCAGTAAAACTAGAAAAACTCAAAGACGTCGAAGAATTGCTTAAAAAACACTTTGGTGAAAATTGGCAGTCAAACGAAGACCTTGCCTTCTATAAAATTATTTTGGAAGGAACACATTTATGGCTCCTAGAGGAAGAAATATGTGAGGCACCTGAAGAAGAAGTAGAATTAAAAGTATAGAAGTGGAATAGTTTAAGACACTATTTTCAGTTGGTTTTATGTTAAATGTGAAATGAACTCTGTGAAATATTTTATGTTAAGTTGAATTTCAAAAAATAAAATTTATTTTAAAAAAAATTAACAATTTTCATTTTCTTTAATTTACAACAAATTCAAATCAAATTAGGCTTTATCCCGGTCAGTTTATTGCAAATTACACCTTATCCATAGGTGAGTAGCAAAATCATTCTTATCCATTTTATTTTTAATTTTTCCGCAGATTTAATTATTTTAAAATATGTAATACATAATTTTTAAATTGTAATTTACCGTTATCCGTTAACAAAATATATAAAAGTCGTGTATTTATTAATAGTTTAGAAAAAGGAAGATTTTATTTCCACAAATGATTCTCGATTTAATTGACAAAACTGATATAGTTTGGAAGCTCCTAGTCTCACTGATTGAAATAGTTGACATTGCTTTTCTAGAAGAAGTAACTTACGATCAGATTAGTTAATTACAAATGCTTGTAGCAGAACACAACTATGTGTTCGTGAATTTATTTAACGAAAACTTTAAACCAAAATTCCATTTCCTGGTTCACTATTCGACATCCATGAAAAAATGTGATCCACTAAGGTATCTATGGTCAATGCGTTTCGAAGGCAAGCATTTAGAGTTTAAGAAATATGCTCAAAATTTTCATGTTAAACAGGAAGTGAAAAAGGAACCTGTGGTTAAACACTTTAATATAGAAACGGATATAGACGACGAGGATTTTTTACAGAAGCCTCGGACCAATAAACGAAATCTATAATTCCCAAACATCAAATCTACCTTTTATTATCCTACCGGTAGAAAATAAAATCTTAAAATTTTTGGTCGACACCGGGGCCAATAAATCATATATTAACCCCGAACATGTAAATTATTCCCAAATAGTAAACACTAATATTCAAATTAAAAGCTTATTCCAAACATCAAATGTTAAACAAAAATCATTTTTAAAATTTGTGGAAATCCACAAACCAATTGAACTATTTTTATTAAAGTTTCATAAATTATTTGATGGTTTGATCGGTTACGAAACTTTAACCGACCTGGAAGCCAACATCAATCTAAAAAATGGTGTACTCGAAAGTCCAACGTTTCGAATACCATTGCATACAAAAATTACATCTTGTATAAAACCGTTCCATGTCGCACCACTCTCAAAAGTAATAACAAAAGTACCTGTCACAATTGAAAAAGGTGAATTATATACAAAACCAATTATCTTGCAACAGGACGTTTACATCCAAGAGGGTATATATTCAATTCAAACCCCGTATATGGCAACAGTAGAAATTATTAACTATTCCAATCAGCCAAAGGAAATTTTTCTAATCCAACCCCTACTCGTCAAACCCTTTCATGAATGTTACAATGAAGTAAACTTCAAAATAACGGAAACAACGGAACATCAAACGATACATAGTATCGAAAAAAATATTGAAACTAACCAGCTCAACAGAGAGGAAAAATATAAATTATTAAAATTGTGTAAAAAATATCAAAAGGTTTTCTATAATGAAAACAAACCACTTAACTTTTCAAGTACGATAAAGCACGAAATCAACCTATCCTGTGAGAGGCCAGTATACGTAAAACAATACCGGCATCCCGAAGGACAAAAAAGTGAAATTCGAAATGAAATTCAAAAACTATTATCAAAAGGAATAATCAGGCCTTCTTTTTCACCATGGTCCAGTCCAGTTTGGATGGTCCCAAAAAAAGAAGATGCCAGCGGAAAAAAACAGTGGCGACTAGTAATTGATTATCGAAAATTAAACTCTCAAACAATTGAGGATCGATATCCTCTCCCCAATATCAATAACATACTAGATAAACTTGGCAAATCGACGTACTTTTCAACATTTGATCTAGCCTCAGGCTTCCATCAAATAAGAGATAAACGAAAAAGACATACCAAAAACGGCTTTCTCAGTTGAAGCTGGGCACTATGAATTCACTCGCATGCCTTTTGGCAATGCTCCAAGTACATTTCAAAAGAGATAGGATTCTTTGGCCACATCATCACACCAGATGGAGTGAAACCAAATCCATCGAAAATAGAGGCAATTCTTCAATTTAAAATTCCAAAAACTCAGAAGGAAATAAAATCTTTCTTGGGCCTTATAGGGTACTATCGGAAGTTTATAAAAAATTTCGCTAGTATAATAAAACCTTTCACATCATGCCTCAAAAAATCCGCAAAAATCGTACTTAATGCAGAATATACATCCTGCTTTGAAAAATGTAAAAAACTTCTGACTTCGGAACCTATATTAAGATACTCCGACTATGAAAAATCTTTTCTTTTAACAACGGACGCTTCCAATTACGCGTTAGGTGCTATACTATCGCAAGGCGAAATAGGCAAAGATTTGCCAATATGCTACGCGTCACGAACATTAAATAAAAGTGAACAAAATTATAGCACAATCGAAAAGGAACTCCTTTCAATAGTCTGGGCCACTAAATATTTTCGCCCATATCATTACGGACGAAAGTTTAATATTATAACTGACCATAAACCACTGGTATGGTTATTTAACGTAAAGGATCCCACTTCAAAAATTCTACGGTGGCGACTACGATTGGAAGAATACGATTACACAATTCTTTATAAAAAAGGGACGTCAAATACAAACGCTGACGCGCTCTCACGGTTAGAAGTCAATAATTATCTGAGTCAAGGGAAGTTAAACTACCCGAGTACAATTGACTCAATCAGAGAAAGAAACTCTGAAAGTGCACGTATACATGCACATGAACTGAATCTACATGAGGACGTTCAAAGTATCAATAACGATACTCATGATGAAGAGTGGCTACTTCATTATTTTTCCAATATAGAACTGGACGAAGACAGAATCGCGGACTCCGGAGCTATATTAAAACGAATTGAGTGATTGAGGTCGACATCAATCACCCTCTGCTAAAAGAAACTTTTGTTATAAAACATGGTAAGTTTAAACGACATATGATTCGTAAAGCATCCTTCACGGATGACGATATAGCAAATATCTTAAAAAATTATGCAAACACACGATCATTATCGGCTATATACAACGATGACCAAACATTTGCTAAAGTACAGCAAATTTTTCGAGTAAAATTCCAAGACTCAGGACTAAAAGTAGTTCGAACAAAAACTGTACTCGAAGACATAAGCGACGTGACAAAACAAGCAGAAATTATCATACAATGTCATAACCTTCACCATCGAGGCATAAATGAAAATTACCTAAAACTAAAACGTCGATACTACTTTCCAAATATGAAAGAACTTATTACGAACTACGTTAAACAATGCGAAAATTGTAATTTGACGAAATATGAAAGGAATCCTGTTAAATTAAAATTTCAAATAACTAAATCACTACAAGGTCCGATGGAAATAATCCATGGCGATACTTTCGCTCTAAGAAGCAAAATTTTTCTTACTTTGATAGATAAATTTTCAAAATTTGCCACTATCCATGAATTAAAAGATAGGAAATCGACTACAATAATTTCCAAATTAAAAAAATTCTTCTCCAGAGAAGGAATTCCGAAGGAAATAGGACTCGATAGTGCAACAGAAGCTGTGTTTTAATATTTTAGCACTATCCGGCGCCGAAGGGAAATTTTCTACTGAAACTGCTGCAGCTATTATTCACTGGTGTCGCTACTAATCAAAAATAATTGTACTTAACTTCATTTCATTCAGCCGAAGGACAGTTTTACTTTTGTGTTTATTGTTTTTCTGTCAAGTGTTTATTTTTTCTTGGTTTTGATTAAATAATAAAAAGTGTTTTTAAAAAATTATTAGTTTAATTGTTATAAAAAATATATTGATTAATGGACGAAATATTATTAAAGGTAATTTATTAAAAATATTTATAATTTGTTTGTGTTGAGTATACTTGAGAGAAAAATTTCGTCATATTGGAAAAAAGGCTATAGTAAAGAAAAAGGGGGTACCAAAAAATTTGTTCGGATTGTTTTGTTTGCTTATACATATTAAAAATAAAAATAATTAATTTAAAATATAATTTATATTTAATTCAATATATAATTTAAAATAAAATATATTAATTAAATATTACCGTTTTAAATTAATTATTTTTATTTTTAATATGTATAAGCAAACAAAACAATCCGAACAAATTTTTTGATACCCCCTTTTTCATTACAAAAACCGAAAAAAATACAATTATAGTCATAAATATATGAATTGATCATGATTTCGATTAATACGATAAAATAAATTAATAAATTTGGACTATGTTTTCTATGACAGTAGATCATCACATTGATTGAAAATCGATTATAAAAACCGATCAATGTTTCATATTGATAGAACGTTTTATATTGAAACTATCATATAGATAGAACAATTCATTTATATTAATAGTTTTAAAATTAGTACTTTCAATATAAGGTATGTATATATTTCTATACAAAAGATAAAATTTCGTATGTGTAATAACTAAATATCCTTGATTAATTCCATAGACATTTTATTAATTATAATAGTTATTAATTATCATTTAGATAGCAGTTCGTTCAATGGGATAGAGTGATGATCTTCGCATAATTCAAACTCTTCTCAAAATTAAATTGATAAATAAAAGTCATAAAATAATTCAATTAACCAAATCTCTTTATTCTTATCGACTAATAATAATTATAAATGTATTACACAATTTAATTTTAATTTCATTGAAGACTAGTGATACATTGAAGATACTAGTGTCTCTGTGAATCGGATCTGGTAGATATGAGTTTCAGTGGTAGTATGTAGCATCAATTATTACCTCTCCTTGATTTGGTGTAAAAACACGAGAACCGATATTTTGTTGACAGTGGGTAGCAATCATTTCAATTGACGACGATGATCCACGAACTACAATCACACGACGTGGTCTTAGTTGTGATGATATTTATAACAGTGATTCACCATCTGATCTACCTTCAAAATCAATAAATTAAATTTGAGCGTTAATTTCAATTAATTTTCATGACGTAATACATTTTGTGGGCTTCTTAAGTGCGTATATTATATCATCGTCGCGATCATTTTTAATTTCTTTAGATTTGACCTGCTGCTGCTTATTATTCTGTTTATTATCCTCGATGTTTATTTTAGGCCCAATGTCGACCATTCAATAATCATCCAATTGAATGATTTCTCCATACTCATCCCACTTAATTTTTTCCTAGTGGAATGGGAACATAGCGTATTGTATTTAAAAAATCCCGAATGACCTCAATCCTCTGGCCATACTACTATATCATGTTTCCCTGTAATGATATTCATCTCGAGCTCATCTTCTGAATCTGAACTATTTTCATCATTTGTTTTAACGATCAGTCGATTGTGCTTTTCTCCCTCGCTTTACATATACTCTTCAAGTTCATCACGCATCGTTTAACATCCAGCTCAATTTTATGCTCATTCCCTCCATTTTCTATTAAATCGCGATCCAAAGTCCCAGGCGAGGTACGATTTGTTAGAATAATACGGTTGTTAGAATTTAAATCCCATTTTACAAACAAATCATGTACGTATCCACTTTCAATATCGGGAGTAGAAACTAACACGACCTTTAGGCTCAGGACTTTACTTAAATCTGCCAAATTGTGACACAACTGCAAATGCCGAAATTGAAACGGATTGTTACGTGCACCTTCAAAACTTTTCATCAATTTATCACTCATCCATTCAATTTGTAATTTAACAAACTCAACATTTCTTTTATATTTTTATATTTTTAAACTTGGAAAAATCACATATTTTGCAATTTAAAACGTTCAACCGACAGAGATAGCCTCAATTAATGTGTTATACAAGCAATAGAAAAAGAACATATTGAAAATATTATGTTTATGAAGTAGTTACGATAGATTGAAGGAAACTAAACGCATTTTGGTCTATTGGGGTCTGGTTGACCCCAAATTTTATTCAGGTATTTTGCATACAAAACCAGTTTTTATTTCCGTCCTATGACTGTGTTAATGTATTATTGTGCAAGATTTTGTGGACTTGCTGTATTATAATATATGTTTGCGTATGTATTGTTATATTATACATATAAACAAAACAAATGTTATCCTGCTCGTCGATAACAGCCAATGTAAATTAAATATTTTTTACACATATACATACATTTCGATGCAGTAACACAATTTCGATATATTTTACCGTTAGTTTTATTTGCTTCGACGAAATCATCAAAATATGTTTAGTCGCTAAACTCTTTCAATACATGTAACTGGTTGTGAAAAAAAGTAAATCCTTTTGTACAATTTTTCTTGTTTCATGCAGATTGTGATTTAGTAATCTAATTCTAATAATTTACATATTGATACGTATTGTGTGCAAGTTATAATATATATTGAAACAAATGGAACGAAAACGGCAAAGTAGTCAGGAACTGCGAGACTTGTTCGAAGATGTTTCAACACCAGATATATCAGAGGACGAAAATGCCATAGCTGATGATAATTTTGATGTTTCTTTTTCTGATTGCGATGGGGATGCAGATGTAGAGCAGACAGACGAGATTCTCAATAATTCAGCAGATGATGAATATATTGAAGAATCCGTTGAAAACAACGAATTACCTAACATTGATCAACAATCGACAGGGCAAGGAACTTGGTATTATTCTCAAAATAAAAAATTCAAACGTAAATGGAGTTCAAATCCCACAGGAGTGACTAAGATACGCGATTTTCGAATCATGAGGGAACGTGAAGGCCTAACAGGACAAACAGCACAAGACATAACAAGTCAACTCCAGGCATTTCATAAAATTATACCGGAAACACTTATAAATGTAATAGTGGCGGAAACAAATCGAAAGACTCGACAATTCTACAATATGCATAGACATTCACCAAAAGTGCGTCGTATTTGGTACGATACCAATTCTGTAGAGGTGTATGCATTAATTGGAATTTTGATATACGCTGGGGTTCATAAGAACTGGGATGAACGTTTGGACGAGTTATATTGTTTGGACAATCCTCCATTTTATCGGGCCACAATGTCCCTAAAGAGGGTGCAGCAATTATTACGATTTCTTAGATTTGACAATTATCAAACAAGAATCGAAACAGGACAATCTAGCCCCATTTCGAGATGTATGGAATATGTTTTTAGCCAATCTAAAACAACCCTATAAACCATCAGGGTACTTAACTATTGACGAACAGCTTGTTTTAACACGTGGCAGGTGTTCACTCAGGCAATACATACCTTCAAAGCCTGGTAAATACGGTATTAAAATATTTTGGCTGTGCGATTCCAAAAACGCGTATCCTTTGAATGGTGAAATTTATGTGGGTAAACAACCCAATGAGCCCCGTTCGAGCGATTATGCGTTAAACCTAGCACATCGGTTATCTACGCCATATGTCAATAAAGGGCGCACAATTACTATGGACAACTTTTTTACCAGTTGCGTATTGGCAGAACAATTACTACAAAAGAAAACAACAATAATCGGCACAATTCGCAAGAATAAACCTGATTTACCAAAAGAATTTACTGGTAAAAGAGATGTAAAAAACAGGGAACTAAATTCGTCCAAATTTTGCTTTGACAATAATTTGACGCTAGTAAGCTATATTCCGAAACCAAATAAGAACGTCCTTTTGTTATCAACGTTGCACAAGGATGACAGCGTTGACAGTGAATCAAATAAACCCAATATCATCCTAGACTACAACGCAACGAAAGGTGGGGTTGATACGCTAGACAAGCTAGTTAGGACGTACACCTGCAAGCGAAAAACCAATTGGTGGCCGATGGTTCTATTTTTTAATATGGTGGACCTCGCGGGTGTAGCAGCGTTGAACTTGTATAAGTGTGCCAATCCTCAACTTTTCGATAGTAATCGAAAAGCATCAGAGAGAAAATTGTTCCTAAAGAATTTAGCGATGCAATTGGCTCAGGCACATATATTAGAGCGCTTGTCGAACCCACAAGCATTAAAAAAAAATGTTAAAATTGCCATCAACCAAATAGGCTACAATGTGTTGGGTGTAGGGCACTCGGCGTCATCTCATAAGCTTACAACATCAGAAATATCGAGACGCCCAAGATGTTATCCTTGCCCTCGATCCGCCGATGCCAAGACAAAGATCAAATGTCATTTATGTGATAAACCATGTTGTGCAAAGCACATACGAAATTTATGTACCGAATGCATCGATCGAAACGAAGTTGATTCGGACGATGAAGACGTAATATCTAACGATGCCTCTGCCTAAAACATGTCACCAACATTTGGAAAAATATTGACTTCATTTATTAATCAATTCCCGTTTATGGCTTTAGCTTAATTCTATATACCATATTTTGAATTATTATGTATATATTTTTAATGAATTTTATATTTTTTTAATAAAAACTCAATAAAACAATAAAAATAATTTTTTAATTGATCCATGTAACATAGATGAATATTATTTGGGGTCAAATTGACCCCTGTAGACAGACAACGTGATGATAAGGTATGGACAGAGTGAAGGTTAAATAATCAAAATTAAGATCTTTAAATTTTCTATATAATTTTCTTGGTGGCGAAATTTATAGATCTTATTTAAATACAACAAGTATTATTATTTTACGTCTCTGATGATGGTATAAACTACCGAAAATTTAGACAAATATTTTAAATAATTATATATTTATAATATATAATAATACTTGTTGTATTTAAATAAGATCTATAATTTCACCACCAATAAAATATTATATAGAAAATTATTATATATTTTTTTTTTTAAATATAAAACAATCACTTGTTTACTACGCTTTACTTATATCACTTTACTATGGAAAAAAGCAATTCTGTATATTTTTCTGCACTACAAAAAACAAAAAAAAAAATTTAAATACGTCAAAATTTGTAGACCGAATGAAGTTTGCTTTGATTTAAGGGTTGTACAAAACAAGGGAAATTTAAAGTTTCCCCCTGAAATGGATAGTGCTCCCGATAGCGGCTCCCGATAAATAAGTGAGCCAAGATATTTTTTTATCGATTTTTAATTAAAAAGTTGAATGAAAAATTTTAGTTAGTTAAATATGTAAATTAATTATATGCAATAATAGCGCGCTAAATATAAGTTTTGACATAGAAAATTGGCTGCTCTGGATACAGCTATCGGGCGCTAATAAAAAAACACAGCAAGAATTTACATCTGAGTTAATCTCAAAATTCCTAGAAATGTACAACGTAAAGTTACATATCACTACAGCAAAATCTAGCACGGGTAATAGTCCAATTGAGCGGCTACATTCCACATTAACCGAGCTAACCAGGATTATATTTGCCAGAAATAAAAATATTTCAATATCAGCTCTTATGGACGAGGCAGTACTCGCTTATAATAGCTCAATACACTCGTCAACAAAATTAACTCCATTTGAGTTACACAAGGGACATTTAATAATCTCAAATTTCCCAAAAACTGCTATTCCGCAAGACGATATTTATTTGGACAACATCAGACAAAAGTACGACGAGGTAAAAAAGTTAGTCGCTGAACAAACAAAGCTATCGAAAGAAAAATCAATAGCAAAACTAAATCAAAATAGGAATACTCCTAAAACATTTCAACCGAGAGAAACTATTTTTGAAAAATGCACAACTAGATACAAATTAATCCCAAAGTACATTCAACATACGGTTGTAACGCATAAAAAAATAAACTTCTCGTTGCAGGTATTCACCAAACTCTCTAACACAAAATATCGAAATATCTGACCAATCGAACAACAAGGGGATATTGGGGATAGATATGGGTACAGCTAGGATAATATCTGGTTATTCTAAGCTAATTCATATTATTGAACTAGATGACCTTGCAGGGAATCTAGAAGCAATAAAACAAAATATTTTCCGAGTAGAAACCATCATTATTAATAAAACACTACCGGAATACAAATTAAATATTACAAAAAGAAAATTTTCCAAATTAGAAAACGAATTTTCAAATATCTTTCCAAAACAAAGAACCAAACGTAAACTTTGGAACGGATTAGGAACAGTAATTAAGAGTATATCAGGGAACATCGACCATGATGACTACATTCAAATCCAGAATGCTATATCAAAACTGGAAAACGGTAATTATGTAGTAAATAAGTTGCATAATGATCAAGTAAAAATCACCGAACTAATGATCAATAGATTAGAAAATATAACCAACCACATAAACTATTTAGCTTATCAAATGGAATACCAATTAAACTTGCATAAAAACTACTCATATATTCAATGGACAAACCATCTCATGGAAATATATTTTTATAAAATTGATAATCAGTTATACTTATTACAGCAACAAATCAACGACATACACGAAATTATTACTTTCGCTAAAATCGAAGTTATACCTAGACATATTTTAGACAGAAACGAGTTAGAATATATTCACGAATATTTGAACAATAATCAAGTCAATATTGCATCCGACGACGAACTTTATACACTTTTAAAATTGAAAGCATATTACAATCGGACGAACATCGTTGTAGCCATTGAGATACCACAATTTTTACAAGAGCAACTAACTTACTTCAAAATCAAACCAATCCCGTTAAACAACACACAAATCATAAAATTAAATACCAATTCCTTAATCCTTGACACCCACATATACATGGAAATTCATAAGCCTTGCTATGTAATAGAGCACACTCATTATTGTCACCGTGAGCAAATTTATAATACTTCAAACCACTGTGTGCCGCAAATTCTACTAAATTAAAATGCACATTGCACAACCATGGAAACGGAAGACCTTGACGACATCGATTACATTGAATCAAACTACCTGTACGTCTCATCAACAAAAGGCGTAAAATTTTCATCAACATGTTCCACCCAAACAGGAGTATTACAGGGAAAAAAATTACTCAAGTTCGAAAATTGCTCAATTTATATCAAAAAACATCGATACAGTAATGAATACAAAACAACATATCACAAAAAGTATATAATCCAACAATTGGATGGAATAAACATTACCACCACTATGGAAAAGGTCATCATTCTACGACGCCTGGCTAACCAGAGCATAACAAATATGGAAAGATTAGACGCACATTACGTCCAATCACAAATCAACGATTATTCTATATCGGGAATAACATTAATATTGATCGTCTCGATCAGCATCGCTTTGCTCTATCTTTACAGAAAATTAAAAATTGCCAAGGGACCATTCAACCAAAACATCCAAGTAAACCTGAACGATAAGGACGTCGAGGACGACGCCAATCTTCGCCGGGAGGAGTTATGTCAGCAACACAGACCACCAACAACAACCACACGTGTGTCCAAGTCAATGTAACTTGCATTGTATTCTTTTATCATACGATACATTGTTAAGTTAGCAATTCGCGATAAATTAATTTCCGTTGAAGTAAAACGTAACCAAGATTTGCTTGCGCTAAATGAAAACGTAAATTGCAATACGATGTAAAATTCTTATAATTTTACATCAGCATTTTTAAGCCTTAGAAAATAAAATTTGAATTATATAAAATCAGTCCAAAGTCAAATCGCAACCGAAGTACTCGGGAAATAAAGTTGTTCTTAAAATCTATAAGTTATCTGTTTTAATTCTTTTATCGAGAACGCTCCCGCCGCGTGATAAAATATATCGCAGCAGCAACCATTACTATATATATATTTAATACATCACTGTGAATCCGCCATATTTTTTCTGCGCGAGAATTATCAGATTCCAGCGAGATTTGAATACAGATTAAAAAAATATATGAATTCCAAATACAATACCATGGTATATTTTCCGGCACTAGAAGTCAAATATAGTGCAATACTGTATATTACTCGTACAATACGTACTCTAAGGTAAGAGGAATGCACAAGTGGGTATGTTAGACCAAAACCGATACAAAAATAAATTTTGACATGATTCGTTTTCATTACCCACACAATTGTGATGGCAGGCAGGAAAAGGGATGTAACCCTTTCCCCACAAGTATGCACAATTGTGTATATAAATTTCGATTACGAGAAACGAATGTGTGAAACATAGAATTATGTGTAAGTTGAAGACCATAATACATATTTGTGCACATCGCTTAATTTTGTTTTCGTCAGAAAAACAACACTAACTATAACAATAATAAAATAATTGATGTTATCAAAAAGAAATAATTAATATGTCATTTAATTGATGTGTTATTACATCAATCTACATTAAGACCCTCAACCGATTGGATTATTTCGATAGTGTTGAATTTTCGGGGAAAATTATATGTCGCAGTGATAGCACTATCTATTTAGGTTTGCATCTAAGTTTGATTGGTCCTTTCATGCGGATATGGTGAAGAAGAAAGTATCCCCAATGATCGGTGTGTTACAGCGAATTTCCTACCTGCTCAACGTTGAAACTAAGATTAAAATTTATCATGCCCATGTGCTTTCTCATATGTTGTATTTATTACCGCAGTGTGGGGCTCATTATCGGATACCAAAATCAAGGAGATTCAGATTACCAAAACAAGGCTTTAAAAGCAATTTTTAATTTACCAAGATTAACTCCCACAAAATCGTTGTATAGTGCTGAGCTTCTCCCATTTACTAAGTTAATCGAATACGAATACATGTTCTTAATACTCAAAATTGAAAACTTGTTGGTTAGATCATCAAGTTTTCTCGTAACGAATATTTCTATAACTAACCGTCTGAGTAGATCATGTGATCTGTATCGTCCACCAAGCTTCACTTCTGATGCTGCAATGAATAGTGTATTTATTTATAGGGTTATATAGCATAGCAAAAAATTTTGCATATCCATTGATGAATGGACTAGTTCGCGTAATAGAAGATATATAAATGTGCACTTGCAGCACTTTGGCTTTGGCGTAGACTCAGAAAATTTAGGTCTGATAAGAATATTCCTGAATCTCGAGAATACAAAAATATCGGGAACAGTTCATATCGAGACGGGGTATGAAGATGAAACTGACGCCATATTATCTATTGATGTCAGTTTACGCACAGTTCCCACACCATCCCCTTCACCTTCTACTTCCGAATCGTTTTTGTCCCCTACACCACCACCATCAACGGCAGGGACTAGAGCGTTAGGCCGAGATGTGCCTCCAACATCAAGTGCAAGTGATGTTGAAGTTGTAGGACCAGAAACAGAAAGACCTAAAAAAAAGTAGTCAACAACTGCTTAGTGAAGAGCTGGCATCAATCCACAAATGTAAGCAAGAAATGCCACAAAAATATGTGGAAGTGCAATTAAAAGGGGTGGAAGAAAAATAAAAAACTAACAGGCAAGACAAAAAGAAGAGGCCAAACGGAAGCTGTATGAAGAGAAGATGGACACACTAAACAAATTAATTAAGTCGAAAGAAAACTGTAATGTGAATTAAATTTACATAAAAGCGTAAGAATTAAACAAATTATTACAATGAATCCATAATGATGTTTTAGTACGGTGTCCGATAAATGTTCGGCGTTTTCATTTATTTCAGCAATCGAATTTTTAATTTTTTGCATCGAAATTATTGAAGGTTACATTAGTGCAAAAACACATTAGTGGGTGAGTTACATTAGTGGGTGAGACGTGCTCATTCGTGGGTATCCTATCAATCACCTATCAAAGATGATCATCCAGAAACCATCTATACTACCTACAGAACCTGAATTTTAGGAACATGGCCAATTTTATTATTATCTCTGCAATCTGGTCTGGGCCTGTTCAAGGCTCTCCCTGCAGTTTCGCGGTTTGCTTATTCCGTCCTTACTTTTACGCCAATGTCAGCCAATTCGAGCACGTATTCGAGCACGATTTAAGACCATCTGCACATTGCAAGCTCCATGCCAGCATATACTGACATGGAAGATGGGTCGGCCCATGAGTTTTGCACTCCGACAGGGGGTCATAGATGTGTTACGGCCATTGATAAAAGAGATTTCAGCAATGTTGTAACGGCTCCATGAGCCACGAAAATAACAACGTATAAATCATTTGGAAACACAACTGGAAGAGGGCCACTACAGCCAATTAGCAACACTAAAAACGAGATGACTTACGAAGATTCAGCGTACCATACCTAGAGTACCGGCTAAAAAACGGAAATATACTAAAGCTCCTCATCGACACCGGTGCCAACAAGAACTTTATAAAATACGATTATCAAAATCAGCCACAAAATTAGTGGACCGTTCTTCAAAAGCATTGGCATTGATTTCTTCATTCTACCAGGATTGAAATCGTTTGATGGCATCACAGGAGATGACACACTGAAAAAACTTAGGCACTTATTGGTCGAAAGAATAACGAATTGGTAATTACACCCAACATACACATTCCATTACGGGAAAAACCGTCATGCCAGGTCAACCAATATGGAGGTTCGGGATAATCATCTTTCACTTGACATTAAAAAATTATTGCACGCGTCGTCTCAAAATTTAAAACGCTCTTTGGACCTGTTAATAATTTAAACCATCGATACAGAAGTACGGGCTGAAATCAAAACCACCCGTGAGGAACCAGTATACACTAAATCATACCCTTACCCATACAACATGAGGCAGGAAGTGGATAAACAAATTGCTCAACTTCTCGCGGATGGGATTATACAACCCTCTAAAACCCAAGAAATATCGAATTGTAGTGGATTTCAAGAGATTGAATGCAGTGACAGTATCCGATTCCTATCCCATCCCGGATATCTCAAATACACTAGCAAATCTCGGAAATTAAAAGTATTTTACCACTATGGATCTGATTTCGGGATTCATCGAATTAAAATAAAAGAGGCTGACATTCCGAAGACACCATTTTCCACTATGAATGTCAAATATGAATTTCTCAGGCAATCTTCCAACGGATGATAGATAATGTATTGAAGGAATTCATTGGTGAACTCTGTTACGTCTATATAAATGACATTATTGTCTTCGGAGAGGGAACAGCAGAAGAAAATCTAGCTAATGTCGAGAAAGTATTTTTAAAGTTACATAAGGCCAACTGGCGCGTAAACATCGACAAAAGAAAAGTTAGATAAGTTAGTTGTGATTCAATCAATGAGACTATCAAAACATTCGGTCTGATGTGGCATCCGAATTCCGATCAATTCATGTTTCACATGGAGCCAATCATTTTCGATAAGAAAGTGACAAAACGGAATGTTTTGTCCGAAATTTCGAGTTTATTTGACCCTTTGGGATTGATATCACCTGTAATAGTAATCGGCAAAATATTAATGCAGCACATCTGGTTATCTAAGACTGCTTGGGACGAATGTATTTCCGAAAATCTTTCTAGTACCTGGTTACAGTACCGTGAGCAATTGATTTGTATCAATAATTTGAAGCTTGATAGATGTCTAATTCCAAGGGATTGCAAGTCTATAGAGATCCACGGATTTGCTAATGCATCTGAGCGGGCTTATGGTGCTTGTGTTTATCTCAGATGCATAGATGCTAATGGTAAAGTTGTGATAAAGTTAGTATGTAGCAAGTCTCGAATAGCACCTCTCAAGGTTATTTTTGTACCGCGTTTGGAATTAAGTGCGGCACACCTGTTGTCAAAATTGGATACAAAAATTATAAAGGCTATGGAATTACCAATGGAACGAGTCATATTGTGGTCAGATTTTCGATATTAAAGATTGGTGGAATGGGCCGATGTTTTTATATGAAGATGAATCCAGTTGGCCAAACAATTTCAAAAAAATTACACAACCAAATTTACCCGAGGTGAAGTTTATTTTTATCAATTGAGTTTCAAGATGTGGTAAGAATAGAAAATTATAGTTCGCTGACCAAAGAACTCGCGTAATGGCATATTGCTTGAGATTTGGTAACAATTTAAGACCAAAGAAACACAATAAAATTGTCGGGAATTTATCTATGATACAGCTGTCAAAATCTATAAAAACTCTGATTAAAATTGTGCAAAGTCATCAATTTATTGAAGAAATTAAAATACTAAAATCCAAAGATGAGTTACCAAAAGGTAACAGATTATCATCTGTTATTGGCCAACCAATGCAAAAAATTTAGTTAAAACAGTTTTACATAGTTGTATAGATTGTTTTAGAATCAATCCTAAAACTCTTGATCAAATCATGGGGGATTTCCCTAGTTCAAGAATACAACGCACTCAACCATTTAATGCAACCGGAATAGATTTTTGTGGACCCTTTGAGCTCAAATATAAACATCAAAGAAAGGGACCTTTTCATAAAGTATATTTATGCCTTTTCATTTGTTTTGTCGTAGAGGCAGTCACATAGAGGTCGTGGAAGATGCATTTATCGCCTGTTTAAAACGGTTTATAGTACGAAGGGGTTGATATTCAACGATTTGAACAGATAATGGCACAAATTTCGTAGGTGCGCACAACAAATTAATAGAACTTGCAAAGCTATTTGGGTCAGAACAGCTGGATAAAATAAACCATATCGTAAACGATGAAGGGATAGAATGGTCCAAATTTGTGTATGAGCAATGATTCCCCTTCGACCCGTTCAACACCAAAAACAACATATGGGAAGAGCGTCCAGAGACGTTCGCTTCGATGGAATAACGCATTTACTTGTACATGACCAAAATTCTTCACCAACTCTGCACTCTTGACGAACATTATTTCTATGTAGTAAAAAAATGTAATGTAGATTTGTGTATAAGCAAATCGCGAAACAGCTTCAAAGAGTTTCACAAATTTTATTTGGCGTATTTTTATTTTTACCTTGTTCCTTACTATCCAGGGTATTTCCAACAAGTTTTACTTACCACACTACTGCCGTCCACATATACGGAAGAGGTGTCGTTCTCTCAAATAAAAGATAATACCATAGACGAGAATATTATTACAGACGTCTCAATACGAATAAAAAATATGATCCAGTAGCCGGGTGCCAATACACTGAGCATGTGATTATGACTCGCTAAATATGAAACAATGTATATCACAAATTCTGAACAAGATTAAAAACATTACAACACCAGTTATATGAGTGGGGCGGGGTACGCGTCGGTACATTTTCCGTATTTTTGTTGAGACGTCTCTATAATATTATTTTTGTCTATGATAAAATACACAATGATTTTCAAGAAATTTAAACAATACAGAAACTAAATTACTCTGCACAATAGAGTAAAGGAAATTTAGCTTTTTTATTACATAATTTGTTCGATCAATATGTTCACCCACAGTTGAACGGGAGAACTTAAAAATCTTATTCAAAACAAGAAACATCAAAGTCCTTTATCCATTATCGTAATTCTAATATTTACAAGTTAAAACAAAAATCTTATTCCATTACTAATAACAATAAATTTAACTCAAATTTAAATAATCGAAAGTCTATTCAAAATCGATATACGACTCTAGTTAAAATTGAAATTCGGAACCACCCTATTCATTTGAACGTTCTTTCTTTTGTCCATCGCACATCACTGCTCCGCATTCGAAATTCGTTTTAGAATAGAAACAAAAACTTAAAACTTGTGCTGTCGTCAAATAAAATGCGTGCTCATCATTACATATGGTGTTTGGAAGTTTCGAGTCATTTTAAGTTTATTTAAATTAAAAGTTTCTTGTACAAAAATATAAAAAAAATGAAGCCCGAAGAAAGAAATTTAAACCTGATGGAAAAAGTCGAGATCATTTGTGATTTGCGTTAGAACCTATCATAATAGAGATAAAACAATTTGTAATACATTTGATGGGATTTGTGAAAACATATTTTGTACACATAACGGTGATTTGCAAACAAATCGAAAAATAAACGAAACCAATTTCACAGGTAAATTAAATACCCAACCACAGCTGTGCTGGGAGAAGAGTCTCAGGAAACTAGGGAGTGGTTAACCTCAGTTCACTAAATTCTGAGTGCCTATGATACCCAGCATAGAAGGGCGAACTGATGGCGCCATAAAACTATCGACTACTAACCACGGCGAACTGAGCGTCGCGTCTTCCTCCACTCCCGGGTCCCCACGTATTGAGTGAGGGAACCCTATAAACGGGTCAGAGATGACCGGGCGGCCCATAATTTTCTCCGATATTCGTGGGAACACAATATGGAATCTAGAATTAAAAAACAAAAACAAGTGGCTAGCACCTTTCAAATGCTAGTGGTGACGGGGATCTGTGACTCCAACCATCAGTGAGGCTAAAACTGGTTCCGAGCCTTGCAAGCCAGGAACTAGTACTAGCGGTAAGAGGCGTTTGGCCTTCCGTGCCTTGGATAGACTGGCCATAGTCCCGGGGGAGCAGTATCTGGTTTTCTTCAGAGTCCTTGGACAACATCCCGGACTACCTCCAATATGCAGGGACGCTGATCAACGATCGGCCTTCTTAAGCACAGAAAGGCGATCGAGGAGGTAGGCGAGGTTTGGCCGGGAGATAAGTTCAAGGCAATTCCCATAGAGGAAATACCTAGCGGTTAACTTGGATGAATCCCTGAGGATTATCCAGGTTTGCAATCCGGATCTTCCAACAGGGAACTGGAAGATTGTTTAACAAGAGGAGCCTAAGGGCAATTTCAGATCACTAATAATGATGATCAATAAGGAATCCTTGCCACTCCTGTCAAAAACCAAAGGGGTTATCAACTTCGGCTGTTACACTTCAGGTGTTCAGCAAGTACTGCGCAGCCTGAGAAGGGGGAGGAAGAATTCCAGCCTGCTGAGGGAAGCGCGAGGAGTGGTATCTCTAAAGGGGAGACACTGCAGCTAGTGGCGAACTCGAGTGAGGGGTTGACTAGCAACCTTAGGGACCGATTATCCCTTGGCAGGGGGATGGGGGATACATCGGATCCCGAGAATGGAGAGTTGGGCCTCCTTAATTTTAGGGACTGCGGAGGGAGTGGGACGGAGGATACCGTCGACAAGTCGGCACAATGTTAACAATGATCAGGATTGTGCAGATAAACTTACATCATACCAGGGGCGAGATACTTTTTGATTTTCTCTTAAGAACTAACCTCACTATTAGTAATATATGCCAGGAACCCACCTTTATTATTAGTAATAGACAGGAGGTTCTGGATATTACTCTGGTCTCCGAATTTATTTCGCTGATGATCAGGGAATGGAGGGTGACGAAGGAGCATTCCTTATCCGACCATCGTTACTTAACGTTTAAACTTAATCTCAATATTACAAAACAATACGTATTCAGATATCCCAGGAAGACAGTATGGCATGTATATAGGGTGGTATTGGAGGGCATCATTCCATCTAGAGTTCCAGGACTCCCCGACACGAGTAGTGAACTGGATTCAATGGTGGACACCCTGACTAGGGATTGCAATACCTCGTTGAGGGTAGCCTGCCCTTTAACAAAGTTGAGGGGGAAGCGAAAACCTGTTTGGTGGAACCCGGCACTTGCGGAGTGCCGGGAAGTCTGTGGGTCTCTCTACCAATCCAGCTGTTCCAGGCTATACGTTAAAGCGGGATGGCGAATGGAAGGTTTCTAGTGAAGGCTATTGATGGAAACTCCTTCCCGGGAACTGAGGATGTGTCGACTGCGGAGCCTTTGGATGGTTGTGGGTCTAGAGATGACCGCGGGGTCTAACTGTTGTATGCAGAGGAAATTCTGAACACGCGGAGAATAAAATGGGCTATTAAAGGGTTCAAGCCTTTTAAGTTAGCTGGTTCAGATGGGATTGTGCCAGCAGAAATTCAGAAGAACTCGGAGGTCTAGCTTCCCTGCCTGGAAGTTATCTTAAAAGGGTGTCTGAAGCTGGGGTATCCCTCGAAGAAATGGAGGGAGGCTACGGTGATCTTCATCCCGAAGGCGGGAACAAAGCTCGTACTCAGAAACTGGGCGTGAAGAGGAGAATATGCGTATCATAAGGGTAAGTAAGTGGATACGACATTACATACTTTGGCTCGAGGAATTGAGAGGTCACTGGACTTTCAGGAATTCTCGTTGCTGGCATCCTGGACCCTGTGGTATCACAATGGGCCATATTTGCCCTAAGTATGCCACTGAAACCTAACCTAACCTACTAATTAATAAATTGACGAGTTAGTCGTGTCAAGCGCGAAGTACGATAAGTGTATTAAATAATAATGTTGGTGTCTTATCACGATTTACATTATTATAATAAATCTAATTAACTATAAAATATTAATTTGTGTTGCTATTCAAGTTGTAAAAAAATAATTGTATTTAAATAAATATTGTGTAAAGCTTTTATTTAAATAATTAAGAGTCTACCTTGAGACTATCATGGGTATTAGAGACATTTAAATACCCATAGAACCACTATACGTTGCAACTGATGACGAAAGAAACAACAGTCCGATATTGGACAAGATACGATCATAGAGCAGGAATATGATTACGACTCAGATGAAAGTATTGAGGTCGAGCCTGTGTCCCAAAGTATGGACGACATTTTGACTGCTAAACATGGATCTCAAAGGCATAGTTATCCCATTCCATGTGCACAAACCAGAGTTCACAATGTTTTAAAAGCAAGGGGCAGGTTCGGCCCTTTCCGGCTGCTATAAGAAAACTTGGAAACACCACCATTATAGCGAATGCTGTGAGAAACAGCGAGATATCAACGGAGAAAATAGAAATTGTCCCATAATAGTTAAACTAGTCGCATCGGTAGGAAAAACCGGGTCAAGCTATCGTTCTAAACTATTTTTGACATGTCTAAGTCTAAGAGTGATCATGCACATCTACAAATAAAAATAATTATTTGTGTTAGGTTGAGACATATGTATATTTAAATACTTAGTCATTCACCAACGAGTCAACTATCGTCGAGTCAACCACCTATAGCAGCATGGAAATAACTACAACCGTATAGGATCTTGAATACAATTTGTAATATATAAGAATGTGTATGTGTGTGTGTGTGATGTATCGAAATGGCCAGTTTGGTTAAGTGAAAATTAAATATGGAAGCATTAACTCGCAGAAGAGGTGTGATTGAAGCCGGCAAAAAGAAATTAGAGACTTGCGCTAAAGTGACAACTAAATGTGACCAGTTACGACGATTTAAAGGTTCGGTTAGTAAGAATTAAAAGCGCAAAGAAGCAATTTACTCAAGTAAAAAATCAAATGTTCGGGTGAATCCTCTGAAATGTAGTCGAAAGACGAAAAACCTATTTCGAAAAGAGGATAGAAGAGCTGAAAAAACTATACGCTGATTTTCTTGCCAGGGATGACGAGATAATAATCACAATCAATATTGTCCAGCATGGCCAACCAGCAACAACTCGAATATCATATCAAAACGCAGTCAAACAAGTAAGGACTACCAGCAACAGTCTGACAATTCCAGCAAAGGGGTGGCCCACAACAATCAAAAGCTGCTCAAGAAGCAAGATGTCCTCATCAGGTCATGCATAGAAAATTAGAATCTATTGAAGAAGCATTCGGACAGCGGCCTACAGAAAGTGCCTGCAAAAAGGGCACTCAACTATAGTTAATTTAGTGAGGCATGAACTGGTGAGATTTGACCACAAAAAACCACGTTTGTGCATCGACAAACTTTTCAAGATGATCCTCCCCTTTCGGGAGGATTGGAATAGTGGTCTCCTTATCCAAGCCAGGACCGTTAATTTCTTCACCGACGGAAATTAGAGACCTGTGTTAAAGCGGCAACTAATGTGGCCAGCTACGACGATTTAAAGGTTCGGTTAGTAAGAAGTAAAAGCACAAAAAAGCAATTTACTCAAGTCAAAAATCAAATGTTCGGATGAATCCTCTGGAAAAACGAAAAGAGGATAGAAGAGCTGAAAAAACTATATGCTGATTTTCTTGCCAGGGATAACGAGAAAATAATGAGGACCCCAACATTAAAAGAGGATCATCAGTATAGAACGACAAGAAAAATAGTTTCCGAGACGAACGTCAAACTACTTGCCGAGATTCGTTATTGCCTGAACAATGCGACACCGCCAACACAATCACCATTGTCCAGTATGACCAACCAGCAGCAAAGAAGTAAGGACTACCAGCAACAGTCTGACAATTCCAGCAAAGGAGTGGCCCACAACAACCAAAATCTGCGCAAGAAGCAAGATGTCCTCATCAGGACATGCATAGAAAATTAGAATCTATTGCAGAAGCATTGGGCAACAATAACATTCCAATGGAGTACATAAAGCTAAAAATGGATCAATATTATCCCAAGAAATAGGGGAAATTGATATTCTACACAGAGAGCTCTTAGTAGAAATAGAAAACAAGAGCCAACAACTCCCTACTTCTAAAATAACTACTATGAGACTCTCAAGGATAGAGTGGACTCAACAACATTGCGATGGCAGTGCAATCAGAAAGAAGAAACAACGAAACCCTCTGGAGAAGCCACGGTACACTTACCCAAAATGCAATAACCAACGTTTAATGGCAAGTATGAGCAGAGGAACTCTTTCAAAGACATTTTCACAGAGCTCGTCCACAACAACAACCAACTATCCAACACAATAAAGACGGCATACTTAAAGACAAATTTACAAAAAGGTGCGGCCTAGTTATTAAGTCTTGGATGGCGAAAACACAAGATCGTCATCACAGCGGACATCGAAAAAATGTTTCGTGAAGTTTGGCTCAACGCAGAAGATCAAGACTACCACCGAATACTGTGGAGAAAGTAACCCTCCGAGCCCATTAAGTCGTATAGACTAAAGACTATAACATATGGTACTACCGCCGCCAATTATCTAGCTATAAGAATATTAATTCATGGAAGACTTCTATGTGGATGGCTTAGTCACTGGAGCGCACAACATTGAAGAAGCTCTGCTGGCGCTACAAGAACTTTAAAATTTCACAGTACAGAGTGGATTTCATCTAAGAAAATGGGCATCAAACTGTCCCAAGGTATTACAAAATATTTCTGGTGAGCAACAAGCTAGAGTACACATTCAAATAAAGCTAAATAAACAAATAAAGCTAAAACGTTGGGAATTCTATACAACCCAGCAGAAGATTTATTTGAATTCGACATAACCGGTCTGCAGCCAACCAACCCACCAAACGCTCACTCCTATCTGAGTCATCAAAACTGTTCGAACCCATAGGATGATTGTCACTAATTGGTATAAATTGGGATGAACACCTATCAGAAAACATAAGCACCAAATGGCAGAAATACAAGGATGAGCTACATGAAATATCATACATAAAAATTCCGAGATGAGTCAACATGACATCAAGTGGAGGATAGTGGAGAAATAACAAGCCAACTACAAATGTCCAAAACACGAGTTGCTCCAGTCAAAACAAAGATATCAATTCCTCGCCTCAAATTAAATGCGGCCTTATTATTGGCAAAGTTGATGAAACACATACAGGATACCATGAAACTTGGAGACATAAATACGTATGCTTGGTCAGACTCAACCATAACACTGTGTTGGATCAAAGGTGAACCAAACCGCTTCAAAACATTTGTGGCAAATAGAATTCCAACAATCAAGAAAATGTTACCAACAACAACAAGATGGCATTATGTAAAATCACAAGAAAATAAAACGCAGACGCTGCCTAGCGTGACATAATACCCAGAGAACTACTATATAACAACTTATGGTGGTGTAGACCAACCTTTCTGAGATCTACGCCAACCCAATGGAGTACTGATGCAGTTACTCCAGACTTACCATTTAGCTTACAAGCGGAGCTAGAAGAAGAAATAGTGTTAATGAAAAGAATTAGGCAAAATATTATTATGTAGTTCGAAAACCAAAAACAGCCAAATGGACCAAACCCCAGAGATTTGTAGCTCAGAACATATATTTCCGATCATCAAGAACCTATCGTTATTTGAAAAAGGATTTTTAATGGCGATTGCCTGCTGTGTCTTCTGTTCATAGTTGGATGCCAGTGAAGCATCTAAAACCTGGTATTAATGATGACATTTTTAACGATTTAAAAAAAAACAATGCACAGATATGACAGTTTACAATAGTGGCTGCCGTTCGTGATCAACGACCCAATAACAGAAATTGTTATTCGCAATTAGGTGTTTCTGAAGATCAACCATTTTTCATTCAGCCAACATCAGACGGAATCGCAAGTTGGTCGATTCTCGAAAAACTGTATGAACTCGAAACAAATTCTATCACAAAAAAGTTATCGTTCGCACATTATAAATTCAAACACTTTCCAACACATGAGAGTTGATTATGCTACCAAATTCCCCAATCCAAATAAATCACGGGCAACAATGCACTTTTGTGAAAAATTCGACATGAATTTTAATTTAGAAGACATGATCATAGAAAATCTTCTCATAATATAAGAATGCTCAGAAAGGTATATTTTGCTGGTTATGTAGTTTTTCGTTTAAAATAAAAACTAAACTGTTTATAGTGTGAAAGTAGACAAAAAAGCAGACGAAAAATATTGTTACGGTGACACATAGATTAGAATAGAATAAGTTATTTCAATTTTATATTTGGTTTGGTTAACATTTAGGCGTTATTTGTATTTCTGGATTGTAGAAACCAATGAAGCGGAGAGCGGAGCCAGAGAAATTATGATCGGGAAAGCTCTAGTGAAACCAGACAGCGGTAATAGAGTACCAAATAGGACTCTAAATCTCTCGGATAAGACGAAAATCATCAAGAAAGGGACAATAATCGGAAAATGTAAAGAGATATCTGCGATAGTGAAGTGCGAGCAGAAAAATCCGATTAAGACGGCTAACTCGAAACATCGAGCAGTCCATGGAATTTACCAATGATGTTGTTCAAGAAAAAGGATGGTATCATGAGATTATGCGTGGCTTACCGCAAATTAAATGCTGTGACGAAAAAGGATAGTTACCCATTGCCAAGGATCGATGACACATTAGACACCTTGTCGAGTGCTCCAATATTTTCGACTCTAGATCTGCATAGCGGCTATTGGCTAGTGGAAGTCCATCCAGCAGGAAGATCGCGAGAAAACGGCATTTAGTGTGGGTAACGGATTGTGGCAATTTAACGTTACGCCATTCAGATTATGTAACGCCCCTGCGACTTTTGAACGGCTAATGGAGCGCGTACTAAAGGGATTCGTTTGGAGGACGTGCCTCGTATATTTGGACGACATCATCGTCATGGGCAACGATTTCGACGAGCATTTAAGGAATTTGGCAGAGATTTTGGATCGGCTGGACTAAAACTAAGCCCAAAGTAATGTAAACTATTTAGGGCGGAAGTAAAATATTTGGGTGATAAGGTAACAACCAATGGAATTCACAGATGAAGACAAGATCGCAGCGGTTAAGGAATGGCCACGACCTAAAAATTTTATCAATGGTCAAAAATTTCTTCTACGGACGGATCATGGAGTTTACAAGTAGCACGTTGGATCGAACATTTGCAAATCTACGATTTTCAACACATCATTTCAAATGATCAGGAAGAAGAGCAATTACGGGATGCCGATCTGTCATTTATCATGGAACATAAGGAAAAAGGAACAGCCTCCACATAGAAAATGGATGTCTAAAAAGAAATTGGGAAAGCGCGGATGGTAAAGTAAAACAATTGTTGGTAGTGGTGCCAAAAGATCGGATGGCGGAAATCCTCTTTGGTGTACCGAAGGAATTTCGAATAGGTGGTGTTTCAGGTATCAATAAAACAAGAAAGACGCCTTTACATCCGCGGTCGACAGTATGGTGGAAAGATTCAATGGCACATTGGAGGAATATCTAGCAAAGGTTGTGGGAAAGAACCAACGCAACTGGGTTCGGCATATACCGATGTTCCTGGTGGCCTACCGATCAGCGATACATGACACTATAGGAGTATACATTTAGAGCGCTTGGCGCTCTACACAGGTGATCTGGATCCTGTTCGGGACGAACAGGTTTAGGTGAGGGGTAGTGTTACGGTGATACCTAGATTAGAATAGAATAAGTTGTTTCAATAGCTGCTTAATTTTATATTTGGTTTGGTTTAACATTTAGGCGTTATGTGTATTCTAAAAAAGTATGTTCGAATGTTCTCGTGTAATTTTTGGAGAGCATTCGGGATTATTCTCGAAACAAATATTTTGGTATATAAAGGCGTGATGTTGAATGACGAATTGACGAGTCTTATTTCAAACGCGATATAGTAAAGTTTAAAGAGAGCGATTATTAGAGCGATAATTAAATTGTGTTATAATTTTGAATATTTTGGTGTTAATTTTGTGTTGTGAAAATTAATTTGTGTGTGTTCAAATTTAAATCAATCGTTTTATTCACAATCCAAAGATTAGAACCTTGAGTGACATTATAGTTAGTTAATCTGACACAGTTAGTTTTCCATTCGTATATATACCAAGTAATTTTCGTGTATACTCAATAATAAAATAAGGCAATATTTTCGTCAAGGAATTCTACAGCGTAAAGGCAAACTTTCGAGACGCGAAGTGGACGTTAACGGCTAAAAGATATTTAAAAACGAATCATCAAATACTAAATGAATTTAAAAAAAACCCTTCATTATTTTTTGGTAACGCTAAAAAACAAAAATTATTGTTAAATATGTGGCTTACTTGTTCCATTAGATCAACTAGACTCGTTTTTGATATTTTAATTATATATTACACGGGGCATTAGATTATGAAAATGGAAGAGAATGCATAATTAACCGAGCCGCATCGATCTAGTGCATCAAGTAATAAATAATAACCCATCGATTTATAAACTACATTATCACTAAAGATTCTTTACATTGCTAATTAACTATTTTTTAATTTTAGTTTAATTCAAATTCATTACTTTACAAGATTATTCATTAGTTAGGACATTTTTCATTTTTTTTTTTTAGAAATAATTCTATTTCTGGCAAATAGATTTATATAAAGTTAACAAAAATGCCGTGTAAATTAAGCCTTAACACGTGTGATTTCATTTTATTGTTTAGACTCTTCTGACTCAAAATTTACATATTTTACGTTAAAATTAAAATGTAGATCATAATTCATTCAATAATGTTCAATAATATTAGTATTAAATTTACGAAAATAAAAATAAACAACATTTTTTAATGAAACACAACTTATTAAAATAATTCAATATTAATGTTAAATTAATAATTATAAATTGATGTTATAATTCCATGTCTTGAGCTTCATCTTCACTAAAATCGGACATACTCGATTCACTTTCACTACTTTCTATTTGTTCTTGTTCGCGCAACGCTTCTTCTGTGGCAAACTTCTTAACATAATCTTTAAGCGAATATGTTAAATTAATATTTTTTCCTAACATAAAAAATAATTTAAATTTGACACTAACCTGAAACTTTTTTCTTATACTCTTCTGGTTTATGTAAATACATTGCGGCAGCATCACCATTTAAAGGGTCGACTGGATTTGGATAGGTTAAAAGTTGTGGTAAAAATGATTCGAATATATTCGATAGATCATATAAGGCAGTCCACGCTTGATTTATCACATCTAAACAAACTGTACCGGATACTTCGTCAATATTTGGATGATATACTTTATTCATAAAACCGATGCTTGGCGATTTAAATGGATAGTGCTCGGGTAAATGCACTCTAACTTTCCAGACACCTCCTTCATATGGCGCTGAAAATATACAACAAAAAAAAGCACGATTTGTTGTAGATTCGATACTTGATCAATCAAAATCAGTCGATTCTGCTTATAATTAGGGGAGAGTCTCTTGGTTGTGGGCACCCCTGCATAACGTTTGACAGAATGCAAATAGGGCGGATCTGATCGCTGTCATAATTGTATTTTGACAGTACGCAGATTTCTAGCTAATATCGAAGTGAATGTGTGTTGTGATCTCCGGTTGGGCACTTAAATTTAACCGGTTGTGGACCCCCTCTTTTTTTCATTTAAAGCGACTGTTTGACTGGGAAACGGTCAGATATCATCGTTCATGCTGACATAACATATTCTTTAACATTTTAACGTATTCTATTCTTATGGGATGAGACCTATTGCTTCATCCCAGCTCTGCTAGTCCTTTGATTTAAGCGGCTCAACGAACCACTAATTCTAAAGGCTTTGTTCTTTTTAGGCGCTTTGGTCTATTGGCGCGATCCAGTAGGTGCCGCAGCTCCTCGTTGTCATGCTGCTGCAGTCGCAGTACATGACTCCTTGCAATTTTTTTTTATTTCATCGCTGACGTATTCCATGTTTAGGTCTCGATGGAGATTGTCATTTCTAATGTACCAAGGAGCATTCACAATGCTACGTAGTACTTTGTTTTGAAATGTTTGAATGATCTTCACTGTAGTTTTTCTTGCGCAGCCCCAAAGCTGAATACCATACGTCCAGATAGGTTTTAAGATTTGTTTATATAACAGCAGTTTGTTGTGCGTTGTCAGTCCGGAGTTTCTTCCAATAAGCCAGTGCATTTTTCTGAATTTTAAATTCAGTTCTTGCCTTTTCTTTTTAACATGCCCTTTCCACCTGAGTTTAGAGTCTAGCGTCATGCCAAGATACTTAGCATTATCTGAATATGGAATAGGTTGTGAATTCAGACTAATCGGAATATATTCTAATTTCCTATTTGTAAAGTTGATATGTGTTGATTTCGATTCGTTAAGTGTTATCCTCAGCTATCCACAATATTAATAGCATTTTGTAGTTTCCTGGTGGACTCAACGATACTAGCATCGGTGGTCATAACAGCTGTGTCATCAGCAAACGTTCCTATTCTAGCTTCTTCTATGTCTGGTAGATCATTCGTATACAGGAGGTATAATACGGGGCCTAGAATACTGCCTTGTGGAACCCCTGCCAATATTTTCTTCAGTTTAGAGTATTCTCCGTCATGTCTCACCCAGAAGTAACGGTCGTTGATGTAAGACTTTAGCAATTCAAAATGTTGTTTTGGCAAATCTCGTTGGAGCTTAAATTCTAGACCGCGGTGCCAAACCGTATCAAATGCTTGGGCTACGTCTAAAAATACTGCTGAACATACTTCCTTTTTTTCCAGCGCCTCCTCAATTGTATCAGTAATCCTATGTACCTGTTTTATCGTTGAGTGCTTTTCTCGAAACCAAAATTGATGTTCTGGTATAAGATTTCTGCTCTGTATAATTGGCTTTAATCTCTTGAGAAACAGTCTCTCGAAAATTTTTGATGTTGTTGTTAACAAAGAAATAGGCCTATACGACGTTTTGTCGTTTAGTGATTTATTGGGCTTTGGAATCATTATGATTTCCGATACTTTCCACTGTCTCGGAACATAACATAGTCTAAAGTCTTCCTTAGTGCTTTTTCTGGTAAAGCTTTGATTATTCGCCCCGTTATCAAGTCGTATCCAGGGGCTTTTTTATCTTTGAGGTTTTTTACTTCTTGTTTGATTTCTTTCAGAGTAACTGGTAGCACAGATGCCTCGTCTACTTTGCTTATAGGTGTTAGATATTCATTATCCGCTTGTCCAGTTGGTGGTTTGAAGGTATTTTCTAGGTGTTCGGCAAACAGATCAGCTTTTTGCTTTTCGATAAAACAGTTACTAGATAATCTATATGATTAGTTGTAATATTATACAGAAATAAAGATTTCTTAAAAAAAAAAATAACGTATTTTAAGGCATTTTTACTTCCCGTGGTGTGCTGCAGCTATCGAGGGGGTCACATGTGAATAGGCCTATCGATAGGTAGGTTAGCGGTGAATTAAATTCGGGCTTCGCGTCTTCCTGTGCTCCCGGGTTCCCAAGGAGTGAGCGAGGAATCCTATAAACGGGTCATCCCTTGAATGGAATGGGTCCCATTGGGGTTGGGATATCCAAATGAATGGTTGAATGGATGGTGAATTTTAAAGGGACCGGGGGCGCTCGGGGGCGTGGTGCTCGGTGAGCCAATGGGCTGGATTAAAGTGGTATGCAACCCGTGCTGAGGATCGAGTAGGCTGGGGACCCATTTAACAAAGCCCAGTCGTGAACGGAGCCCTTTGAATACCAGGCGACTCCAGTTGTATTTAGCCTTACCTTCGTATACGGATCTCTGCGCAGGTGGACCTGTATTTCTCCGATACTCGTGGGAGAAACATGGAAAACCAAAATCAAAACAAAAATAAAGGGGCCGGCACCCTTCAAAAACCGAAAGATATAAATGAAGGGAGAAACTCTAACCAGAAATGTGGGGCTCCCTCCCTCATCAGGGGCTAAGGTATGCGACAGCATGGCATCGAAGCCAGAAGGAAGTGGAACCGCCAAACAAAATAGTGGGGGATTGAGGGATATCCCTCCGCCGAAGCGTCGATATAGAGACGGTCGGCGTTCAAAATTTTAGAGAAACTGGCTGCGACCCCTGAGAGGCAGCTTACAGTAGAGCAAAGAGAATCTGTGGCATGTGCTAAAAAAAACTGTCAGCTGCGACAGCTCGGAAAGGGTTGTTGTGTCTAAAAGACAGAGATCCTAGGATGAGCTGGAAGGGGGCGACAGCAAGCGAGCCAAGGTGCAAGCAGACAAAACGTCAGGTGCTCCTAGAAATCAAAAACTAAAGCTATTCAGTGAGATCCTAAAGAAGCACGTGTTGTTGCTATAGTCGCCATTGACAGAAGTCAGGAAGATGGGAACAACATGTCGGAGAGGTGGAGGGTGGTGTACACTGCACTAAACTCCATTTTTTTGAGGATATCCTGTCAGACTCTCGACGGGTGGAGGATGGCGGCGAAGCAACGAGCCAGATAGCACTATCCCGATGCAGGGAGTGCAGGAAGAGGTGATTAAGGTAGATTGCAATGTTTAATATTGTACAAATAAACGTGCATCACACGAAGGCTGCCTCGGCAACTCTTTTTCTCAGACTGACTAAATCAGATGAGGACTTGGTGTTAATCCAAGAACCTTGGATTAACTATAACAGGATCTGTGGCCTCAGAACGAAAGAGTATAAATTATTCTACTCAAGCAACTCTGAGATCAAATCATGTAATTTAACGAAAAATAATCTGAATAATTAGCGGGGATGTTACAGCAGTGAGCGTTGAGGCTGGCTGTGAAAAATTATGGCTAGCCTCAGTCTGTATGGATCGCGAGAAGGAGATTCCACCGGACAACCTGCGGGAAGCAGATCAAAGAAGGGTGTGTTATATTCGGATGTGATACACAATCTGGGGAAGCACAGACATTAACGAGAGCGTCAGAAACAATCTTTCATGTGATCAGAGGGTGGAGAGTGGCGTAGGAGCACTCATTCTCTGATCACCGATATGTAACACATAACCGCGACATAAAACCTATTACCCGGAAAGCCTTCCGGAATCCCAGAAGGACAAACTGGAACAAATATGGGGAGGTGTTGGAGAAATTATTGCCGCTGGAGGTCCGGCGACAGTAGAAGAATCGAACTGCATAGTTAATATTATCACAAAAGCATGCAATCTTTCATTTAATGCTGCGTGCCCAATGATAAAGCCTATGGGCAGGCAGAAACCGATATGGTGAACCAAGGAGTTGGGAACCAATCAAAGGGCGTGTAGGGCAGCTTTTAATAAAGCTAAGAACACAAGGGAGGTTCGGGATTGGGTCTCCTATTAGGAGGACCTAAGAAAGTAAAAAAAAAAAGAGTTGAGGAAGGCACAAAGGGGGTCTTGGAAAATTCTAACTACTAATCCAACCAGCCCTAGTTATTTAATTAGACCGGACAAGTCATGGACAGCTTCAAGTGGGGAATCCTTGGAACTAGTCATCGAGACCCATTTTCCGGGAAGCTTTGATGACTCGATGGAGCCTGGAGCTCATCGAGTAACACCTTCAATAGAGGTGGGCGCTGAACGGTTTTAAGCCTTATAAATCGGCGGACCCGGATCGGATTATACCAGCAGAGATCCAAAGGAACTCGGCAGTCAGCCTTCCCTGGCTGGAGGGTATCTTCAGGGGATGTCTGAAACTGGTCATATTCCTAGGAAATGGACGGAAGTCAGAGTGGTCTTTATCCCGAAATCGGGAGAACTCACATGCTTATCAAAAGGACCTGAGACCTTTAATTCTATCATCCTTTCTGTTGAAAACATTGGAAAGATTAGTAGATGTAGGTATTCGATCAAAAATTGAGCCCAGGAATTGGGCAATATCGCAGCATGCGTACTGTACGGGAAAGCCGGTGGACCCAGCTCTGCACCATCTGGTACGCACGATTGAGAAGTCAATTTACTCGCAAGAGTTTTGTATGACAGCATTTCTCGACATTGAGGATGCCTTTAATAATGTAAAAACGGAGGCGATCATGGAAGGATTATTTTTGAACGTGGACTTCCCCATAAGTATGTTGATAAATCAGATGCTGGTAAGCAGGATTATTAGGCGGGTTGTTATTCATTTACTCGTGTAGGAACGCCATAGGTAAGAGGTTTTGGTCTGAAACCAGAGCTGGTACACTGGCTCTATACGGTAGTGGTAAGACCTGTGCTGACGTACGGGGTGGGCGTGTGGTGGCCAGCTCTGAGGGTAGATTCTGATCAAGTGACAAGTAACAAATGACAATTTTTTGTGACTACTAAAAATACAACTGCAATAAAATGACAATATAATGTGAGTTCTAAAACGCGATACCTGATCTAGTGATCTTTTCAAAATGTCACATAAATAATTCTCACAATTTTTGTAATATTGTAATTGATTTCGATTTACATGACTTTGTATTAAACAAAAATTTTAGTATGACAATGGGCCACCATTGGCCTCCAACCTAACCTAGCCCCCCTAACCGTGCGATAGCCGCCACTCTAACCTAACCCAGAGCATTTTTAGCCATGACAACCCTGACTCAACTGAATGAGCTTCAATTGGTTTTTTGGGGGTCGACCCATCGGTTTTGCACACCGGCAGAGGGTCAGAGACTTGTTACAATTCACCACAGATCGTAATGTGTTGATGAAATTTCACTTTGCATCCTGCCCCTATCGGGATTCGAACCCAGTACTTCCCGATACAAACGCCCTTGCTTTAACCACTGTACCATTTGGTCGGTTTCAATTGCTTAGTTAAAAAAGAGCACATTAAATCGATTGCACGAACCTATGGAATTGCGCGGAGCCGTTTGCAACGCTACCTCCATAAAACGAAAGAGATGTTGGACGATTCGTCATCTGTGGAAGATGCTGTATTGTTGGAATGCAACCAACGGATTCATTCAAATATGATAAGTTTATGTTTACTCTTCATTTCCTTCTTTGAAAATCATTTTGTCAATAAACTGGAATGTTTTTTAAAGGTTTTCAAACCGATCCACGAGAGAGACCTTGTCCTATATATTTTGAAGTGCGTCGACCATTGTTACGACCTCATTATCAACGAGCTGCGTGAATTGGCGTATTAATTCGTTAAGAAATTTGAGTTGAATATCCGCCGGAATGACGACGAGAAAGCGGGCAAACATTGGTATTACAATTTATTGCGCCGCCACCCCGAGCTCGGAACAAATATACATGCATCGCGTGAAAGGCTTTTGTAAATCAAATATCGAGAATTTAGGAGTTACGCGGAGCCATGAAGAGTATGAGTGACAATGGCCTTATCCGTAAGCGCTGCTGGCAACAGTCTATCATCATTCGTTATTTTCCCGAAAAAAAAATGCAGACCATCTTCTTCGATAACGTTTTTGATGGGACTGCCGGTTATGCGAATGGTTATGCTTCTCCGTGCTGTTGCTTCTCGACAACCATGCTTCGCATCTATCAATCGAAGCCATCGATATCGCCATTCCCAATGAAGTGCATATTCTGTAGTCACAAACTACAGCCACTGGATGTGTCTATTTTCGAACCGATGAAGACCTATTATAAGTGACAGTGTTCTGCATAGCAAAAAAATAATGCTAACAAGGTAGGACTCTGGATCATTCAAGGTTGAAAATCGTCTCTTTCGATTTGAAATCTTTAATTCTGATCTCGTTGCATTCTTGGACGAAATTCTCCCCGTCCCCTGCAAGCAGCTCCAACAAAAAAGCCACCAAATCGCGGTCGTAAGTAAGCCGATGCAAAGCACCATGCTTACTTTTCCAGGAAGTGTTGCTGCTTTAAAAGAGAAAACCGCTAAGCGAGCAACCGTCTCCCATCCGAAGAAGATTTAAAAAAAGAAGAAAAACTAAAGACCTTTAAAATTAATAAACCTTGAAATTGTACACGGAGCTACTCATTAGACGTACTTGCACTACACGAGCTTAGATGGTCTGTGCTGAATGGGATCCATGACACCACCAATGGTTACACACTTCATTACAGTGGCCATCGGAATGGCGGAGAATTTGGAGTTGTCTTCCTCATTTATTGGCGCGGTTGGCTCGCAACACTAGAAAAACTCTAGTAAAATATCTCCACGCTAGAGATGCCACGACTAAATACCTCCGACAAAAGAAGCACGATCATATGAGATCATGCATCGAAAACATCAGCTTCCAAGCGCAACTAGGAAATTCAAGGAACTCTATTGCTTACGCCAGGAATCTCACTAAAGAATTCCACCCAAGACGTACAGCTAAAGGGAATGGAGAGCTGAGAACAAACGTGGCTGATGTTCTCTCGGTATGGCAAATCTACTTTCAAAATCTTTTTGCTCCTAAGATTGAAAAATGAAAATTCATCCAGTATCGCTGGAATTTTTCAATTTGGCGCTTCAGTACGTAGTGAGCAACATTGTCGCTGCATATTTAATAAATTGGGCAAAATTCTTGGATATGTAGATGAAATTGCTATTATATCAACAAGTGCTAAAGCCTGTATGGACTTACGGAACACAGCTCTGGGGCTGTACAAGAAAAACAACGCCAAAATAATACAAACTTTTTAAAACAAAGTGCTCCGTGGTAAATTAGGAATGATGACCTTCATAGGAACCTAAATATCCGACTCCAGCCGTCGGTGTGGCTAAGACTGGTTCCGAGGCTTGCAAGCCAGAAACTAGCGGTAGCGGTAAAAAGGAGAAGGTTGTTGCTCCTTCGGTTCGGAGATACAGGGCCAGGCCTTCCGTGTCTTGGACAGACTGGCTACAGTCCCGGAGGAGCAATGGACGGAGGAACAGAGGCAATCGGAAGAATCGCATTGCCAGTGTGAACAAAGAAAAAAAGGAAGATCTTGGGTCTAAAAGACAGAGGTCTAGCGAGGAAGAGCATGGAGATTTGGATGCCGAGGAAACGGGCCAAGCTTTTAGGTAGGACAGCCACAAAAGGGGCTTGACGAGAGCCATGAAGATGGGAGCATCACCGGAGAAAACTGGAGGTTGTTAGGCACTTAACCTAGTTTTCCTTAGAGTCCTTGGACAATATCCGGAACCACCGAGAATATGTAGAGACGCGGGATGGTATCAGCGACGGCTGAAGCTGACCACGGGCTCAGACCAGTGACCAGTATTTTTATATAGGAAGCAGATCGAGGAGGTAGGCGAGGTATGCCCAGCAGCCAAGGTCAGGGCAGTTCCCAAGGAGGAAATACCGAGCAGACCTAGAGTGATGGTCTAGATTCCCACGGAGCCGTCAAACTTGGATGAATCCCTGATGATTATCCAGGTTTACAATCCGGATCTTCCGACAGGGAACTGGATGATTGTGAAGCAGGAGGAGCCTAAGAGTAGTTCCACACCATCTATCATGGTGATCAATAAGGAACCCTTGGCCCCCTGTCAAAAACAAACGGGGTTATAAACTTCGGCTTCGGTTCTATTACACTCAATATGTTCAGAAAATACGAGGTCGGAGTAAAAACGAGCACTTCACAGCCCGAAAAGGGGGAGGAAGAGGTCCAGCCTGAAAGAGGGAGCGCGACGAGAGGTATATCTCCAGAGGAGGCACAGCTAGTGGCGAACCCAAATGAGGAGTAAACTAGCGAACTCCGCGACCGACTTATCGTTGGCAGGGGAAAAGGGACACATCGGACTCTGAATGGGGAGATGTAAACCTCTTCAAGTTTAGGGACTGCAGAGGGACTGAGACGGAGGATACTGACGTAGCACGGCTGTCGTAATAAGGTAAGTAAATTCTGTTAACAATGATCAGGTTTGTGCAGATAAACTTACATCATACCAAGGCTGCTTCGGCGGCGCTACTTCTCAGACTTGCTAAGTCAGGGGAGGAAATAGTTTTGATCCAAGAACCTTGGATCAAAAATAACAAGATCTGTGGTCTGCGAGCGAATGGGTACACCCAATTTTACGCTTATGGGACGGAAAAGTACAGATCATGTATATTGGTGGGAAATAATATAAATGTTTACTTCCACAGTATTGCAATGGAGACATAACTGCGGTCTGCGTAGAGACGGAGAGGAGAAGCTAGCAGTCGCATACATGGACCTGGAGATGCCAGTGCCGCCAGATATACTGGGGGCACTGGCAACTAACCTCACTATTAGTAATACAGGGCAGGAACCCACCTTTATTATTAGAAATAGACAGGAGATTTTGGATATTACTCTGGTCTCCGAATTTATTTCACCGATTGTCAGGGAATGGAGGGTGGCTAAGGAGCATTCCTTCTCCAATCATCGTTACTTAACGTTGAAACTTAATTTCAATTGTGTTCATGTGTTCAGAAATCGCCGGAGGGCAGTGTGGCATGTATATAGGGTGGTATTGGAGGGCATCATTCCATCTAGAGTTCCAGGACTCCCCAACCCGGGTAGTGAACTGGATTCAATGGTGGACACTCTGATTAGGGATTGCAATACCTCTATGAGGATAGCCAGCTCTTTAACAAAGCTGAGGAGGAAGCGAAAACCTGTTTGATGGAACCCGCACTTGCGGAGTGCCGGAAAGTCTGTGGGACTGACATTAATAGAGCGAAAAGATCTAGAGATAGTCAAGACGGAGACTTCTATAAGGATTGCCTCAGAGTATACTAACGAGGATTAAGGAAGGCGCACAGAAATTCGAGGAGGCGCTTCTGTGATAGAATAGAAGGGTTCTCGGAAACCTCGCGCTTAAGGAAAATTCTCTCTACCAATCCAGCTGTCCCAAGCTATCTGTTAAAACCGGATGGCGAATGGATGGTTTCTAGGGAAGAGACACTTGATCTCTTTGATGGAAACTCACTTCCCGGGAAGTGAGGCTGTGTCGATTGTAGAGCCTTTGAATGGTTATGGGTCTAGGAATGACTGCGGGGTTCAACTGTGTACAGAGGATATTTTGAACACGGGGAGAATAAAGTGAGCTATTAAAGGGTTCAGCGTTTTAGTCAGCTGGTCCAAATGGGATTGTACATGGAAGTTATCTTTAAAGGGTGTCTGAAGCTGGGGTACATCCCCAAGAAATGGAAGGCTAGGGTGATCTTCATCCCGAAGGCGGGAAGAAGCTCGGACAGCAACCCTAAGGATTTTAGAGCAATATCTTTGTCATCTTTTCTGCTGAAAATCATGGAAAGGATGCTGGATGTCTATATTCGTTCATAAATGGTACCCAGAAACTGGGCTTAGTCTCAACTTACGTACCATAAGGATAAGTCCGTGGATACGGCATTACATACTCTGCTTTGGGGAATTGAGAAGTCACTGGATTTTCAGGAGTTCTCTTTGGGGGCGTTTTGATTGCTGCCACTTGAGATCGAAGACCCAGTAACCAGGTCAATTATTCATTTGCTAGGTAGCAGAAGGGTCATAGCGGGGAAAGCTTCCGTCAGAAGACGGGTCGTTTGGGGAACTCCCCAGGGATTTGTTCTCTCTCCCCTTCTCTGGAATTTAATAATCAACGAACTACTATTGGAACTGAAGAGGGAAGGAATAAGTGTGGTTGCTTATGCCGATGACGTGGCGATGCAAAATGCGTTATCAATAACTGCGGGGTGGGCCAGCAGTTATGGATTGGGGATTAACACATCTAAAACAAAACGGGTCCTTTTCACCAGGAGATATAAAATTCCGGCAATGGTTTTACCATGCCTGAATGGTACTATGCTGGTCCTTACTGATAAGGCGAGATTCCTAAGGATTCTACTGGACGGGCTTTACACGGCAGTTGTAAGGCCCCTACTGCTGTATTAGTGTGTGTACGGTAGCCAGCTCGGGAGAAAATATACTAAGGAAGCGTGATTTAGGTAGAATCGTAAGGATACTTACCGGACACTGCCTTTTCGGAGATCATGCGAGAAGGCTGGGTCTGGATGCAAATGACTTCTGCAGAAGCTAAAGGGATGAGGAGGAGAAGGAGGAGCTAGCTGCTAGAAGACTTGATTACTTGGGCAAATACACTATGGACAGCCTCTCTGACCTTGAAAGCTGTAATGTGCGAGATCTTTTGCGCTAGCTTATCTTTTAAATAGCACTAAATGGGTGTAAGGGGAGTTTATGATGTCGGATCCTGTGGTATCACCTAAGGCCTAAGTGTGCAATGGCAACCACTGAAACCTAACCTAACCTACACAACAATGAACGTATTTCCCTCCAGCCCTGACCAACAGGAAGCGAGAAACATTTTAAGTAATTATCATTTATTGTCAACTATCAAATTTGTCATTTGACCAAAATACGGTCAAACAGACTACTTAAATTTAAAGACCAATGAGGCTGTGGCTGATGTCTCATCAGAAACTGACGATGAAGATAAAATAGGACATTAACAATTTCGAATATTATTCTGTTAACAACTTAACAAATTTCCAACTTTTTGGGCGATTATTTTATTTTTATGTTTTGTTACTTACTTTTTATTTGTGAAATATTTTATAATAAATTCACTGAATTTGAAATAGCGTTTTTTATTTAAAATCATACAGGAATCGGCATAAGTGCAGGAATATTTAAATCCGCGTAACATAAATGGCATATGTGTGAAACAAACGACACTACCATAGCAGAAGAGATGTAAAAAGAATACAATCAAATGGCATTATAGCCAGCTTTCTCAAAAAAAAAAAAAAATAAAAGTTAGCTGATGCGAGGTTCTTAAAATGATTTGAAATGCACTTAATATAAGAAAAACAGCGATAAGTTGGCCTGTGTTTGGTTTTATGGCGTAGAATTTCTTGTTTCTATATTTTCCATTTTGTTTTATTGGCCTGTGGAAGCGAATAAATTTCTCGAAATGTCGCGAAGGTAAGGAATTTAGCTTTGTTTGTTAACTGTAAGCCCAAAAATATTGATTTAAAATATCTAATATACCAGCCATTAGAAACTAGTCAATCTCTTTGATCTGTGCCAAACTGTTTTGGCTTGCACCTCCTAAAACCTCTAGTTGTCAAAATGAAATAGTTACAGCTGATTTTTACGATGCCCCCTAAACTGGATTTACACCAATAATTTATGCAGTCTAAATTTCTAAATATGGATACGTTATTCCTTTCAGAAACCAAACAAAGAGCACCATTATCTTAAAATGATATTGTTGAATTTGAACCTTAATTTTTCAACATCTACAAAAATTTCTGACTGCGATATTTATGTTAATAAATTGTTGTGACGTCCTTGAACACCACAAAAGCATATTAATATTAATAGAATTACAATTTACTTACTTCCTCTGGGTCCAAAAAATTTTACACAAAATTCGTTCAATCCTCCTAGTAGCGTAACCTCGTGTTTGCTTTCAATTCTAAAATAGAAAACCTCCAGATTAATAAAATATTTCAAAACAGAGCCATATCCTAGCCAAAATCACTTACAATTTAATGACATCCGTGTCCATACGCCGTTTCCCAGCACTAGGTGAAGACATTATTTATAATTTTGTTGGTTATTGAAGAACAATGATTTGTATGCCAATTCTCGATTCCCGATAGTATTAAAACTCCTTAATTCTACTCAATCTTTATTTCGATTGTGTTTTATGACAATGAATAAAAAAAAATTATGTCTGACTTCACCAATAATGTGTAATGACAGTTGTTATATTAAAAAAGAAATAAAGCAAAATAAAGAAAACAAAAACATTATTACACACACATATTCATAATGTACAAAATACAATAAAATGAATAATTATTTTTTTTGATCTTGCGTTCAAAAAACAAAAACGTAAATAAATATATTATATTGCCAAATGTTTATTTCCATTATCCCCACTAGCAGCAGAAGTAAATAATGCAAAAATGTGTATGTATGGAAAAAATGTGGCGACTGGCGAATGCAAATTCTGTCACCAATCAAATGGTTCGATTTTAATGAGCTGCCCGATACGATAATTTTCAATTCACACCCAGTAAACAGTAAACTTCCACGCCGATTCTCAAATACCGTCTTAGGACGTGTCTTTGTTCTGAGCATATCCTTTTTCCTGTCCACTAACACAATTGTGTGAATACGGCAAAAGTACCATGTCAAAAATTTAATTTTGTATGTGTTTTCAACCAACTTACATATTTGTGTATGCCTTCTACCGAACACAATTGTGTTGATTGTACTTCAACTCAATCGCTCATTAATAGAGCAAAACATTTTTTTTTTGGTTGAAAAAGGGATATGTAAAGGATTATTATAGAATTAAATTATATCCCTTTATCTACAAAGAAAAGTATGTATTGACGTTTTTGATAAAATATTTCGCTTTATTTGAAGTACAGCCAACACAATTGTGTTAATAGTTATAGTGTCTTTTTTCGGACGGAAATAAGTTTAAAAGGACACAAATGTGTAAGTTGGTTCAAAACACATACTAAAATAAATTTTTGACATGATTCTTTTGCTATACCCACACAATTGTGTGGGCAGACAAAAATAGAGATATTTAGTATTTTTTTCGACCGAATGCACTGAAGTTAAAATTAAAAATCATTTAAATTTTATTACATTTTTATTCCTATAATATAAGTACATTAATTGATACATTTCTTTAAATATAATATTATGTAGATAATAAATAGTAACTACAAAATAGTGCGACACAACGGCATTCGAGCGCATCGAAGTCATCGCAGCCAAAACTCGAAGGACAGAAATTTGCTATTTGTGAGTGTATATGCAACTCCAATTGAATCAGTGAGTGATAGAGAAAAAAACCTGAGAGATTTTCAAATTTTGTTTGACTGGGTGGAAGGAAAAAGTGACGTGATTCTGGGGGGTGATATGAATGCGCATTCGAGAGTATGGGGGTGTGAAAGAAATGATGCTTGGGGAAACTTGTTGACTCACATTATTTTATATTCCGACCTCGTAATCCTGAATGATGGTGGGTCAACTAGGATGGCGTGTGTGGGGTCGACAACCAGTGCGATAGACTTAACATTAATGTCTAGCAGGTTGGCGGCCCAAGTCACTTGGAATGTTACGGATGAGAATTTGGGTAAAGATCATTATTTGATCAGGATGTGTTTAGGTGGTATAAATGTTGATATAGACCGTAAGGTCATTATGAATGGTAAGAAATGGGTCGAACGTATGAATGAGATTCTCATAATGAATGAAGCAAACGAGGTTCACCAACTTGAGGATGAAATAGAGAGAGTGAATGAAATGTGCACTACACATGTAAGAGGAAATGAATGTAAGGTAAATGGTTGGTGGAATAAAGAAATCCAGTATTGGTATGAAAGGAAACGGATAGCATAGAGAGAGTTCAATAGGTGGATATGTTATGAATGCAGAATAAATTGTGCAAGAATGAATGCGAGATTGAAAAAGGCTATCCGTAGAGCAAAGAGAAAAAGTTGGCGGGAATATGTGTCCAAAATGAAACATAGGACCACAACTAAGGATGTATGGGATAAGTTTAACAGAGTGAGAGGTTATAGAGTGCAAGGCAGAAATGCAGTGTTAGATGACAGAGAGAATGGAGGTGTCTTTTTACAAATGATGACGGATGTACGTAGTAATTTGAGCGATAGATATGAAGTTCTATTACCTGATAATGAAAGTGAATTTATGAACGACATGTGTAAGGAATTTGAATGGGAAGAGTTTCGAGGGGTCTTACAAACATCCAAAGCTACGACTCCCGGAACTAATAGGGTGAGTTATAAAATGATTGGCAGATTGGAATTCGAAGCCAAGGTGGCCTTGCTTCGAATTCCAAGTATGGATGAGTATTCAAATACCGGAAAAATGGAAGGAAAGCAGGGTGGTACCTATTCCTAAAAGGGATCGGGACAGAAATCTGGCAACAAATTACAGAGGAATATGTATGTTGAATGTATTTGTTAAAATTGTGAATGGTATGATGAAAGGTCGCATAGACAAATTTGTGAATGAAGGTAATTTGTTGCCGGAAACCACCTTTGGGTTCCGTCGCAACCACTCTGCTAATGAATGTGTAGAAAAGTTTGTGTGGGAAGTGCGAAAGGAAAAGAAGCATGTTGTGGCGGTATTTTTGGATATAGAAAGGGCATATGACTACGTGGTTCCGGGGAAACTTTATCAGATCCTTATGGGCCTGGGGTTTCCTTGGAAAATTTGCAAATGGGTGTATGAGTTCATGAATGAAAGAAAATTACTTTTGTGTGGTAGAGGGTACAGGTTGGAGGGAGCGCTGAATATAGGCCTCCCCCAAGGCAGTAAAATTTCACCGACTCTCTTCAACCTTTACAAAAGCTCGATACATAGGTTTAACTCCTCGGACAAGGTCATTCTGCAATTTGCTGATGACTTTGTCTTGATGGGCAAGGGGAGGACCATCGAGGAGGCCTTAGGTCGAGCTCAACAATGTGTGAATCAGGTAACAGAATGTTTGACTGAAATGAATTTGCATGTGAATTCGAGAATGTGTTGTTGTATGACGTTTCGAACGAATCGTATGGTTGACGTGCAAGTGTATAATGAGCAAATTGAGTGTGTAAATTTGAATAGGTATTTGGGAATCTGGATTGATAAGCGATTGGGTTTCAAAGTGCATATGGAAAAATTAGCCGATAATTGCAAGAGTAGATTGAATGTAATCAAAAGGGTGAGTAAACCGAAATGGGGAGCTCATCCTGGTGTGACTGATATGTTACGAAAGGCGCTAGTGTCATCGAAAATTCCGTATGGACTGAGTGTATATGGTGATGGATCCAAAGTCGGTTTTAAAAAGTTGATGAATGTGGAGAATGCCTGTGCCAGGGTGGTATTGGGGGCGATTAATTCAACCCCAATACACACGTTGTGGTCTGAATTGGGTGATTCACCTCTTAATTATAAGAGGGAGTGGATCACCGTGCGAGAGACGGTGCGAATGTTGACTGAGGACAATAAATTGGCGAATGAAATTAAAGAGAGATTGCAAAGAGGGACGGACTACCAAAGGACATTAAGATCACGGGTGATTTTGGAAAGTATTAATGTATTTTCCAAGATTCGACCTGTAAATCCGAAAGTCCCTCCGAGCAATCTAATTGTGCGTTTAAATTTTGGTGATAAAGAAAAGCGATTATGAATGAGTTATCGGTTAAGAGCGAGTTTTTTAAAAATCCGTATGAACTATTTTGCCGATGTGGAAGTGTATACAGATGCTAGTGTGAATGATGATCGAGTAGGTGTAGGAATTTTTATTCCGTCAATAAGAAAAGAGAAAATACTACGGTTGAATGCAAGCATCTGTATAATGAATGCAGAGTTGATTGGAATTAAGGAAGGGATCAAGTTGGCAATGACCCAAGGGAGGAGGAGAGTAGTATTATTCTCCGACTCCCGGGGTGGATTGGAATTAATTAGTAGGGGTGGGGGAACTCATGGTAATGTGTATGTGGAAATGTTGTATGAGTACCTTCAATCGTGTGGGAGTGAGGTCATTCTTCAATGGATACCTTCACACCTACAGATTGAAGGTAATGAAAGAGCCGATATACTTGCAAAAAGGGGTTGTTTGGTTGAGGAGGTAAATGAATATGAATTCATAGATGGAAGAGATGTACTTCGGAGTGACTATATTGATCTTCATCATTAAAAATATTTACACTAATTAAGTTGTTAAGAACGTGATAACTAATTTTTTTAAACAATTTTGAATTAGATTCAAATAGCCAATTCCCAATATTAATACTGCTTCGTAGTATGTATTTACAAATGTTTAATACTGACGGCGAAGGAGTTAAAAAACTAGCCCTATTTTTTAAATTGATTAGCGATTTATAAAAATTGCATTGTTTTATTAATTTACAAAAGTCCTCACAATTCAATTTTCTAAATAAATATCTGACTATAAATCCCCCCATGTATTCAATAACATTAATTGAAAATTCACTTAATATAATTAGGTTCGTCTCCTTTAGAAAATTCTTGACCATTTGAAACATCATCTGATGAGTCTTGAAACATTACAAGTCGGTTATTAGAAGAATTAATAAAACCTGTTTGAGGAATATAATTGCATAATGAGGCGTCACTTAATTGAACGTGTGTTAAAATACGCTTGTATGAAGTGATGAATTGTTTTAGAGTTGCTCAAAAAAAAAATAGTTCAAAGTGGTCTTGACTTAATTTATAGAACGAAATATATTTCAACAGGTGTGTGTTTAAATAAGTGCCATGGAGAACCTGGATGTTAGAAAGACAACATATTGTTCCGTAATTTAGAACCAAATCAAAAATTACTTTGGGATATGTGTTTTTTAAATCATAATCTTGAAATTTTTTACTGTTTAAAATATCAAATGAATTATTGAAAACTCTAATAAATTTTATTGTTCCACTACATCCTTCAAACTGTGGCAATTTTAAAACACTATCACAAAATTCTAATGCGCTTGCTACGGACTTCTTAATGTCTGAACTGCTAAATAAACTTTCGACTAAAGGGCCTTTATCAGCTAAAACGTTCCTGACGAGTTTGAATATATGACATGGTTAAAAAAAAAAAAAAAAAATTGTGAGGAAGATTTACGTTACAACCTAGTGCACGAGTTGGAAATCCATCAAAATTCACTCCAATTTTTACAATCCCAACATCGTGTAATAAACGTAAACACAACAGATTTAGAATATGAGTGTTCGGACTCGGAGCATCCAACTATGTTTTCTTCAGTATCATAAGGGATTGTGGTTTGAATAATATTGAGGCATATATTTTCAAGATTAGTTTGATTATTATCAATGTACAAGGTGGGAATGGCCGATTATTTTAATCTCGACCTCGACCGTTTTTACTAATTACATCTTGCTCGCCCAAGTCAATTGATTTCAACCATTCCTTTTTTATTTCTCCATATTTTGGTAAGCTAAAAATAAATGTTTTAATTAAAATTTTTTGTAAAAAGTAAATTTTTACGTAATACAAAATTAGTCTCAAATTACAAAAAAATTACAAAATTATTTTTTTATAACAATATGTCCAGACGAATATATACAACACAAATAAATAATAATTTGATGATTAATAATTCGAAGTTTAAATTCGCAATTAAACATCAATAGGATTGTCGATTGTAGTCGTTGATATCCACGACTACAATTTTAATCATCACTTTAAAGTGGCAATTTATTGTGGTTTAAAATTGCCAAAAGAGATAATTTAAACCGACTGCACGAGTGTGAGCAAAAATTTATAATTTTTGATCCGCACGCTAAACCAATCAAAATGCTTGAAAATATTTCTCCTTCAGTTTTTTTCCATATATAAATTCCCCTGCGAGTTAAAATATTTTTAGCTATATTCCTAGGAAATGGATGGAGGTCAGAGTGGTCTTTATCCCGAAATCGGGAAAAAGCTCACATGCCTATCCAAAGGACCTGAGACCTATAACTCTATCATCCTTTCTGTTGAAAACCATGGAAAGGTTGGTAGATGTAGGCACTCGATCAAAAATTGAGCCCAGGAATTGGGCAACGTCTAGCATGCGTACTGTAAGGGTAGGTCGGTAGATACAGCTCTGCACGATCTGGTACGCATGATTGAGAAGTCAATCTACTCGCAAGAGTTCTGTATGGTACCATTTCTCGACATTGAGGGTGCCTTTAATAATGTAAAAACGGAGGCGATCATCGAAGGACTGCTACCTTTGAACGTGGATTACCCCATAATAAGGCTGATAAATCAGATGCTGGTAAGCAGGATTATTACTTCGGAACTGGGGGAGGCCACCATTAGAAGGCGGGTGGTTAGAGGAACCCCTCAAGGAGGTGTAATGTCCCCCTTTCTTTGGAGTGTGGTGATGAATGGTTTGCTGTTGGAACTGGAGAGAGAGGGGATAGGGGTTGTAGCATATGCAGATGATGTAGCGTTGGCTGTCTCTGGCAAATATCTGGGTACGATTAGGGACGTTATGCAGAATGCGCTCCTGATCGTTACGAAATGTGGAGCAAATGTGGATTAGGGATCAACCCTTCCAAGACTAAGCTGGTACTATTTACTAAGAAGTATAAAATTCCGGTAGTTAGCCCTCCTACCGTGAACGGCAGTGGGCTGGCTTTTGCTGACAGAGCAAGATTTCTGGGCATAATCTTGGATAGTAAGCTCAGCTGGAAGCCTAACATTGTGGAAAGGGTGAATAAGGCTAATGTAGCCATTTACTCGTGTATGAACGCCATAGGTAAGAAATGGGGTCTGAAACCAGAGCTGGTGCACTGGCTCTATACGGCAGTGGTAAGACCAGTGCTGACGTACGGGGTGGGAGTGTGGTGGCCAGCTCTGGAGAAGGCAACATATATAAAAATGATGGAAAAGGTGCAAAGAACGGCCTGCATGCTTATAAGCGGGGCACTTAGGTCAACACCTACACGCGCCTTGGAGGTTATGTTCCACCGTCTTCCAGTCGAATTTTTGGTAAACAGATAGCAGCCAATGTGGCTACGAGACTCTCGGCTGTCTCTCAGTGGAAGTGTCTTCAAGCGGGACACTCGACGATAACTAGATCGCTAAGGGAAGAACTGGCGAATCTAGATTATATTAAGCCAACGTTGTGCTTCGATAAGGGTTTCCGGACCATCTGTCCTTCGAGAGAATCTTGGAGGAACGGATCAATACTGGAAAACGAGGCACTGCAATTTTTCACGGACGGCTCTAAGCTCGACGGTAAGGTAGGAGCCGGAGTCTTCTGTGAGAAGCTTAACGTTAATATTTCCGTTCGTCTCCCTGACTACTGCAGCGTGTACCAGGCTGAAGTGGTGGTGATAGGCGAAGTCGTGACATGGTTGAAGCATAATGTGGTATCCGTGAGGGATATCGCTATTTATGTGGACAGTCAAGCGGCGGTCAGGTCGCTGGAGGCGGTTTGTCTGAAGTCACGGGTGGCGCTGGATTGCCGATCATCTCTTAACGAGATGAGCGAGTATTTCAGCATCCAGATAATCTGGGTCCCTGGTCACTCGGACGTCACGGGAAACTGCAGGGCGGACGAACTAGCTAGGTACGGCACGACTCTCCAGATACAGCCAGGAAGGGCGGGTCTGGGGAGGCCTATAGCAGCACTCAAATTGGCGCTCAGTAAGCAGGCAATTGCCTTGACAAATGAGAGGTGGACCAACTCTCTCACGTGCAGGGTGGCAAAACAGGTTTGGCCAAAACTGGACCTGCGGCGCTCCAAGGTACTAGTATCTCTAGGAAAACGGGAGTTAGGATTGGTCGTAGGGATACTGACAGGACACTGCCTTTTTGGGGAACATGCAAGAAGGATGGGTCTACAGACTAATGACTTCTGTAGAAGCTATTTGGACGAAGAGGAGGAGGAGACGTTGGATCACTTCCTATGCTCGTGTCCGGGACTATCAGGCAGAAGACATAAGTACTTAGGTGTGTACAGCATGGACAGCCTTTCGGAACTCGCGGGCTGTAGAGTGCGAGATCTTTTACGCTACATAAGTAGCTCTGGATGGTTTCAACGGGAGTAAAGGGGAGATAGGATCCTGTGGTATCACAATGGGCCACTACTGGCCTAAGTGTGCGATAGCAGCCACTCTAACCTAACCTAACCTAACCTAACCTAAAATATTTTTATCTTTGTGCTACTTGGTCCGCAGACGACCAACCTACAGATATAAAAAACTTTGCTTTAAAATAAAATGAGCAAGCGTTTTGCTATTTTATGACAAAAATTTGTCATTAAATTTTTTGTTTGGCTTGTGTTCGCAAATTTTTATAAATTGAAGCTAATCAAAATAATTTGCTTTAGAAATCTTATTTATTGATTGTACTGTACAAATTTTTAGCTCATCTCCGTTTCTAATATTTGCGATTTATACTCATAATTGTGGGTATCTTCAAAAAGGTTTACTTCAACAATCGGTACGTTTTAATAGATTTGCCTCTTATTTATATTTCTGTTGTTTAACTCTCGAAAGGTATGAGCAGCTTTTGTGCCAAATTTTGCATGAATTACATTCTCAATACAGGCCCATATTAATTGTTTAAATCCATCTTTCATGTCGACGACATATTGACTGCCCCACTATCTCCGGTTTTATTAATAAAATTCAACGAATCGTCCAAAATAATCGATATGTACTGATGCAGGTTTTCTAATCATGTTTCATTTTTTGTCACATTTTTTATCGCACATTAATTTCTATACGTACGGAATTGAATTTGATTGCTAGGATGATAAAATCCGATTAAAATTATCTAGAATTCTCGATGTATTAATGCCAATGATTTGTCAAGGCCCTGTTGTGCATCGTTTGTCAAAACATATTTCAAACATTAAAGTCGATTGTTCGTTCGATCTCTGTTATCATAATGGAATTCCGAAACTCTTGATAGAAGTGTTCAAAATCAACATTCCATTAGATTTCAGGATTACCGTGGGGAGGAGGGAAGGGATGCGGTATAAGTGTTCGCAACGGTATCTTGATGTTTCTGTAGTTGAAGTAATACAGGGAACTCAATCGTAGGACACAATACGCAAAAAATCTTTCGATGGTAACAAAAACACAATGACAACAATTTTAATCGAATGAAGGAAACGTCAAATAATGTAGACGAATTTTATTGAGCAACAACTATTAGTTAATAACTTCAGACTGTGAGTGCGGGTAAATTCTCACAGTCGTGCAGCAGGCTTAAATCGTATTTGCGAATTAATTGTCGTCTGTCGATTTCGCCCGAATGTTTTTTTTATTCATTCCAAAGAAGGGATATAAAGAATAGAAAACTTATCAAGTGATTTTAAAACAATCTGAACAGAATGTAATAAAAAACGATTTGAAAGGAATGGAATACATTTTATTCGCCATTTTTAATTTATTTTATTTTATACCACATTTCTATTTTTCTGTACATGTGCATTCAACAAAACAAACAATATGGCGACTAATATTAAAAATCTTCCTTTCGTTCTACGTTTCCATCTAGTACGAAAAGGATACGTTCGGACCTGAACGACGTTTCCATCTAGTACGAAAAGGATACGTTGAATAAATAAAAAAATAGCAAAGAAAAGGAATAGAATGGCCGGAATGTATGGAATGAATAAAAAAAACACTCACTATTTATAGAATGGATGTACAATTTTTGCCCATATAAAATTTGCTATTTTATGTGTAACAAGTCAGAGCAGGATGGTTATATAAAAAATGTATATAGCGGTCACAAAACTCAAAGAAAAATCAATCAAACTATTTTCTGTTTTTGTACAAAGGGGCGCGCTCAATTTTGCGCTCTTAAAAATCTTGAAATTATTAATTAAAATGATTGAAATATTATAAAATGGTTAGTGGATAATGTAGTAGTGCGTCATTTGGTAATAAAAATTGGAAAACGTTTAATTAACCTTTTAACTGTTTATGTCGAGTATACTCGCCAGAACGAAACCAACATTGTTCGCATAATGTCGAGTATACTTGTTTTTTTTTTTTCTAAAGAAGGGATAATCACAATCAATTTCCTAACTTCATTGCATTCGATCGAAAAAAGTCTATACTTCACTTGACAGCTGCTTACATTCATTCTATATACTTAATTTATATGTTTTTGAGTTTAGTCTTAATTATGATACTTTTAGGCCCTGTCCCAAACACCGACTTATTTGCTTATACCGACTTATTCAAATAAGTCTGCTATCGAGGTGACTTATTTTGAAAGCAAAAAACTTATTTGATCATGTAAACAAGAAATATACATTTGATCATGTAAACTTGAAAAATTCAACAAATTATCAAATATTATTAATAATTTTCAAACCTTAGTGATATTTCACTTAATTAATAACTATTAGTACAATATTGTCTTAATAAATTAATATAATTAATAGATTTTAGAGATATACAATTTTTTTAGAGATATAAAAAGAGGATTAATAGAGGTGTAGCTTGCGTAACAATAATTGTAGCTTGCGCATTTCGCGCATCTCCAGCTACAATAATACATTTTCATCGTGTTTTAATAACTCAAGACACATTTTTATGTTATTATTTATTAAATAATTCATTAAAATAAATTATTTTTGTGTATTTTAATTTTTTTATTTAATTATTAAATAACAAATTCCTAAAACATTTGTTGTTTGCTATATCTGTCAAAATAAGTCAGTAAAATCGTTTGGAATGACTTGATCGACTTATTCAAGATGGCATCAAATAAGTCAATAAGTTTGAAATAAGTCGGTGTTTGGGACATGGCCTTAGTATTCTGCGCGTAGCCTGTGACCAATACGACCAGCAGATTTATATGTCTTACATAAGACTTTTGACTTTGTTTTGAGTTTTGTCTTAATTAAGACACTTTTCGGATTCTGCTCATAGTCTTAATTGGCATTAGATAGCATTTTTACATCAAGGTGAGGTTACCAAGTAAAAAAATTATAGTCATTTTAGATTTGCTGAATATATTTCTTAGATATTTAATTTTATATTTATTAATAAAGTTTGATAAATACATTTATTTTGGATTTTATAGTTACAAATAAAATGTAAAACGTAACATGCATGTGCAGTAAAGCAAAACAAAAATACGCGCATGTCACTAACAGAAACACAAATACTACTACTATATCTTTATTCCAGTTACACTCAATTCGTTTCACACATTTCAGGACAAAATCCATATACAGTTGTCAAAGCAGGTCGTGTGTAGGTTTGTCGTATGACAATTTTTCTGTCGGATGATGTCAGTTGAAAAATCTATCCAACCGTCGAACCGCCTGACCAAATCAGGTCGTGTGTAGCATTATTGAGTGGTTGGCTATGTCAAAAAGAATGGTTAGTTAAAAATACATTGTATTTTTAAAAATAAGATAATTATAATCAATATAATTTAATAATAAATAATTAAATTTTATATTTTAACGATATATAATATAATATTGAAATAATAAATATTTTTTTTGTTAAAATTTTGAATTCCATAAACATATGACATCCCAAATAAATTAAAATAATAAATGTATGGCTTTGTTTTATGGTCCTCCAATTTCTGCTGGATACGCTTTTGGATTCTGGTTTAAATCCGCTTTTGGGTCACCGTTGATTTAATTAATTATTTGTTCGTGGATATTGATAACAATAATTTTAACGCTTTCTATATTTTAATTTTAACACAATATAGATATTTATTTATATTATTCAATTGTCTTTTTAACATTAACTTAAATTTTTAATTATATTTTTATGTTGATGACAATTTTTAAGCATAGACATTGCGTGACATGATTTTATTGAAAGCCTTCATTTTTCAAAAAAAAAAAAAACAAAGTACGTTAAAAACGAAAAAACAAAAAACTATTCGTAGCTTCGAACAGCCTTCTATATTTATTTATCACTTGCTCATTTACCGGCGATACTGTCGATATATGCTACACACTCCCTCCCCAGTGAAAACTATGGTTTGAGTGAAACAGCGAGTCCAAAAAACGCGAATGTGTCTTTATCTGACGAACGCTGCTAGAGCAGGGAAACGACGGTGTGATTTTTTTTTGAATCATTAAACGTTACATGTTTTCTAACGATCTTGGAACTTGGCTTAGTATAAGTCAGTCTGTGTGTGGCCCGATGGTATGTCAGCGCTTTGCGTGAGGTCTTGTTGACCAGTTGTGTCAGCTGCCGTGAAACAGGGCTTGAGCCGGTCAATGGAAACGTTGACTTGTCTATTGTTGTGATTGATAATAAAGTTTTTGTCACCGCGCTTGATCACACGGTGTGGACCAGTGTACGGCGGCTGTAAGGATTTGCGCAGTGTGTCCATACGTAAGAAAACATGAGTACAAGCCTTGAGCTCCTGACTGACGAATGTTTTTTCAGTGCAGTGCCGAGATGCTGGTGATGGTTTTAGTTCGGCGAAGTGATTTTTTAACTGTCTCACAAACTCGCTTTGTGGTACTATGTGTGAGTTGACCAGAAATTGTCCAGGTAATCTTATCGTGGTCCCGTAAACTAACTTAGCACAGGAAGTTTGCAATTCCCCACTAAACGACGATCGTAGTCCTAACATGACTGTCGGAAGTATGCTGGTCCAGTCGGAGCACTCGTGACACATAATGGCAGCCCTAAGAGTGCGGTGCCATCTCTCAACCATGCCATTACACTTTGGATTATAGGCCGCGGTTCGTACGCCTTTGAACCCTAGTAATTTGGATAGTTCTTTGAAGAGTTCGGATTCGTGACAGCCGTTATGTCCGGTACAAGAACCGCCTCGGGCCAACGCGTGTAACGATCTATTAGCGTGACGCAGTATCGCTGGCTATCAGAAATTGGCAAAGGACCAATGATATCGAGGCGTATTTCTGCAAAACGTTGCGAAGCTAAAGTGAAATTGGCGAGAGGTGACTTGGTGTGCCTTGAAACTTTCGACTTTTGACATTGTACACATTGTTGAGTGAAGTTTTTCGAATCTTTTCGGAGCGAGGGCCAGATCACATTTTTAGTTAATATATTGGTGGTAGCTTGAATTCCGGGGTGCGAAAGATTGTGAAATGATTCGAAAACTTGTTTCCGGAAGTTTAACGGAATGAATGGTCGAGGTCTACCAGTTGAAATATCGCAATAAATGTGTTTATTGGAGTTAAATGTTATTGGAACTTGCTTGAGATTAAATGACATGCTGCTACTATGTAACAGTTCTCGCAATTCTGCATCATTGGTTTGTGCATCCGCGATTATTGTATAGTCAATGCTTTCGGGAATAGAAATTTGATCTATACGTGATAAGGTATCTGCAACGACATTGTTCACGCCGGAGATGTGCTGGATATCAGTTGTAAATTGACCGATGAAATATAGATGACGAAATTGACGCGGAGATGCTTTATCCGGATTCTGATCAAATGCGTAGACTAGGGGCTTGTGGTCGGTAAACAATGTGAACTGAAGAGAATTTGAGGCCGAATAATACAGAATGCATCAGTCTTTGAAAAGTCTGTGCTGCATTCCTTTTGCCGAAAGTCATTTTGGTAAATTCAAAAAGACCAAAAGGTGTTGAGATGGCCGTCTTGGGTACGTGCGATGGTTCAATCGGGATTTGGTGGTACGCTTGAACAAGGTCGATAGTCGAAAAAAATGTACAACCCGCGAGTTGGTATGAAAAGTCCTGTAGGTTTGGTATTGGGTATCTGTCGGGAACCGTAACTCGGTTTAGCACCCGGTAATCACCGCATGGTCTCCAGTCTCCATTCTTTTTTAATACAAGATGAAAGAGCTCGGCTCGCCCACGGACTGCTGCTCGGGCGACAAATACCTTGCGCCATCATGTTGTTGAATTCGACTTTTGCGATTTGAAGTTTATCCGGTGCTAAGCGACGTGTTTTTGCAAAGATTGGCTGACCAGTAGTCTCCAGCCGATGCGTGACGTTATGCTTGATAGCAGTGCTGCTTAATGAGCGACTTAGATCTCCGGAAATTGTTTAAGAAGGTCTTGAATCTGTGTAGGGGCTGTTGTCTGATTAATGTATGACAAACTTTGCACTGTCATATGTGTGAGTAGACCTGTAACAGACAGTGAAGTCACTGGATCCGTCTACTAATATCCACTACGAGACCTGTGCGTCTTAAAAAATCTGCGCCGAGTATTAAACTCGCTTAGAAGTTGCGATGGTTGTTTGTCACCAAGCGAGAGACCGTGAAGAATATTGTTAATTTTTCGAAACGAGGCATAAGGTGTATCGTTTTTAATATGAGCGTAATATGAGATCCGCGAACGTATTATGGAGACGAGAATCAAGCGAGTTCACGGCATGTGAGTATTTGGTGCTTTCGGTTGTAACGTTTGCAACTTTGAACAGTTGTTCCAAGATGTTAAACCACACCGAAGGGTTTTGCGAATAAAGCGGCTGTGGTGGTTTGAATGCCACACGGTTAATGTGCGCCTCTGTTGACTGCTCGACCCTTGGAGGCAAGCGAGTACGTAAATTATTGCTGTACATGTTGGAACCGTCCGCCTGTGTCAAACGTGGTGTTCCGAGAACTACGCGCAGCTGCTCAATAAGATCCACCGAAACTGGACCCGCTGCACCGTTCGAACCCGCTTCCACAAAGGAAGGAGTGCTATTCTTGGACATTATAATTTAAGTAAAAATAAACACGACCGCGATTACGAAATAAATTTTGTTGATGTTAATGAAAATACGGAAAACTACTCACGGTTACGTGGCCGTCCGCCAAATGTGATGTTATGTTGCCGCCTGATGATGCTGCCTTACGTTGCCGCCTGATGGGAATCCCGGTTGCAGTTAAAATTGTTCATATGTATTACCACGTGTTGAATTTGTTATTTGTGGTATCACGTCGGGGTTACCACTTTTATGGCTTTGTTTTATGGTCCTCCAATTTCTGCTGGATACGCTTTTGGTTTCTGGTTTAAATCCGCTTTTGGGTCACCGTTGATTTAATTAATTATTTGCTCGTGGATATTGATAACAATAATTTTAACACTTTCTATATTTTAATTTTAACACAACATAGATATTTATTTATATTATTCAATTGTCTTTTCAACATTAACTTAAATTTTTAATTATATTTTTATGTTGATGACAATTTTTAAGCATAGACATTGCGTGACATGATTTAACTGAAAGCCTTCATTTTTCAAAAAAAAAAACAAAGTACGTTAAAAACGAAAAACAAAGAACTATTCGTAGCTTCGAACAGCCTTCTATATTTGTTTAACACTTGCTCATTTACCGGCGATACTGTCGATATACGCTACAAATGTCTTAAGAATATGACTTAATTTTTAACGTTCTAACAACCATTTTATAATTTTGCGCTTTTTAACACCAATTTTAAACACGCCACAAGCGCGATAGGAATTTTAATTTATTTTTTCAATTTTTTATTATTTTGTATTTCGCTGCACAAACTTTCATGTCCAATAATTAAAACATTTTAATGCGAGGAATTAAAAAAAAAATTATGCCGGAAACAAAATAGAATCGGTAAATATTTTTTATGAAACGAGTCATTCTCTTCTTGTTGGTTAGCGAGCCAATGACTCAATTTGATGGCGATGAAAATAGTATTAAGTTAAATAGGACCAATAAATATTTAGATATACACAGGTTTAAATCTACAATATATTGTACTTAAAGAAATGCAATTAATTTATTGTTTCTGATGAATAAAAATATAATTCAATTCACATATTTTTTTAGTTTTAATTTAATAACTTCATTACATCCGGTCGAAAATTTTTTTAAATAGGGCCCTGTTGATATATTCGCTTTCTCATTTACCCTCCGAATTTGTGACGATTTCTCGGTGCGACTTATTTTTCAACCGAAATTTTTTAGGTGAAGTAACACTAGAATATTTTGTGTGCATTTTGCCAATTACGTTGCATACGATGCGAACTATACGAAGACATTTCAAAAATATTTTTTTTTGTCAATTTTTTGTCTCAAATATATTAAGTTGTCTTTAGACTGTCTTGACTTGTGTACAAGTGTTGTTGCTAAGTCGTCTTTGACTTGTCTTGCAACACACGTTAGCTGGGTTTGGAGGGTTTTGTATTCTGAAAATTTATTCGACTCGGGTAACACTATACAAAATTACTGCACTGCCATTTGTAACTTTTTGTTATTTCATTTGTATTGAATCTACATTGATGGAAGTTAGCGCGACTGACGCTACAGTTAATATAAAAAATATAATTTAGTTTAGTGAATTTAAGTGTTGTGATAATAAATGTGTAAGTAAAGTGTTTAATCCCAAGTAAGTAATAATTTAGTTTTTAAATAAAGTACAATTTTATTTTATTTGTGTTTTTTTTGACATTAAAAAATTTAGAAAAAAAAAATTTTCATTTGTCGGCAAACGGTATTACTATAATCCAAGCAAAAATGACCGAGGAATACACAATTAAAAATGTTTCGCTTAATTGTATTGAGGTAGATGGGCGAATAAATCATGTTGAATGCGGCTTAAATGTACGTTTTAGTTTGGAGGGACTTGTGTTAAGCACCGTTGTACAAGGTAAAGGTAAGTTCATCTCAAAGTTTTTTTGTTTAACAGTTATCCCTGTTGTGCCGGCGAAAGCTGTCACACGTGCTTCCATGTCCTTGTGTTTGAAATTAATTTACTGGTTTGAAACTGGATTATTTATTTTTTGTTTCTAGAGTCTTCTACTTGTGATGTTACAATAAATTATAATTCGTCGAATGAGGTAGAAATCACAACAATTAGTGACACCACCGTAATGGTTAAACTGGAAAATAGCACTTTAATGCTGTTTACAATTGTGAATCCGAGTGATATGCACATGCTAAACTCATCGATTCAAATAATCAAAGATAGGCGCTCAAATTCCGTATTTTCACAACGAACCGAAGAATCGTCTGCATCACAGTATTTCCAGTTTTACGGTTATTTAAGTCAGCAGCAAAACATGATGCAGGATTTTGTAAGGACTAGTACTTACCAAAAGGCGATCCATACCAATCTCTTAGACTTCCAGGACAAAGTAGTGCTTGATGTGGGGGCCGGATCTGGGATTTTATCATTTTTTGCACTTCAAGCTGGTGCTACTAAAGTATATGCAGTCGAAGCTAGTAATATGGCACAATATGCTCAACAATTGGTAGATGCAAATAATTTGTCCGATCGGATTCGAGTGATCGCTGGTAAAATCGAGGAAATCGAACTGCCCGAGAAGGTTGATATCATTATTTCTGAACCTATGGGCTATATGTTATACAACGAACGGATGCTTGAAACATATCTGCATGCTAAGAAATGGTTAAAAACAGGTGGTAAAATGTTTCCGTCACGTGGGGATTTACACGTGGTTCCATTCAGCGACGAGGCCTTATACATGGAACAGTCAAATAAATCAAATTTTTGGTGCCAGAATAATTTTCACGGAGTTGATTTGAGTTCCGTTCGACAAGCAGCTATGCGTGAATACTTTCGCCAGCCTATTGTAGACACATTTGATATGCGAATTTGTATGAGCCGCTCGGAGCGACATACGGTAAACTTTTTGGAAGCCGATGAAAAAGATTTACACCGCATCAGTATACCCCTGAATTATCATATACTCGAGACAGGATCATGTCATGGATTAGCATTTTGGTTTGATGTCGAATTTGCCGGATCAAGTAGCCACGTGTGGTTATCCACATCACCAACTGAGCCTCTAACACATTGGTATCAAGTACGATGTTTATTACAAAACCCTTTGTGTGTAAAATCAGGACAATTAATGACTGGGAATGTCTTATTAGTTGCCAACAAAAGGTAAGACTTCATTAAAACTGATAATTAAATTTTTAGATGTTACGGCCTCTATGAATAATTTTTTTTAAAATTTAATTTAGGAATTTTTTAAACATTTGTTGCATCGATTTAAGTGTTCTCGATTCAGGTTAAATATTGTTGTGATTTTTATTGCTATCCGACATTGTTTTATATTTTTAATTTAATTTAGAAAATTTTTAAAAATAAAACCTTAGGTATATATATACCACAAACATGCAAATTAAATAATTACCATAATTATGCCATACAAGTTAAAAAAAAAAATTGAAAATTGGGGAGACCGCTTGGGCGCATGACAAATAGACAGTTTATTACTTAGAACGAGTTATTGTTAGCTCCTGATGACGTCTTTGAAGAATTCCTGTGATCCTCACAATATTAGTCGAAATATAAACTACTCAAACAGGTGAATTCGGTGTGGTATACAAATTAAATAAAAAATCGGGAAGACCGTAAATTCGGGAGACAAATTAGATAGTTTATTTTTTTTTTAAAGTAACTAATAATTCCAATGGATTTAACGTCCTTTTAAGGTCAATTACTACTCCCTGACTGCGTCACTTGTCCATTCAATGAAATCATCGGCTTTTAAAATCAATTTTGATACGTCTCCGTCGTTCGATACGTCTCCGATGTAATTTTGATACGTTTCCGATGAACGTCATATCCTAAGGTTGGACATCTGTCAACAACGTAGTATGTTAATTAGCGATTTTGTATCAGCATCATATATTTTTTTCTTGTGAAAATGTCGAGTTTTGAACCGAATAAGTGTCATTTGTGGGAACTTTTGATTTATGTATTTCGATTGCTGATAGATGTAGAACGCCGAGTTTTGCTTATTTCATAATTTTGCTGATTTAATGAATGAAAATGAGAAATGGATCCACTACGATAACTCAAAAAAGAATGGCCATCCTTCAACATCAACAACCAAACCGAATATTCATGGAAAAAAACTAACGTTGTGTATTTGGTTGATGAGATTGAGCCGATCACTCAAAGAAAACCGTGCCCACTACTGCTGTCACAACAAAATTATTCTCCCGCAAGATAATGCTCGTTCACATGTTGCGGCTCCAGTCAAAACCTACGTGGAAACACTCAATTGGGAAGTTAACCCCACCCGCCGTGTCGTCATTAGACATTGCTCTGTCTGATTACCACTTGTTTGAATCGATGATGCGTCCCCATACCAAAAATTGGGTTGAAGCGTTCTTCCGATGTGGTATTCATCGATTCATATTTATAATTCATCGATTTATATAAGTTGCTATTACCTGGTGACTTAGACTAAACGTCGGTAAGTTGAAAGCGAGGCGTCACCAGTTACTGATGCATCAAGTGATGAGTGTCAAATAAAAGTGGCTATCGTTCGTCAAATACTTAAAATATATTGGCACGTCCCCTATTGATCCAAGTAAATTGGAATTCGGACAATATCATGAACGCTAACGTCATTATGAACATGTTTGGTATCTGAAATCGCGCCCCTTTCGACTCACTCAGCGGAAAACCATAATAAGGCACGTCCTTATGATGAATTTAAAAATCAACCAAATTTCGATTTTTGATTTTTTTTTAATAAAAGCTGCTGTCTACATTGCCAAAATCATTAACTATACAACAAATCCAATCACTGGATCTTAGAGGATCCAAAGCTGGGAAACGGATAAATGATGAACTCAGGCATTTGTAATTTACAAAAATGAAGGAGAGAAATTGCAGTACTACTGTTTCATCGTAATATCAGATTGTCTTCACCAAGACTATAGCAATTTACTTGTTGATTGAAAAATTGTTGCAGTCATAAATAAATACGAAGAGGATTTTGAAGTCGACTGAGTGGTTAGAAAGCAAAATTGAAAAGTGAAACGACAAGCAATTTTATTTTAAGAATATATCGAATAAAATGATGTTACAACATCACTCCCTTTATTTATTTATCTTTAAATTGCCCAGTTTTATAATTATAATTACATATTTAAAATTTGTGATTTGTCGTATTTTTTACCAAATATAATTAATAGAGTAGTTTTTAACAATATTTGTTTATTATCGAAAATTAATTGCTGAAACAAAGAATTATTAACAACTATTTTCCTTCACTCAAAAATTTTAAAAATCATTCATGAGAGGGCTACGCATTACAAATTTCTAGTTTACTTAATACATAGTTATATTGATAAGATTTCAAAGCAGTTTGCCTTGTTACTAAAAATAAGGGTTTTTTTTCTCAATTTAATTCACAATAAAACTACTGAAAACAACCAGTTTAAATCTTTAAATATTTTCTTGTTATGTTTCAGACAAAGCTATGACGTGACCATTGAATTAGCAGTTGAAGGTACCACCATGTACTCTACCAATACATTAGACTTAAAAAATCCATATTTCCGGTACACCGGCGTTCAGGCACCAGTTCCACCAGGTTCCAGCACTGTTTCACCATCGGAGCAATACTGGAGTCAACTTGATGCACAGGGTGCGAGAAATGGTTTGTTTTAAAAGAATAAAATCCCCTTGATTTCATTGAAAGAAGTAGCTAGCTTGGTTTTTATCCAATTTTTTTAAAATTAATTTTTACTGTTTCCAATGGTGTATTCATTTATCATGCAAGTCACAGTTCGAAATGTCAGATTTTTAAAATATTCCAATATGTAATTTTTTTGTGTTCTAATACAGGGGGTCTATTATGAAATTTATTCGCTTTCGAAAAATTCGATTCGCGGCGAATATTGGTATTATGATTTTTATTTAGCTTTCGGAAAATTCGAAATCGAAAAATTCGCCCTATTATGAAACTTAAAAAGAAATTCGAAATCGGATTTTACGAAAATGTGACGTCAAAATTCGACTGCTTTTAAGATGGCGAATGTATCTTAATACAAAAGTTATTTTAAGTTATATATGTATATAAAAATTAATTCAAAAAATTAAGTGAACGAATTTTAATTATTAAATTGACCAAAATGTAAGTTTTAAACTAATTTACTAGAAGTAATAAATATTTTTATAATAATAATTTTTACTATTTATTGCAGGTCAACAACAAACGGACAACAGTTTGATAAACTTGTAAGTTTTATGGAGGCAAATGAAGGGATTGCCAAGAATTTTTTAAATACTCCGCAATTTAAGGAAACCACAAATCATTTGTGGAATGAGTTAAAAGAAGAATTAAATTCTGTTGGTCCACCAGAAAGGACAGTAGACGGCTGGAAGAAAGTAAGGCTGTACTTAAGTGTTTATCTTTCCTGTGTATTAATTTTTATCTATATATTTAATCTAGGTTTGGAAAGACTTTAAATATAATGTGAAAGGGAAATTAAGGAAAAACAAATTGAGCGTTGCTGGTACTGGAGGGGGCCCCAATAGGGTTAAGGCACTAAGTCCTCTTGAAGACAGAGTGGATCGTCTTTTAGACTTAACAACCGAGATCAATGGACTTAATATCAAAAAATTTGGGTGTCCCATCGGCTCAAATCCGAACATACAAGTTGATTATGTGGAAATTGATACTATTCTGGTAACCACCAATGACAATTTTTCAATTGATCGCCCGTTATCTCCAATATGTCCCAATTCCCCTTTCGAACAAAATAAAAGTGATACGCCACCTGCAAGTACATCCACATCCATCCAGCAAAATAGAATCAACGAAGTTCCATCCACAAGCCAAAATATCCCACAACCTGCACAATCTGGAAGCTATACAAATTGCCATACACCAAGTCGAGCAGCAACCAAAAAAAAGGAAACGGCCAAAATGCTTTTAAAAAAGCAAGTACAGATGCAGGAGGAATATTACGAAAATTTTAAAAAATTTAATAAAAGGACTGAAAAAAATGAGATCGAACAGACTAAAATTTTAAAAGATATTCGTAAAATAAAAGAAAATAACTTAAAATTTCAAAAGGAAAAGTGGGTAACAAAACAAAACCTGTTACTAGAAAAAAATAAATTGAAAGCAGAGGAATTAGAATTAAGAAAACTTGAACTAGAGTTAAAAGAAAGAAAACTGGATATAAATTGAAATAATTTTACTTGATAACTTTACTTTAATAATAATGCTTGTATTTTATTTAAATAAAATTTTTATACAAAAATGAATTAAACATGAATTAAAAATGGATTAAAAATGAATTTAAAATTTATAAATTGTTTTTTATTTGATCTCGAAGTATCGTGGCTTCTCTTGTCAAATCTCTCATCTCAACTGTTGGCTCTTCATTTGCGTATGTTTCGATTGCATCCTCATTTTCAATTAAATGCTCATCTAGTGGGACGTTGTACCTTGTACATAAATTATGCAGAAGACAGCACACGTTAACAATTTGTGCAGCCTTTTCCGGTGTGTAATGTAGTTCCCTTGTGTGTAACAAACATCCCCACCGGCCCTTTAAAATACCAAAAACTCTTTCGATAATGGAACGAGCTTTGGAATGGGCACTGTTAAATTTTGATTCTTGTGATCCCTCGATGCTTTTCCTGAATGGTGTCATCATCCATGGCTCAAGTGCATATCCGGAATCACCTAAATAATTTGTTTACAATTAGTTTGCGTATAAGATTTATATATTGTTCTGTTTACCTAATAACCAGGAGGACCTATCTCCTGCTTTCCATTTCTGTTCCATCACGATTCGGTTATTGCTCATTCTCCAAATAACAGAATCATGAGAACATCCTCCATAACTAGCGTCGACAGACGTAATTTCCATTTTGTAATCGCACGTCTACAAAAAATAATAGAATATTTTTAAAAATATTATAATTCTCTTTGTTATAACAAATCATAAGTACAATCATCACATTAAGACTGTGTGCTCCCTTTCTATTAAAGAAATGATGCTCATTGTTAACCGGTCTTATTATGTTGATATGCGTTCCATCAATGCATCCGACGACTCCTGCAAATCCGGTTTTCTGAAGGAAATGTTCCTTAGATTTTTCTCGCTCAGCCTCCGATAAATGGTAGCTTATATATTTTTGACACATATAGTTTTCTAAAATATCTAGCATTTCGCTTAATACTACTGAAACAGTAGACTGAGCCATGCCAATGAGAAAATCTTGGCCTACAGCCTGCTGATAACTTCCTTCTGCTAGAAACCGAAGTGTACTTGCAAGTTTTAATATTGGAGGTATCGCATCCTTATTCCTTCTTGATTTGAAGTGGTGTCGTGTTTCGTCCAAAATAAGTTTGAACACTTCTTTTGAAACTCTAAATAATTTAATAAAGCTAACAAAATAAATAAATATTAAAAATAGGTAACACACATATTTTTTTAAAATATTACCTTTTATTTGTCATGTCTAATGGATTTGAATTACACCTTAATTGTTTTCTTATAACGCACGCCGGTGTCACTTGGTCGTCCTCGGAATCATCATCGCTTAAATGGGCAAAAAATCCAAATGTATCCATAATGGGTAGTGGTTCACCAATTATTTAAAACAAATTTAAAATTTAATTTTTTTCACTTTCTATTTTAAATTTATTATACTTTTTGAAATTTAAATATTTTTGTCACACCACCATAACATAAAATTAAAAATTGAGTGATCTAGTTTAACTTTGACAGCTAACCAATAAACATAAATAAACCCAATAATCAAAAATTTTATTCCTAAATATTCCCAATAAACCAAAATTTTATTTTTTTTGTTACCAACTTCATTCGTTAAAATTTGACGATTCGCTTTATTTCATAATAGCAATATTCGAAGCGTATCGAATAATTAGATATCGAATTTTTCGAAAGCGAATAATGTTTCATAATAGACCCCCAGGGCAAAATGTACTCTTTACATTGTTAACTTTTTAAAAATATAATTAGCACCCGTCCCCCCACACTCAACTCAATTCTATTTTGAAAGTGTTGTAATTTGTTTATTTTTTGTTTTTAGCAGTGAATTTAGTAAATGGCATGCATGTAAATGGATTAGGCGAAGTAGCAGCAATGGACCAACAATATCAAGCGAATTATAGTGGTAAGTTAACGATTTTTTGGGTTATTTATTTTTTAAACTTTTTTGAATTTAACACTAAAAATTTATCACAAAAATGTTCTTTTATAAAGTTGTATTCGCTATTTATACGATTGTTGTTTTGAGAAAATCATTAATCGAGAATTATCCAATTAATAACAAATATCGGTTATCGATTATTATTTTTATATGGGTCCCGGAAGGAGAACATTTTACATAAAAAGAAGTACAAAAGGGATTTTTCAACATAAACGTCCAAACGCCAAAGAGAAAAATGTAACAGTCCAGAATTATATTTGATCTGGGTGGGATTTTGTTACATAACTTTTTTTCGATACTTATCGAAGATTATGTCTGTTTTTTAGAATAAATTTCCAATTGCGCTTTTTCTATTGCGATCGCAGCCTACTAAAGGGTGATTTTTTAAGAGCTTGAGAACTTTTTAAAAAAAAAAAACGCATAAAATTTGCAAAATCTCATCGGTTCTTTATTTGAAACGTTAGATTGGTCCATGACATTTACTTTTTGAAGATAATTTCATTTAAATGTTGACCGCGGCTGCGTCTTAGGTGGTCCATTCGGAAAGTCCAATTTTGGGCAACTTTTTCGAGCATTTCGGCCGGAATAGCCCGAATTTCTTCGGAAATGTTGTCTTCCAAAACTGGAATAGTTGCTGGCTTATTTCTGTAGACTTTAGACTTGACGTAGCCCCACAAAAAATAGTCTAAAGGCGTCAAATCGCATGATCTTGGTGGCCAACTTACCGGGCCATTTCTTGAGATGAATTGTTCTCCGAAGTTTTCCCTCAAAATGGCCATAGAATCGCGAGCTGTGTGGCATGTAGCGCCATCTTGTTGAAACCACATGTCAACTAAGTTCAGTTCTTCCATTTTTGGCAACAAAAAGTTTGTTAGCATCGAACGATAGCGATCGCCATTCACCGTAACGTTGCGTCCAACAGCATCTTTGAAAAAATACGGTCCAATGATTCCACCAGCGTACAAACCACACCAAACAGTGCATTTTTCGGGATGCATGGGCAGTTCTTGAACGGCTTCTGGTTGCTCTTCACTCCAAATGCGGCAATTTTGCTTATTTACGTAGCCATTCAACCAGAAATGAGCCTCATCGCTGAACAAAATTTGTCGATAAAAAAGCGGATTTTCTGCCAACTTTTCTAGGGCCCATTCACTGAAAATTCGACGTTGTGGCAGATCGTTCGGCTTCAGTTCTTGCAGGAGCTGTATTTTATACGGTTTTACACCAAAATCTTTGCGTAAAATCTTCCATGTCGGCGAATAACACAAACCCAATTGCTGCGAACGGCGACGAATCGACATTTCACGGTCTTCAGCAACACTCTCAGAAACAGACGCAATATTCTCTTCTGTACGCACTGTACGCATTCGTGTGGTTGGTTTAATGTCCAATAAAGTAAACTGAGTGCGAAACTTGGTCACAATCGCATTAATTGTTTGCTCACTTGGTCGATTATGTAGACCATAAATCGGACGTAAATCGCGAAACACTTTTCGAACCGAACACTGATTTTTGTAATATAATTCAATTATTTGCAAGCGTTGCTCGTTAGTAAGTCTATTCATTATGAAATGTCAAAGCATACTGAGCATCTTTCTCTTTGACACCTTGTCTGAAATCCCGCGTGATCTGTCAAATACTAATGCATGAAAATCCTAACCACAAAAAAATCACCCGTTAGAATACATTTACATGTTTCTCATTTTTCTTTTTCGATAAAGTATCATTCCCAAAACAAATACAGTCAGTCACAAAAGTCTACATACACTAAATAAAACCAAAAGCATTCATGTGCTCGAAAGGCTACACTTAATTGAATTCCTTTTGGTGATCCTATATTTTCAGACCCTTTGTTCCAGTTCATACCATATATGCTCTATTGCCATTCAAATCGTCAGTGAGCGCTTTGCCTTCATTAAACGTATTTTTTTGCAAATTCAAGCTGCTTATTTACTAGGCCTATAAATAGTTTTTTCCTTGACACTTCCATTAGAAACCTTCGAAAATTCGATGAACTGTTTCCGGTGGAATATCCTTACCAGAGCTCTTCCGAATTTCAACCGTTAATTTTAAAGCATTAATCCTCGGATTGGATGTCATTTTTTTAATTATGCTTCGAACATCCCGTGCGTTAAGTTTTTTAGGACGCCCAGCAGGGGGGCTATTTGGGAATTCGATTCGATGACGAGAGTACAAGATTCATATTGGATTTTAAATAAGAATCGTTCGAATCACATTCAAATCAAATATGAATATTGTACTCTCGTTATCGAATCGAATTCCCAAATGGCCCCCCAGACTCAAGGCGAATGCAAAGTTAATACTGAAAGTATCAATAGACGTGCCTAGGTATTTATATAAAAAAAGATAAAGGTACATATAAAACAAAATGAATGTAAAATTCATAAAATTTACATCACTTTTGTGGTATAAATTTTATGAATTTTTTGAAAATTATTGTGGAAAATATGGATTTTTTTTAACTAATAATTTTTTGATTCTTCTGTTTTGAAATTTTTCCACGAATCTCTTTTTGAACCTTGTTCTAGTTCAGTTTTCACCATTATGCTGTGAAAAATCCAGTTTTGAAAAATCCTTTTCGCTTTTTGTTTAGGGATTTGCAACGTCATTTCTGATTATCAAATGTAAAATAAAAATTAAAAATATTTTACACTCGTGGACGCAAAATTAACTCATATTTTTTAAAAGCTGGTCGATTTTAATACTACTAGTGTCAAATGATAGCACATTTATATTTTTGTCAGAGACCACCGCCAATCAATTAATTTTTTCAAAAATTTTCAAAACACCTAATATATGATCCATTGTAATATGGCACCCTTTCATGACCTGGAGGCTAACGTCGTTACATTGTTTCAGGAAGATTATACTCAAGTACAAATCGCACGAAAATTTGGAATGAACCAGTCTTCGGTTTCACGAATACTTAAGCGATATCGAGAGACCGGAGAATATAAAAGAAAGCCCGTACAAGGACGTGAAAAATGAACGTATATATATATAAGTAGTGAATAGTGATTAAAAGTTAGATACCACCATACATTCATGTATCAGGGGGTACTATAATTTAGTGAAAGTGTAATAGTGAATGGTCAGCTCTGATGAAGATCTCAACATCGTTTCAAAAATGCTAGTAAAAACTACAGAAGAAACGAACACAACGAAAGCAGACAAAAACAAAAATACAGCTAAATTATCCTTGAACATGAGGACAAGGTCAACCGAATCACAGGTAAAACGACGATTGCGACGATATGATTGCGGAAATAGCGGTACTCACGGATCAACAACCGACCCGACGACCGAACACGAAGACGACTACCCAATACACGAAATGGTTAAAAAAGCCGTGAACGAAAAAAAACCCTAACAGTAACAAACCAAAATATGTTACAAAAACAACAAGTACAACCAACAACAGTCAAACAAAACATACAGGCACATCACACACCTTATCAAAAAAAAAATATTCGACCACCACCAAAACATATCCAGATAATCAATTCAGATTTAACCATGGATATTCCACAATACATGCCATAACGAACGATTAAATACGCATGAGATTCAAACAATGGCCTACGCAGACAATCTGGTTATATACGGCACACACGAGAAAATAATAAATATCACACAAAACATACAACAAGCAGTAGAATTTACAAAGGAGTATTTGCTTACATGGAGGATAAAAATTAAACCCCACAAATGTGAAACATTACTGTTTCGAAAACCTTGCCAGCGAGCACGATGCGACACACAACTTCATTGGAAGAAATCTCAAATCAAAATAGTTGGTACAACCTGTGTGCTGTATCTAAACTAATGTATCTAGATAACCACATACATCAACAGATGATGAAAGCAAAAAAAATATTTCACTCCAATCGAAGAATTGTTTGCACATCGACAATTAATACAAAAGTCAAATACATCTGCTACAAATGTTTGGTACGCCCAATATTAAGTTACCGTTGTCCTATATGATGAAACATTGGACCAAATACGATGGAAAATATGAGAGTGTTCGAACGGAAATGCCTACGATGTTGACACGGAGCATTCCGTAAAGCGAACACTAACTATAAACGCTATATATCGACTCTTGAGTCAGTATAACAGTATAACAACAGTATAACAGTATAACAAATTCGGAGAAGATAGGATTGATTTATAGATCTTAACATTGGTCCGAAACCATATTAGGACCGGAGGCGTTCACGTACCTGGACAAAATTGGCTACATCGAGCAAAAGTGTACGAGATACCCACCAATATATCATTTGGAGAAAGAATTCAACGAGGAGATCGGGCTAAATATTGGTGGCTGAACCAATCGCCATTCACTGAGCGAGTGGCGGAGGGTTACGAACACTGAAGCCAGCATCCCAAAGCCACTCCAATATCACTCTCGAACTTATTTTGTTAGAAAGTGGGTTGGCATTTTTTTGAATTTAAATCTAAAGTAAACGACCGTTAGAATTGTATAAATTTTGTAAATGTACAGGGCATTTTTTCAATCGGCCCAAGCATTGTATTAACTATGTAAATAAACAAATCATTGATTTGGCCAGCGGAGTTTTTTTTTATTACAGAAAAAAAATATGCGTAAATTTTGTCCACGAGTGTATGAAATTAAATTAAAACAATTTTAAATTTAATGTTTCACATGTTTACTTTTTTTGAATTTTACGATTTCTGCTGTAAAGTTCATAATAGACTGCCGTCGTGAAGAAAAAAGTCACAAACGCTAAAAATCGAAAAATTACATTACCACGTTTTACATTACCACCTGCGCACTCCATAGCTCCATGCCAGCCTATACTACTGACATAGAAGATGGGTCCGCCCTTGAGTTCTGCACTCCGGCAGGGGGCCATAGTTGTGTTCCCCCTGTCGGAGTGCAGATCTCGTGGGCCAATCCATCTTTGTACTGTAAATCGGACCTATAGCCGTACATCCTCGATTTGACAGGTAACTGTGTAAGGTAGAACGGGAAATACGAACCGTGTAAGAGTGGGAGTACTTCGCCCCCAGAACAGCAAGCAGGGATTCAATCATAAAAAAAAAATTGAAATTACTCAAAATAACAAAAAGGTAAATGGGACTTTTTCTTAGCACGGCAGAGATGTAACTAACTAAGCCAACTCGAGGACGTACGGCTATAGATCTGATTTTATCACCATCTGCACATTGCATAGCTCCATGCTAGCCTATACTGGCATGGAAGATGGGTCGGCCCATGAGTTATGCACACCGACAATGAGTCATAGATGTCACCACAGAACTCGGTACCGGTTCTCCCGATCGAAATACCGAAATTTGTAAAATTTCATGTTTTGAAATGAATTGTCGGATAATTTTAACTTTTTGTCGTGTTTGGAAACACAGTTTTTTTTATCAATTAGGTGCCGTAGTAGCTTATCATTTAACATTCGGTTCGACACGTTTAATTTTGATTCAAAGACATTTTTAAAATAGAAAAAATACAATTATCTTTGCCTTAAACATTATTTAATTACTTTTACAGGTCATCCGAGTATTCATCCTGGTTGCATTTCAAGTACCGGCCGCAGTCGTGTTAATTCAGGTAGTTCTAGTGGTAACCAACAACAAAATATGGTTAGCACTATAACAATGGGTGGTGGCAATTTATTAGCAACGTCAACCCAAAACGCAGCCCAACAACAGCTTATCGGTGGTGCAATTTCACCATCATTATTTGTAAATTCGGTTCAATTGCCAACAGCAGTACAACAGCAGCAGCACCATCACCAAAATCAGCAGGTGAGTCTTCTAAATGACATTTTGTCGACGCAAAATCGTAATTCTTCGTCTACCACTTATATAATAAATCCTCCTGATATTACAACAATAGTCGATGCTCCAATGCTCTCAGCCATGGAGCAAATGTTTAGTGTAATTCAACAACCATAATAACATCTTTTAAAAATTTGAAAAGGAAAAATATATATACAACTTAGTTTCTATTTTTTTATGAAATATTATTTTATATAATGAAATTTTTGATTACGATTTTTTTTATCTAAAAAATTCAATTATTGTTACATTTTCTATTCTCCTTCTTATGTTGATTTCGTTTGAAATAAGTTTTGAATCTCTGTAGTCTATCGTTTTCTCTATAAACTATCTCTATTATTTGTGGAAAAACGGCTTTTCTAATAATTATTTTTTGTAAAACTTTATATTATTGTTTCAAATAGTATATAATATAGATAGTTTATTAAAATGAGCAGCAGACCCGAATCGCGAATTTGCATTTCCGTCAAGCGAAATTAGTATTTTGTTGGATATATTTTTTTTTTATAAATTTATACAAAATAGGATAACAATTAAAAACAGAAAGAAAAACAGATTTCGTTACGAAACAGAATTTTTGTTTTAATTTGTAGATGTAATTTTGCCATATATTAAAGTATTCATTTCAATTATCCATACTGAAAATGTTGTTAGTTTTTAGTTAATTTGAAGTGTGAGTGCTACGTGAAATATACACACGAAAGGTATTATTAAAGTAATCAGTTTGATAACACAGTGATTGAAAAAATCATTTAGAATGGCGAATTTTCATCGCAATTCAATGGAAATGGTTCATTAATATTAACTAGGAAATTTGTTTCAGTGTCTGTAGCTTTGCGTATTTTGATTCTGACACGGATCTCGAAAATTGACCTATTATTCCCAAGCCTAATAGATAGAAACGCCTATTTCATTACCAATATCATTAGCCGCATTTACTTTAAGAATGAGCCGTATTTTTGCCCGCTTTATATACATTCGATCGACTTTGCGTAGATAAAAATATTCACTGAATTGAACACTTTGAATTATTTATATTCTTAATTAATGAATTCAAAATTTAATTTTAATTTTTGTTTGAAAAATAGTCAAGTGTTGCCCAAAACAAATGCCACATTGTAAATATTTATCGGCCGAATAAAAAATAAATTAAGGCCCTTTTTTTGACGCCGGTTTGTTGTTTCGCCAAATCGGCATAAGATTAGATGGATTAGATGGCCATCATACGACTCGTACATTTTTTTAGAGATTCGAAGTGCTCGAGATCGGATACTCAGTAGATTGTATCCAAGAGTCCCGAAAATGTAGTCATAGTAGCTTCTTCGGAAAAAACCGGAAATTAACATCCAATGGTAATGAACTCAGATGTCTGTGCTGGTAGAATAGCTTGTAAATCAAACATCTCCAAAACCATTTTGGATCCTACTTCTTGTGCCTTTTTCTTATTAGCAGCCTTCTCAGCTCGACTTCAGTTTTTCTCGTTCTGGTGCAATTCATAATCGCTTTCCAAATTTGTCCGTTCTTTTTCTGTAGCGTTTTTAAACCCTTCACAAAAATCGCATTTGTCCTTGTTCGGGACAAAGAATCCAATATTGAATTCCGTATTGAAAATGCGAGCATAACAATCATAATTAACTGCACGTTTGCCCATAGTGGTTCGCTCCATTTCATAGTGTCTATGCATTTCAGCGATTGTCAGTCGCCCATCTATAGATTCTCTTGAGGTGTTTACTCTTTGATAGTGGCTCTCCAATTTAATAATTCCTGATGGATTTTTGAATGGTTATCATGTCCACCGCGTTTATCTTCAGTCAAAATGCCTGAACCAGAAGCTCTTGATTGAATGACAGTGCCAATTGTTGTTTCCGTAATACCGAAAGTATTTGACATAATATTTATACGATGGTATCCCGTTTTCGTTGTTTTCAAATTCAAGTATTTCTGGAAGAGATCAGCATGGCATTCGTTGGAAAATTTCAATGCATGAACCTTTCGCAATTTTTCCTTGATTCTTCGCAGATCGGGATCAGATGACGTGCATATTTATAAATATACTTTCAATAATAAGTTTTTCAAAATAATTGATTTATTATCTATGGATTCTGCTGACAATGTGGTTGTACTTGAATAGGGAACTATCGTCGCTGTGTTGGGTAGAAGTTATTGCGTTTACTTCAGTGGGGATTGTTACTCGTGAGAGCGCGTCTTACTTTCTTATACTTCAGCTCGTAATTATACTCTTCGAGTATAGCCTTCCACCTCATCATTGTAGAATTGTTATTTTTATTACTGAGGCCTTCTATTACTTACAGTGTTGGTGATTTGTAAATATTTGCACTTTCCGGCTTCGGTATAGGAAATTCCATAGCGTCGTAACGGCCCAGATGATTGACAACATTTCCTTTTCTTGTCTCAGGAAGGTGATTGTTCTCCCATTTTTTGAAAGAACTGCATCTAGTACATCCGTGGTTAATTGGAAATCGTTTAGGAAATTCGGGAAGGATATTATGATCTCGTTTGAAATGAGAGAATTTTTTATTTTGTTGAAGGTACAAACTTGCTCGTTCGTAAAATTCACCTGCTTGGTTCTTGAAGCGGTTTTAGATACATGTCCGTCTTCCCCTCTTAAGAGTGCAGTTAAGGGTTTTACGAGTAGAATCCAGCCATTCCCAAGAATGATCTAAGTTCCTTCACTGTTTTAGGCATGGGGATTCTGCTATAGCCTTTAGTTTTTCCTTATTTTTTTGATCTTTTGTCTCTTACCTTCTGTAGAATATTTGTTTCCCTAAGTGGAATTTGATGAAATCCGCTCTTCAAATCAATTATGGTGAAAAGTTTATTTTCACCTATGTTTGCTAATATGTCGATTATTTCGGGGGTTGAGTACCTGTCTGATATTGTTACCTCATTATGTTTTCGATAATCAATAACCACCCTGTATTTTTTCTCCTCCCGAGGCATCTTCGTTTTTGGGTACGACTGGTTATTTGAATGGCCTAATTACTCCATCCGTTAGTAGCTGATGGATTTGTTTTTTTTTACCTCTTCCTTAAGTGATATAGGGTAAGGATAGGGTCGGGAGTAAACTGGATCTCATCACTCATACTTCCAATGGATTCACCTAAAATACACTCCATTGCACTTCTTATAGTAAATTTCCCCACTATTGATTTTGCGATCTCGTTCTTATTTGTGGTATGCACAATTGTTCCCCTAAATATTGTAGGAATTGGGGACTATTTTTGAAATATGTATGCTGCAACTAGAGCAGGTTGTTAAAGCACAGCTAGTGGCCAACGATTGGTTCTTCTTTTTGTTGTGCACTGGCTCAACATTTTGTCCATGAGAGTCTACTTCACCTTTCTTTCGATTATAATAAAGTATAATTTTTGGCTTCTTTTCGGGGCCGGCTACAGTTTTATCTCGATGTAGTGTAGATAACAAAACCACAGCCTTATTTTTTTTTAGGTACGTAGGACATTTGACAACAATTGACATTTTCCAATTAACTAATTCTTGGGCTAATTAACGGTAGAGTGGTGAAAAAATTGTCGACATTTTGACCACTATTTTTGTAAGGATCAACCAGCTCTTTTACAATTCGCTCACCTTGATTAACATCTTTTACATTGCCCACTTTATAACGAAACAGTGTTCATCCACAGTGATCGACTTTGATGATCGGAAATAACGTTTTAGGTTTGCGTTTATCATTTCATGCATCAGTCGAATTTCACGAGTAACATACGAGTCAAATCGAATGAATCTTGTTATTTCTTTGAAACGTCGAAAGCGAAAAAACATTATTTTTCCAAAGCTCATTGACTGGGTCATAGTTCGACACCGGAAATTCTTCTTCTTTTTTTTAGTGGTTTCCATACGAGTTTATTTCTATTGGGATTTTGACTATTCCATTCATTGTAATCTTTTTCTTCCAACCTTGTAAAAAAATCAATTGTTACTGAAGGTGTTGTTCCTTCGTCATCTCCGATGCTATCGCCTTGCAACCATTCCTCGCCGTCCTCAGGCAAATAGTCCTCATCAGAGTCGCAATCTACATCAATTTCATTTCAACTTGTTCATAATAATCTTGCCTTTTCCTCATACGATAATCGAAAAAAAACTCAATTTATCTAAATAGTTATTTACGCATTTTTACTCATACAAAAATACTAAACTATAATTATTTCCAAAATTACCTGGATACAGCTGCATTTGCTCGAAATATAAAATCACTTTCTTTGTTTTCCATATTGTGACTATTTAACACTTGTTTTTTTATTTCGCAAAAATTGAATGTTTGAATATTTTAATTAAAAAATTTGTCCAATAGACCATTTTCTTCAAAAAAATTTAACAACTGAAGTTGTATCTGGCAAACCAGAACAATCTAAAATTTATTTGTAATTTGCCATACACGTTCAACTGTCATAATGTTATTTCGACGTGGAAATTCCTAAATGCTTGTGGATTTTTTGCTGCTTTTCTGCCTCTATTTTTGATTGCGTTAATAATCACTAGTTGCTCTTGAGGCAAATCTCAGTCCTTTTTGTTATTTTTTGAAAGGCTCACTAATCTTTGCCAAATTTAATGATTTCCTACCATTCCTGAGGAATCATTACTTCTCTTAGTTTCTTCCTTTTCTCGATTGTGGATTGAACCGATTCACCTTCATTCTGGGTGTGTCCTTTGGTTAGATATCTCTGCGAGTTTTTAATATTAACGAATAGAACGATATGAGTTATTCTTATTTTGGTTATAACAGTTGTCTGAGCAACAATGGTTGCGGAGGTTTGAAGCGCACCGCCCCATTTCCACAATTGAATTTTGACCTTCAGTCCAACCAGATCCTGGACCAGACTGTCACTCAGGCGCCTGAGCAACACCTGGATTTTGGAATAAATTTTGCGATTGTAGAAATAATAGGAATTGTTGAGAGTAAATTTTAAATTTGCTAAGAATGACCAGATGCGAAACAAAAATGCAAAAACGAGTAGAATAAAAAAAGAATAAAATAAATGAAATGCCGAAATTATTATTTTTTGGATCGGGAGGTACCGGGTTGGAATCCCGATAGGGGCAGGATGCAAAGTGAAATTTCATCAACACATCTATGACCCCCTGTCGGAGTGCAAAACTCATGGGCCGAACCATCTTCCATGCCAGCGTAGGGATCAATAACTAAGTTCTGTTTTATCCTCTTGATGAATCTGAAAGTCGACTAGTAGCCCTTTAGACGTGGTGACCACAATTTTTTTTAAACCGTCCTACCTAAATTAGTATCCTTTCTCCCCTTTTTGTAGGTGAGGCGGGGGTAACTTTGAAATTAAAATAGGAACCCCTATTTTTTATCCCAGATTCGGATTCTACGGCTTAAAGTACGTAGGATTACTTTGAAACATTTTTTTCGATTTATGATAGATGGCGCTGTAATAACGGTATTAATTTTACATATTTCACGGCAGGGCATATGCCTCAACTGTGGCGAAGCTGGCCATTTTAAGAAGGATTGTCAGGCAGAACCCAAGTGTTTGCTTTGTGCCGATAATGGCCTAATAAGGGAGGAGCAAATCAAACATACCACACGGTCAGGAGCTTGCCAACCGTTTAGGCTGGCCCGTGACAAAGCCAGGAACAAAGGTTGAAGGTTAGGATTCTGCAAGGAAACCTATAGCGAAGCAAGACGGCGGATGTGTCTGAGACACAGGGCATGAACGAGGGTGGGGTTTTAATCTTCAGAAGGCCTGGTTACGCCGTAACGATCACAGACATCACTCTGGTCTCGGATGCAGTGGCTTGGTACGTCATAGTGTGGCGAGTAATTGAAGATTATTACACTGTGCAGAGGGGACCACGACGGACTAGTTACAGAAACCAACGAGTGGAGGACCACAATGCGATTAATAAAACTGGCATGCGACGATGCAATGCTGAAGAAAACTAGCTTGAGAGGAAAAAGAACTGCAGTTTTCTGCCAACACCTGAAACGGTTAGTCACCAGGGCCAGAAGTTTGCTTTCGTTTGGTAAACCTTGTCATCGTCTTGGAGATCGTTCAGTTTTCTCTGGATTGCTTCCATTACTGTTCGGTCTCCGTTGTTAGTCAGTCGAGCTTTCTGATTTCGAGTATGGTTTTGGCTCGAGACTTCTCACCGTAGTACTATCTCCAAGAGCACCTCTAAGCGCCTCACATAAACCGTCCTTATTTCCCGTTTCGTGTCCAAGTTCTAACATAACCTCCCCCATCCTAGTTCGGCGAACTGATTTGATCTCTGTGTTCGGGGTTTACTTTTCCACGTATCTCTCTGAGCACTTGGCGCGTACATCTTGCCTGGTGCAGTTTTAATTAGACGCCTCTGCTTTCGTTTTCGGTTTTCTGGGTTTCTTTCTCTTCTCTTTTGACGAGAGTTGAGTCTGGCCGATGGTTTTTTATATTGCACCAGTGTCCATTCCTGTGTCTTATCCTCTTTATCTTTTTTGCTTTTTATAGGGTCTGGCTGGGCAAGACTAGACTATAGGGTCTGGCTGGGCAGGACTAGACGCAATTATTTTACCACTCGTCCCTTTCGGTGTGGTTCTACATTCGCTATCGAAGCTTTTGTTCAGCATGATTTCCATTTGTTTCTGTAGAAGGCTATGGCATCCATCGTATCCTGAAGCTCCCCCAGGCCATTCTTAACATCGTTACAAATGTTTCGTTGTCTGTTAGTGGCTTCCATCATTTTAAGGATTATCTTCTTGCATTTCAATAATTCAACATCTGAGAGCGTTGCAGCCTCGTTGTCTACTGCCCACCTCTCATGAGGTGTCAAGTTGACCCCCCCCCCCCCTCCCAATATTTTTTTTTGTCTGGGCAGTAAAAGGATAAATAATTTTAAAACGATGTAGGGTAGGGCTATAATTCTTTGACTGTTTGTTATAGAGATAATTTTATTTTGAATTCATAGAACGATTAATCACAAAATCTAGCAAGTCGCAATTACACTAGGTTTAGCTTTTTCACGGGAGTGCTGGGAATTTTAACGATGCTGATAGTTCGGAATAATTCGGTGCCTTCGCTTAAATCTGCGACCCGGTATAAATAAAAGCCTATTTGTTGGTAGTTACTATAAATAATATAAATAATTTTATTTCCAAATTTTGTATTTTAAATATCGTTGAAATGCAATCCTAACAAAAATTAACAAAATTTCGTCCAATTAAAATAAGACTTAAATAATATATCATTAAATTAACGTCCACAAATCACAATATCATTTCAAATAGTAATTTTTAAATCATTATCATTTTTTATACATCGCCGTCATTACTTTATAAATCATTTTTAGTTTTCTGTCATCTATACCTTTCCTTGTGATTTAAATTAAAGTTCAGAAAACTATTAATAATTTTTATTATATTATTTTTCTAGAGATTAAATTATAAATTTTAATTAAGCTAACAATGTACATTATTTGTTCCCTGTATAATTTATGTTGTATGTTCGTTTCCAGGAAGAATACATTCCTACTACTACTACTTTAGGATTAAACCAAACCATTGAAAGTCGAAAAAGGCACCGTTTAGTAAGGGGAGGAAAAGCCGAAAAGATTTTTAGTCGATAATAAAAACAATTAATTGATGTTTTATGAAAAAAAAAGCTTTTATGATATTTTAAATTTTTTATTTTTAAGTAAGGAAATTAATTTTCTGTTTCATACCGAAAACTGTTTTTTTTAAATTATCATTATTATTACAACTACTACTGTTTTAATTTTTAAGTTGCTTTGATTTATTAGTTTGTTTGTTGTTACACTAAAATCTCAGAAAATGTCATTATATGCAATGTATGTGCGTGCAGTTCGTGCAAAGTCTCGCTGAAAATTTAATGATATGTTTTACTCATTTCCCTCCGAAATTTTTTAAGATATTTTATGTATTACTACTGGTTAGAGCAAAACGAGCCATTTCAGCGACATTTTCATTGAACAAAAACTATGTATTTGTGAATGTGCGCCATTTTTAATGTCCCCTAGTCAAGTTTCAGGGGTGTGTTCGAAAATTCTACATTGTTACGCTCTCTTATGACGTACTTTTTATCGTTCAGAAACTTAAATGTCACAAAAGTTATTTTAAAGCAATTCAAAAAAATATTCTTCCGCATTAACACTTTAGAGACCGCTCTCTAAAGTCTTAATATACCTAAATAAAACATTTTTATGTGACCAATAAATTTGATTTACTATAGCTGCGTTTTTTTTAAACAAGGAGTCTATTATGAAATATTCGACTGCGTTTTTTTTCGATAACGTCGAATTCCGAATTTCGATTTTTCTCGAAAATATTTAAAAAAATTTAATCCAATATTTAATATTTTATAATATATTGTGTATTCACAACGATATTCGACACCTTCGATTCGATAACGTTGAAAAAATACGAGGTCGAACATTTCATAATAACACCCCCCCCCCCCCCAGTTGTTCGAGATCGCGATAGCTTAGCTTAAGTCAAATTTAATCAAATTAAAAGTAAGATTGTATTTTTTTTTTAATTATATATTTTAGACGGTATTTGTAAATTTGAAAACGAAAGCGAATAGCCGTAAAACGAACGAAAACTACTCTTATCGATCGCACAATCCGTTTCCGACCCAAAAATGTATGTTCATGAACGAATTTCTCTTTGCTGATAATTTTATTAACGAATCCTCAATAATAAATTAAAATGCAATGCTATTTAATTGGCGTACAAATCATTTTTCTAGGTTAGGATAAGTTTCAAATAAATTTTTTTTAACTAAAAAAATATTTTTTATGAATAATTTTGAAAATGGTTGCAACAATGTTAACAATGTAAAGTTTGCGAGTAAACTCTAAATAGAGATAACGTTATTATAAGCGGAGATCTCGAACTATTGTTTAAATTTGAGAAACCAATTTAAGGCCGATTTAATATATTTTTGAAAAATAAAATTTTAATATTTTTTTATTCCGATATAATTTTTCTTTTTAAAATATGTCCCATTCTAATATTGAAAAAAAAAAAAAAAATTAAAATACGCCGCATTATTTATAAACGTTCCGTGGACAAGTCCAATTTACAAAATAACCGCATAATTTTTAGTTAAATGGTGTTATTATTATTTTTTTTAACAACTATAAATTTAAACGTTAATAAATCGGGGAAATTAGGAGTGCGATGAATATTTTCATAAATTTTCTATCGAGTCTGCTTCACTTTATTATATGTATATCCAATATCTTCAAATTTTTGATGAGCATTTATCTTATAGTTATGAAAAAATTCACTCGCAGTTGTCATCCCCGTCGCCCAAAATAAAATGGCAAGTTAAAGACGAATATGTAACTTTTCTCCCTTACATTATTTTTGAGAATTGGTCTGATTAATAAAATAGACCCGTGTCGATATTTTGTTCTTTAAACACTGGATTTCATTAAGCAATTTATGATTATTTATTAATAAAGAAGGCATTTTGTGCAAAACAAAAATTTGGCAGTAGGGGTAATTCTCTAAATATTTTGTAAATATTTTTAGAATTACATATAACAATAATATTATGATATAAGATAATTAAAATCGATTTAGGCTATAATTTTTTCATTAATTTTATTTATTTGAAATTTGTACATATAATTAGTTTGTTATACATATTTTTCTTTAGTTTTTATTGTTTTGTTCTTAAACTTTTGATAAAAATTGATTTCACATAAAAATAATTATAGAAATATATATATAATGTAAAAACTTACTTTTCAAGTGTTGCTAGTTATTTTTTCGATCCAATCCAAATCGCCACCTCCCTCCCTCCTTTTTCCAATATATTTAGGGTTTAGGAAAACCATTAACAAACGAATTATTGATGTACAATAAAAGATAAGTAATAATTTTAAAGGTAAGTATGAGATTATATTTCGTAGCGATATCATCGAATTCATCAAATCCAATCGAGCTAGATGGCTCGACAGCGTTGCAAGGTCTCTCATAAAGTGACCCGACTGCGTAGGCGTGACCACGTCGAACAAGATCTACACACATATTAGGATGACGAACCTGAAGGACGAGAGCGATGGATCGAGACGGATGGAGGACCATAGAGCAGGCGGCGAAACCCCTTCATGAGATATGAAATCTAGAGAGAGATAGAGTATTTAAATGCCCTACCTTCTGATTTAGAAAAATTACACAAGTTGAAATTTAAAATAACCCCCTATGCTTGATTTAATATTATTTGAAAAAGTTAAGAACGATATCGACGCGGCCCATATGATTCCACGCTGATCGAGCAACTCATCTCACATCACCAACCGTAATTTTGGTCAATATGTATTAGCTAAGATAAATTGTGGATATTATAGTGTCGGAAAATTCTACTATGTGGAAATGTTAGCTTTAAGTTGACACAAGCAAATCAGTCAAGAGCTTTTCAATTGGAGAGGGCACTTATTCTTTTTCGTTGTCATAAATCAGTCGTTTCAGTTGAAATAAATTCTGTAAATTCTTTACACAATTAAATGGGTCAAGAGTCATTTCTAAAAGGGGGGAGATGTATCCTTTTTCGTTCTCATAAATCAAATCGATTTTATTGGTTTGAGTAGTTGTAGGTTATATAAATTTTCAATATCGTAGAATTTATCATTTTAGCTTTTAAGGTTGACTCAAGCAAATGCGTATTATGCCATTTCAAAAAGGCGAGCAGGCAAATTACTTTGAGTAGTTCTACTTTTGATTATTTGGAACTATTAGCCTTAATTTTGCACAAGCAAACGATCCATTTCCAGAAGGAGAGAAGGAGTACTTTTTCGTTCTCGTTAGTCGGAAAATGACAGCCTTAAGATAACACATCAAATGAGTTACAAGCCATTTTCAAGTGTCGTTATCTTTAAGTGGCCACAATCAAATGAGTCAAGTGCCATTTCCAAAAGGAGGGGAGAGGCATCCTTTTTCATTGTTGGTTTGAGTAGTTTTAGTTTAGGTGTAGGTTAGGTTAGGTTTAAGTGGTTGCTGTCGCACACTTAGGCCAATTATGACCCATTGTGATACCAGACGATCCAACATTAATAAACTGTCCAGATTGTGTTTGCCCAAGTGATCATGTTTACTGTCAGCCAGCGCAGGGCATGAGCATAGGAGGTGCATAAGAGTCTCCTCTTCCTCGTCGTACTGCAGAAGTCATTTACATCCAGACCCAGCCTTCTCGCATGACCTCCGAAGAGGCAGTGTCCGGTAAGTAACCTTACCATTCTAGCTAAATCACGCTTCCTTCGTGTGATTAGGATCTTGGAGCGATTCAAGTGCAACTGCTTCTTTATGGCTTGCTGCTTTCAGCACAGACATAGGCGTACCTACATATTCTCTCCCTGGTTCCAGTTCGAGAGTCGTACCGTGCCTTGCTAATTCGTCTGCCCTTCAGTTTCCCTCAAAATCAAAATGGCTCGGAACTCAGCCCAACTGGATATTGAATTGTGAGAGGGGATTTCCGCCGCAGGATGGCTATCTTGCATCGACCGTTGTTAGTGAATGCGTTGATGACTGACTGTGTGTTGTTATGCAGAATGTCTGGCACGGCAATGATGGATAGAAGCGTGAACTCTGTTGAAAACGCCAGGGGGATGATTATGATTTCGATGATAACGTTGCTTGTTCATTCTGCTTCTGACTGTTAGACTCTGATATACATGTATGCATTAATTTCATTAGATGGTTTTCGTTGGCGTTGATCATCTCAAACTGGGATTCGTATTGTTCAGCATCGCGTTGCGATAAAATTCCAAATATGTCGCCCAACGCAATCCCCAGCATACTCCTAATTGTCGCTTGGATCGCTTGCGCTTCTTAATGCTATCTTTTAATAGCTTGTTTTAGTGTTATAGTTGTGAATCCTGGCAGATCTCTACAAATTTCATGGCGACGGCTTCTAAAGTTCCCATTTCCTCAAAGTGTATGCCTGATGGATGTTCGAAGGGGCGTATGTTAGTGATACCGTGCGCCAAACCTAGTATGGTGCATACCGATAATAACACTAAGGCTAATTTGCTGGCGTTTAATCCACGCTTAGCTCTCCTCTGCGGTTACTTCCTGATAGGTGGAGCCTCGTTGTTGGCAGCTTCAAATTCTGGAATGTCTGTCGTCTCTGCTTCTATTTGAAGCTTTCATAGTTTGGTGATTGGGTTTTGTAATTGGTGTAGATATTCAGCTGACCATATTTTCCAAAAGCCTTGTATCATCCGTTGTACTAGATGCCAACTTGTGGTTAGATTTATATTCTCGCCAACGGCAGAAAGGTTGGCTCTTAAGAGCATCTCCGATCAAAAAATGGCCTGGAGTTAAAGCGTCTAGATCGGATGGATCATTGGTGAGCGGCGTCAATGGCCGCCAATTTAGACAAGCCTCTATTTGAGCGATTACGGTACTTAATTGAAATGTCAAAAATTAATGTGGTATGAAATGCCAAGTTGTCTCGCCAATGGATATTACATTCTCAATTGGTAATGTGGCCAGGGCGATGCGAAGATTCTTCTTCATTTCAGCATCGGCTCCAACAAAATAGGTGCCATTATCCAGCATAATCGATCCCGGTTTTAGCGAATAGTCTGCCTGGTCATATAACACATTTCTTTATTATAAGTCGTACAGCCCGCCTTCCATTCTCTTTCGATAAATGGCTCTTTCGATAATAATGGGATTTTTGGTGGCTGTTAGGAAGTTTGTATTTTGCAGTCGCCCTCGCATTCGCAATACGTCATTATCGTCTAGAAATGGATTCAAAGGTAAAAGCTTGCTGCACTTGCTGTGTGGTTCTCAGACATCTCAGTTCCTGGTAGAAGTCTTCCTCTTGACTCATGCGAAATATAATGGTTACCGGCGTGATCGCCTTGATTGCTGAAATTTTCCGTGCAACTGTCTGCGATGATCTCGCGGACCATTCACAGACTTTTTTGGACCGGAATTTTTCAACACAAAACCCTCGCAGATTCTGTGTGGCTTGAGTGGACTGTATTTTTTTTTTTTTACTAATATTGGAATCATATTGTTATAGTGGAATTTTGTCATGTGAACGAATTTGGATTATGTGTTGTTGTTGTTTTTATTGAGTAATGTTTTTCGTTGATGTGTTGCTATCGACATACTCACCTCCAAATTAAAATTTATTTTAATTTTTTCATTAATCTTCTATTGGCAGTCGAAATAATTTAGTGATTGTGGTCGTTTGAAGGTTGATCTTTTGGTTTGAACTGTAGCTACCCTGATTAAACCGTCTGTTCCGGTATGTACGTCTTTTATGCGGCCCAACAGCCAAGTGCACGGTGGTGTGTTTTTGTCATATAATAATACAACGTCGTCGATTTGTAGATTTTTACTTGTTTGTTGCCACTTAGATCGTTGCTGTAGTGTGTTTAAATATGTGAGTGCATATCGACGCCAAAATAATTGCACCAGTTTTTGCGTTTGTTCCCATCGGTTGAGTTGTGCCATGCTACATTCTTCGTAGTTGGGATGTGGCAAGGCGGTAATCGGCCCCAATGTTAAAAAATGGCCCGGTGTTAGCGCATCGATATTGCTTGAAGATTAGTTCAATTTGTACGAGAATTGTTTGGATTTCTTCGAATGTACGGTTCGCAGCTCTAATAACTTTAATTAAGTGGGTTTTGACGGACTTCACTGCCCGTTCCCAAATTCCACCGAAATGTGGCGCGAGTGGTGGAATTAAATTCCACTTTATACCTTTGTTCATTGTGAATTCGTCGAGGTTAGTTACAGCTTCTCTTGTTGATAATACGGCGTAATACTCTTGTAGTAGTCGCTTCGCTCCTAGAAAATTTGAGCCGTTGTCGGAAAATATCTCACTCGGCGCTCCCCTCCGTCCTACGAACTGATCTAAAGCGTTTATAAATGCTTGCGTTATTAGTGACGATACAACTTCTAGATGTAGTGCTTTCGTGGCAAAGCATACAAATATTACAATAAAACCATTCTCTAATTTCGCCCCTCTTCCTACCTTGGATGAAATTAATATTGGTCCCGCATAATCAATTCCGATTATGGAAAATGGCCGACTAGGGTTAACTCGTGCTTCTGGCAAGCAGCCCATTTGTTGTGTTGATTTCAGCGTGGAATATCGATAACACGTGACACACTTACGGGTTATTTTTCGAGCCAATTCGCGTACTCCCAAAATCCAGTACTTTTGTCGTGAGAAGGCGGTTAATAGTGCAAATTAACCACCATAATGCGAATTCTCGAGACGACCACCGACTCTTAGCACACCATCTGAATCAAGAAACGGTGCTAATGCCTTCAATTTTGAGTTAGTAGACACTGTTTTATAAATGTTCAAAGACTTGATTTCGTTCTCAAATTCTATTTGTTCACTGTAAAGGACAATGGTGACTTCTGCTGCTGTTAAATCAACCATGTTCAATTTAGTTGCGGTCTTCACCTTTTGTGTTAAATTGGAGATGAACCTTAAACCGTATGCCATTGTACGTAACAATTTTGGCCAATCTGAATAACGTTCGACTAAACAAGCAATTGGGTGGGAATTGTGATGATCGATTGTTACGTGGAAATTCTTGGTTTTATTGATCCGAACTTCATGATCGGTTTCGATGATTGTTGGCTTCGTTGGCCACCTCATTTCAGGCTGAGATAATCATTTTGGACCGTTAAACCACAAGTCGCTGTTGACTAATTTTTCCGCAGTAATTCCCCTGGTGGCCAGATCCGCGGGATTTTCACTTCCTTTTATGTGACGCCAAGTTGCTTCTGGTAATAAGGTGTGAATTGCTCCTACTCGATTGGCAATATAATTCTTCCATTTTCGCGGGTGATTGTTTAACCACGCTAGAACGACCATTGAATCTGTCCACAACCACATTGATGTGTGTGGTTTATCAATTGCACGCAACACTGCTTTCATGAGCTTCGCTAGCAGATGGGCTCCACAAAGTTAGCTAACCGAGGTAAACTTAGTTGCTTTATTAGGGCCAGTTAGTCACCTTTGATTTTGCAGTTAGCAAATGTACTGTATATTCGCCATCAATTTTCGATCTAACATAAACGGCCGCTGAATAAGCCATCGAACTGGCGTCGCTGAAACCATGCAACTGTATTTCCTTGGAAAGATCTGCTACGAATCGAGGTATCCTTACTTGATTTACCATATGAAATTGGCTATGTAGATTGGCCCAAGCTTCTAGTAAGTCTATCGGCAATGGTTCGTCCCATGATATTTTCCGTAACCATAAGGTTTGCATTAGGATTTTGATGTTCACTGTAAATGGGTTTAACCAACCTAACGGATCAAATATCATCGCTGCATACGACAAAATATTGCGTTTTGAGCAAGCTTGCTTAGGCGCGTCCTTGATTTCGAACGAGAAGTGATCGGTAGGTGGGTTCCACCGGAGACCCAACATTTGTGTTGTCCTCCCTTCCTCCACAATTTGCGTTGCATCGTTGGAATCGCTTAACGATGCTATGTTGGAATGCCACTTTCTCAGTAAAAACCCACTTTCAGCCAGTACTTGTCCCAAGTCCTTCTTTAATTGCGAAGCTTCTTGCTCAGTTGTCGCTCCGGCTAGTAAGTCATCTACATAAAAATGTTTCTTTATCACGTGGGATACTTCTGGATGAGTTAGCTTGCAGTCGTCTGCTATTTGATGCAACACTCGAATTGCAAGAAATGGTGCACATGAAGTTCCGTAAGTCACCGTTACTAGCTCGTAATGTTTTATGGGATCATCTGGATGTCGGCGCCAAAGAATTCTTTGCATATGTGTCTGCTTATCGCTTACTAGTACTTGCCGATACATCTTTTCGAAATCTCACTAGAATGGTCCATAAAGTGTCTTGAATTGTCGGCCCAACTAATAATTTGTCATTAACGGATGTGTCGGTAATTAACGGATGTCAATTTAGTTGTCGCACTTCCTTCGCGTATTACCCCATGGTGTGGGAGATAACAAACTTCCTTGTCGCGATTCTCCTTATCGCCTTGTACTTCTCGCATGTGACCCAGCTCGAGATACTCGTCCATAAATTGCTGATACAGCTTCCCAAATCCTGGATTTCGCTTTATTTTTCTTTCCATTGCCATTAGTCGCTGCAAGGCCAGATGGTAAGAATTTCCCAGTGGTGGCGAATTTGCCCTTATTGGAAGTTGTAAGATAAATCGCCCATTATCCTTCTTGAGATATGTTGAATTGAAGTGCGCCTCGCACGCTTCTTCTTCCGTGTGATTGTGTCGATCACTTCTTCTTGTTTCCAGAATTGTTGCAAGGTTTCATCTAAACTAGTTTCGTCCTTGATTGCTAGATGGAAGCTAGTTTGTTGGACTAATTCCTGACTGTTTTGAATTTTGTCAGTTGCCATGCCCGCAATGACATAGCCGAAAATTGTCTCCTGTGCAATAACGTTCCTTGATAATGGTATTTGCTTCGGTTTCAGGATATGGAAGAAATAATCGGCACCCAATAATATGTCGACCTCCTTTCTTTCGTTGAATCTCGGGTCCGCTATTTTAGTATGTAATTGACAATTGATTGATCTCACTGTTGACTTTTTGATTTGCCGTTAATGTCGAAATTTTTGGGACAATTAATAGACTTTGCTGCTTAGACTTTGAGACATGTCGAAACGTGAATTAATAGAGACTTCGGTTTTTCCGAGAGTGTATACGTTTGACGTTGCAAATCCCTCTATTCGGAGTCGACAGCTTGTGGTATTTAATTTCAACTTGTTAACGCACGATTGCGAGATAAATGAGGCTTGGGATCCTGAATCCAAGAGAAGTCGGCAGAAACTAACATGTTCAACTTGATTCTTAACTCTCACTGTAGCTGTAGGGAGAATGGTATTACCAAGGTTGCAAATGTTTGCTGTTATGCTTCCTGACGGTGTAATATTTCCTTCTGGCTGGCTAGGTACTGATTTTACTGGTGTCTCTTCGGCAGCTGTGACTGAATTCGTAATTGTACTATCAAGGTGTAGTAGAATGTGGTGTCGACGTTTACAACTCATGCAACTGAATCTATTTAAACAGTTCGATGCTCTATGTTGATTTGATAGACAATCGAAACATAGTTTTAATCTTGCCACTACTTCGCGTCGGTCACTCGAACTCATCCCCTTGAATTTGTCGCATTGATGTAGACGATAATTGCAATACACACATTCGCATGACGTTGAAGCAACTGGGTTGAACTGATGAGCCTTAACGACAGTAGGCTTCAATGCACTTTGCTTGACGGGTGCACACGATTCCAACGCGTCACATCTATCACTCAAGAATTGTAAACAGTCGTCATATGAGGGATAATCTTTGTTTACAGTTTTGTGCGCCCATGTCTCTCTGGTTTCCACATCGGTTTTGCTTAAGAGAATATACATGAGCCACGGATCACGCTTGGTGGCTTCACCGCCTAGTGCAATTATGCCCCTGTTTACTTCATCCGAATATGGTTAAATAATTGTCGCAGTTTCTTGACCGAATTTCCCCTTGTCGTACCTAGCACATATTTTGTACCACGCTTGAGTATAATTTGCCTCCGAAACAGTTATGTGCTTGATTAAGTCCGCAGCATCATCCTCCAATTGTCCCTTTAAGTATTGGAATTTTTGAGCATCGTTAAATCCCAACTTACTATGTACTGATGCAACGAAAATATCTCTGAAACTCAGAAAATCCTCGTAGGCTCCTGAGAATTTGGGTAATCGTAGTGTAGGAAGTCGTACGGAAATGTTACCTTCGTCGATCGTGTCTCGAATGGTTTGATTTAGGGAGGTTGTAAATGTGGACGATAAAGTGCTTAGGAACTCGTTCTGCTCTCGTAGTAACCTGGACATCATTCCCTCAACTTGACCTTGTTCTTGCCCCTGCTGGTCTATTTGAATTAGTTCTTGAAACCTCGCCTTGACGTTGAGATATTTTGTTTCATACTCAGTAAGATCAGAAGTACAATCGTGGCTAACCAATTTAGTATCGCAGTCAAGAAACTCCGAAAAGGCTCGCTCTAAATATTCTAACCGCGTTACAATCTCAACCCGTGTTGTTCTTTCGGTCATTTTATCAGCAAAGGTTACTAATCTGCTAATGGTGCTCTTTGCCATTCCTCGCCTAGCAGTGAATTCTTTGACTTCCTTGTCCACCATTTCACTTAATTGCTTCACACTGCGCTCGCGAATTTCTAATCACTATACCAAATCGAATTCTCGAAATTGAATGGCACTTCTCTCTCGAATTTCAGCCCGAATTTTACTCACAGTACAGAATGATTTTAATATGCAACGACCCTTGTGTACGTAATGCAACTCACTATCAACAATGGCAGCTACGATTGTGCCTTAAATAATCACGACCAATTACAACTCTCAAATAATATGTTGACGTGTCGAACACTAACTCGCGTACGTAATATTCACTCACAACATTACTGTTTTGACGACGCAACAACACTCGTACAAAAAATCGCTTTCTGCTTCCAACATATAAATGAATTGATAAATAACAGTACTACTTCGCTGTATAAGATGCTCTTCAAATGCTAACCCTGATTCCACAACAATAACAAAATATGATTCTTAGTTCATTTACCCCTGGTTGACTCGTATTTGGACCCTTCGCTGGATTAGTTCCCCTAGGTATCTCGTGTTGTAACCCTTCGCTGGATTTTGTCTTCGCTTAATGGCGATGCCTCGTAGCTGATGTATGTGTGGAATGATTGAGAAGCCAAACTGGTTTACCGTATTGTCTCGGTAACTTCGCTCGTTCTGCCCGTGCGCACTCCGTCGCTGGATGTCCTAGTGTCTCGTCACTCCTTCGCTCAATTAATTTTCTCTTCGCAAAATGGCGGCACCTCGTGGTTGCTCTATGTGTAGAATGGTTGAGAAAATTAACTTTTATTCGTCGTAATTCTTTCCTTTAATTCGCTCGCTCTGATTTGTACCCCTCGCTGGATTACCGTATCGCGATCCGGCTCGAAGAACCACTTGGTCTGCGATGATCTCGCTGACCATTCACAGACTTTTTCGGACCGGAATTTTTCAACACAAAGCCGTCGCAGATTCTGTGAGGCTTGAGTGGACTGTATTTTTTTTTTTTTTTACTAATATTGGAGTCATATTGTTATAGTGGAATTTTGTCATGTGAACGAATTTGGATTATGTGTTGTTGTTTTTATTGAGTAATGTTTTTCGTTGATGTGTTGCTATCGAATAGCAACCCGATTGATGAACGTTGCACAAATTGCCACCACTCGTTTTAATTTGTGATAACTGGAAATTCTTTGGAACGATTTCACCCAGACGTTGTTTAAATTCGTTGCTGCTGTTAATGTTACCTTCTCCTCGTATTCCTCGGGAATATACACTTGTAGGTCCGTCTCACTACTTTGTTCGATATTTCCAGAGAGTTCCTAGTGATTTGAATCATGTTGTAGAAACTCTGGATCGTGCCACCATAGCTTGCAATGGATTAATTCTCTTGGAGATGTCCGTCGAGAAGCGAGGTCAGCGGGATTCTCGTGCGACCTTACGTCATGCCAACTGGCTCTTGGTAAATTTTGTCTTATGCAGGAAATGCGGCGACGGTTTGACGCGGTGTTGTTATAGGCTTGTTTTTTCCCATTGCTTCTAGAGACTGGAATCGCCGTTCTAAAAAAATCAAAAAACACGTTCAACGTTAGGATTTCCTTGGGTTGTTGCAGATTTGCATCAAACAGCCCTATTGACTCTGGGTCGAGCTTTTTACTGAATAAAAATACCACAAATCCTACGAACGGGGACTCCAGTTTGAGTTGCTGAATGTTATGCAGCACTTCCTTGAGCGTGTCATGCATTGAGCGAATTGCTGGGCCTATTGCTTGTTGCAGCGTAGACATCGACAATAATAAATTGAAGTAATTGCTGGACAGCAACCTCCTGTTGTCATATCTAGCCGTTACAGTTTCCCATGCCATATCATAATTTTCACCTGTTGTAGATTTTAAATAGGTCATTTTCATTGTGTTGGATGGATAATCTGTTCCCCAGATTAAGTCGTTGGCCGATCTACTCGTTGGAGTGCTCGGAGGTCCTGCGTACAAGCGTTGGCGCATGTCTGTTAGAAGCCAAGCGTACTCATCCTGTATTGTTTTTCTTGTAGAACGATAGGGGTGCGAGTTCTCCATTGGAGGTGGTATTGCTAAAATCTTCTCATCGTTATGATGTGCCGCCTTCACATAAGCTATTTTCTTTTCTAAATAGTGATCTCATGTTGTGCGAACAATAATTGTTCCATGTTTTCACGAATGGCCTGTTGTTAATTGGCTGATTTTTATTTTACTGCTGCCGTTCGTTGGTGGTTGGCGCAAAAACCTCGCGTCGATGATTTACTGTGACGTGAGTTAGGATGGCATGGTATATCTGGACTATTGTTGTTGTTCGATGTTCAATGTTATAGGTCGGCAGCTCTACTCGGAACACCAAGCCTTCGATTTAGTTGTTATAGGCTGGTTAATGGCACCAGATAGGCCTTGGTCACACCAAGATGCCATGATCACGACTGGTCTATATTATGACCATTAAAGGTAAAATGGAATAACTAAATGCTTAGTTCTTTCCGAATTATAACGGGACGATCCGTTAGATCCGAAATATTTTATTTTTGGAATCGGTCCAGAATATTGTTTTGCAACAAATTTTAGATAATTTTTTCGGACGTGAATACGAATAGGTCACTAATTAAACAATCAACTTACAAGTGAATTTAGGAATCATAGCCAGCTCACTAATGAATATTTATTGTCACACTCGATGGATATAGCAGACCTTTCCCGTAAATTCGATAATTTCAGCTTCGCTCTTAGTGATGGTTTTGCGAAAAACTCTATCAACATCTCCGAAAATATACACATATACGAACATATTCATCTATCTCCTGCTTTGAGGACGAACTTAAAACCACGAAGGACATTTGTAGCGAGTTGATGAACTGCGTGATAACAAACCAACATACAGCAACAGAAGCTCCTCCAAATGTCATCTCTCTTCAACATGAACTTCTATCAATGAATACTCAGTCAATCAACAGCCGTCTTTCACCTACAACATCAGCAGTTCCTGTTTCTCACACTACTTCAATCAACAATTTTACGGAACCACCAACACAAATAGCCCCTATATCCGATAATTTCTCCACTGACAATACCCATTACGTTGCTGAGAATGCACGATCTGCAATTGAGATTTTGATTACTGATAATTTTTCTAATTCCGGTTTGATGCAGATCGGTAACATCAAGAACAACCTCAACAGGCAACTTGACTTAGTATTCTCTTCCGGCGCAAATAATTGCAGAGTCTTGGAAACAAATCTGGTTCTCTGCACAATTTGACTTGTATCATCCGCCTCTTTTAATTTCATTTTCCAGCGAACTATGTAGAGTTAACGTTAACTGGGAAACTTGAACTATTAGCTAACGTCGATTTTAACTTCATTCTCGATAATAATCACAACCTGAATGCTTTCAACAGTCCATTCGGTCCATTCAGTCCAAACGGATAGTTCCGCGCTGGTACAACAGAGAGTTGCGATCACTGCGTAATCAAAGAAACAAATACTGGAAAAAATTCTTAAAGACGAGATTGGACTCGGATTACTTAAAGTACGTGAACCTTTACAATTCATTTTCGATCATGTCTCATGAACTCTATAATGATTACATCAGTAGTATGCAGTCGGGAATAATCGTTGATCCAAAGTGCTTTTGGCAATTCGTTAACTATAAGAAGAAATCAGATGGATATCCTTCCATGATGAAGTTCGGCAATCATAGCTCTGGTGACCCCAAAATCATTGCTGGCTTTTTCGCAAATTTTTTTAATAGCGTCCACTCCAATAACCATAGCGAGCCTGATGCGGCCTAGGGGCATCAACAAGCTAAAAGATGATTTCTCCGCTGGTCCTGATGGATTGCCTTCTATCGTTTTAAAAAACTGTGTTAGTAACTTAGCACAGCCACTTACAATGCTGTTCCAAACGTCAATCTCCTACGGAATATTTCCATCAATATAGAAAGAGTTCTTTATAATTCCAATCCATAAAAAGGGATGTAAATTAGACGTCTCTAACAATAGGCCAATTGCGAAACTGTCCTGTATCCCCAAGTTATTCGAGAGTATTGTGTACGATTCTCTTTAATTCCAATGTAAAACATTGTTTTCAATGAATCAGCATGGCTTCCTTAGAAGACGATCTACTACAACCAATCTAACCGTTTTTGCTTCTGATACTTTGAACGTTATGGAAGTTGAAAAGGAAGTTGATGTTATTACCACGGATTTCAGCAAAGCGTTTGACAGGGTTTCCCATAAGATAATTTTCTTTAAACTCAGGGCTCTCGGTTTCGGACCTCAATTCTTACTATGGGTGAACTTTTATCTGAGGGAACGTAATTATCAGGTGATCTTTATTTCATCCATATCTGCTCCTTTTAAAGCCACTCCCAAGTCATCTTGGGCCTATTTTTTCATCTTATCCATCAGCGATGTCGATTTCATTATCAAACACTCGTCAATTTTCATTTATGCAGACGATATGAAAATTTACAGACAAATTTCAAGTTCCATCGATGTTAACCAATTGTGCAGAATCACCTCAATAACTTCGCAATCAAACGCGCAAATTCCATTAGTCGAGAGTATACCATCAACAGCGCTGTTGTTGTAAACGTTTTAGATTTTTGCCCTTTGCTCTGCGTGGATTACCTTGGGTGGACGTTTATAATTTGTCTCCTTATCTCGACCGCTTGGAGCTTATTAACTTGAAGGCACTAAGTAAGCGACGATCTGGCGGTACCACTGGCGGTATATATTCTTCAGCTCTACTCGAAACTGTAAATCTTAATGTAAATAGTCGCGGTTTGAGAATGACACTAGCTTTTAGAATTGCTCCTCATAGAACGACCTACGGCCAGAAGGAGCCTATTGCAAGAACTTTTTGACTACCATATTAGCAAAGTCGCTATTAAGAAATTATTATTTGCTACCAATCGATAAAGCAATTTTTGTTTTATTTTTAGATCAATTTTTTTCTCTTTTTATCTATTTGACTTAAATACTCTATCGAGTATTTATAATTTTTAACATTTTTTTTTATTTTTGCTCTCTTCATCGCGTGTCTCTTAATTTTATTTCTGTTTAACTTTGTTTTTTTTTTATTTCTGTTTTTTCTCTTTTTTCCAGTTTTAAATTTGCTTGCTCTAAACAAACCAGTGGTCAGTCTCTCCTTTTTTTGCGACGGGGTATCATTTTCCTAAATTTAGCACATATAGATTCAGCCTTTTCATTTTCATAATTACAGCTTTTTAAATACATTTTTTATTTCGATTAATTGGTAAAAATTTATTTTTGTTGTTTTCTTTGTTTTTATTAATTTTTAGTTTAGTAGAATGATATCCTTGTTTATAATTTCCTCGAAATTATGTTCCAAAAATAATAATAATGTTGATGGTGACCCCCCGCGTGTTGTCAGGGGGGAGGGGGGGGGTGATTGGTCGTTGGGAATTATTATTAATATGCCAACGCTGCTAGCTAGTCGTGCTCCGAGTACCGCGGCTTGTAACTCAAGTCGATGAATTGATAACTAACCAGGGCACAGTGGATATCGTTGGCGTCTTTTTTGGGAAAACTGATGTGCCTGCGGTGGTCGATTCATGTAATAAGCTTGTCTCGACTGGCTACTGCAGTCTACTTCCATGACCGTTGGTTTTGGTAGTGTTTGATTCGGGTATCCTGGTTGTGGTCGATAGGTATGTGTAATTGTTGGCTGAATGGCTGGAGTATCTTTGAATGAATGGCGGCTGTGGCCTTAGAGGATTGTGCAAGAGCTGCGGGAAAAGTGGTTGCTGAACTCCTCGGACAAATGATCGGCCTGGCCTGTACGTCGCTTATATATAATATAACAACTTCAACTACTTATAGTACACGCACCAATCCTTTATGTGCCTCCGTACATGTATTCTGTTTTTTCGGGACATTTAACTTTCATCCCTGAAACATAAAAATATTCATAATCATATCATACACAACTCTATAATTATTGGGACGTCTTGCATTTCAATCGTTTGGATTCTGTGAAGGACGGCATGCCCTATTGTGAATGGTCATAAATCAACGGTAAAACGTCGTGACTCTATTGTTTCGAATTTCGGACCTTAATATGTTTATATGGAAACAAATTGTTATTGAGTTGAAATGAAGTCATCTCCAAACCTGATTTTGCATTATTTCAAAGTTAATATATATTCCTTAAAATATTTGAAAATCCCGTCGGCTAAATACATTCACCGAAGTTAAGTGGAATACCTACAAGATATACATAATAGATTTCTACAAAAAAAAAAGAAAAAAGAAAAACAAATTTATGTAATGTGTTTTGTTATCGGAGCAAAAAAAAAAACTCGTAAAAGGTACTTTATGGATGGAATGAAGTCGAGCGGCACAATGAACATTAAAAATGTTTTTGACATTATCCATGATACTAAGAAGGGTTCGGATTTAGGGTTTACACATTATATGTAACATATTAGCACATATGTTATATAAGTTAATAACAATAATTAAGGATGTGCATACGATAACATTCTTTTGCCGAGCACTTTAACGATAAGATATCTAATGTTTTGTTTCTATTCTGCTTTTTAGATCAGGTGTTTACAAATGAAATATGAAAAGAGGTTGCAATAAATTCGCCTTACTTTGAGCCATTAATACCTGAGAACCCTTTTCGACAAAATATGAATTCCTAGTATTTATTGTTAATTAGTTTCTGAATTGTTTTGATTTTATATTTGGTAGTATTTAAGAATTAGTATTTTACTGAAGAATTTCAGTCTCGTTTGTGACTTTGAAAAGTGAAAGTGAAAGTGGTTTTTGTAAAATTAGTGAGTAGTCACTATGGGTAAAGCAAAGAACGTCAGTGCTGTAACCAGAGCCAACATTTCGATGTATTTGGAGGTTGGCTAGTATACACATTCGCAAATAGTCCAGAAAACAGTCCCAGAAGAAGAGGAAAATGATTTCGCAATCGTAAAATAACAATCAGGCAGGACAGATTTTTAATGCGGAAAGCGAAAGAAGATCGAACGTTATCCAGTAAGAAGAATTTTATAATCGTCCGTGAATTTAACTTGTTTAAGAATTTTTTCGGCTTTTCGGACAAAATATTATTTTAATGGACACCCATACGATGTTTACGTCTATTTTACGACGCAGAAACAAAGAGGCCATTTATTAACAATATTTCTACCACAAAAGTAGAAAAAATGCGGACACACGTACATAGTGAGAATTTCCTGTGGTTTCTGATTTAGTGATATATAATTCGCTAAATCGATATGTTCTTGTTTTGTATTATCGGTACAAAGCAAGAGTTGTATTTTTGCAGTTTGGTTGTTGCAACCTGATGAGTAGACCAACTTTTTTATCAGTACGAAACCAAGCGGCCAAGAAGTTACCTAAGGGATTTCTCATTTTTGTAAGGGTTTGTGTATCTTTGTGTGCACTATTGCCCTGGGGTTAAAGGTTTGGGGGAGGGGAGCGCATTTTTTCTACTTTTGTGGTAGAAATATTGTTAATAAATGGCCTCTTTGTTTCTGCGACTAAAATAGTCGTAAACATCGTATGGGTGTCCATTAAAATAATATTTTGTCCGAAAAGCCGAAAAAATTCTTAAACAAGTTATCCAGTAAGTCCCTGAGAGGTGCAATGCGTAACATTGAGACGTAGACTTTTTCAATATGAGTTATGCACAAAAGGACCTCGCAATAAGCAAAGGTTAAACGCTAGGATAATATAACAAACAAAAACATGGGTCTAGAGAGGACTGAGAAAAGGTACAAACAATAAAAGTCCTTCTTAATAATATTTTAAACTTTATCTTTTTCTATTTCTTGATTAGGTTATATTCAGTAACGAGACTGATAACTTTGACACTATGTCCAGGACCGTTCGTAGATAAAAAGAAGAAGAATATATTACACCAGTTAGAGTCACGGTTTGATCAGTAATATCATCAAAAGGACTCTTCGCCCTGAATGAAAAATTCAATGTGGACGAAATTTCATGCATGACAAGGCTCCGTGCCATACGGCGAGTCACCGAATATATAAGGACCAACGGCATACAAATCCTTGATTGGCTGGCGAATAGCCCAGATATGAATCCCATCGAAAATCTCTGGGCTATTCTTAAAGAAAAAGTAACTGCTCTGCCCGCACATCAAATCAGAATTGATCGAAGCGATGATGGAAGTCTGGAAAAATGACGCCGATCTACACACCAAACCTAAAAATGCAATAAGTGGAATGCCCCGTAGGATACAATTATTAAAAAATGCTAAAGGAATGTTCACCAAGTATTGGGGATTTTGGCACATAGCCAAAATAAGTGTTCCACTTCACAAAAATACGCCACATGTCTATGCGGATGTAATGGGAACCTAATTATATAGAGAAATAAGTTCCACAAAATATTTTATATAAAACCAGGACTTTTCCGCGGCATATTTTTTCAAAATTGGGCAGCTTCGATCTATTACACTATGTAAGCCATCTAGCCAGGTGCCATAATATCCAGGATACCCTCTACAAAATTTTAGTTTACGGACTTAATTGTTATGACGAATTACGGAATGTACACCCTCGACGTCAAGCAACCGTTGCTTGGGTTTACACAACTTTGGGTAACCGCCGGTGAAAGTGTTGTATAAAACTTTGATTTTATCTTTGTTTTTTATTTATTCATTTTTATTTTATTTTGAACGATACATAGGCTTTTCATGTTTACACACTGACCTTTCGTTTTTGACTGATGAAGAAATAATTTTCTCCACAGCATGAATAGTGTACTAAAATTAGTTTTAGTAATTTATACTAACTAGGTAATGCGTCGATAAATTTGCTAGTTTCAGATTATTGGGATTCAGCGCCAGCGAAAGAAACACAAAATAACTGGCTTTTGTCTAAAATATTGTGTAGGTTTCAGACCATTAAATTATAATTTTCAAATAATATTTGCGCCACCCTGACGGTCTCGATAAACATGTGGCGCATTTTACACATGCAAACAGGTACACATTCGTACACACGCATAGGGGTACACATTGGTCTCACTCTCAAAATCATTCGACATTTACGTAATACAAAATATTAATGCCCAACAAATACAGTGGCGCGTTGAGAGATGGTCTGGAGGACCAGGCTAGGATCCTAAACCTCCGGTATAGGGTGTCGATTGAAATCCGCGATCTCGACGGCTTTATCAGGAAGTCAGAAGTCGCAGCAGCACTTAAAAGGGATATCCCAGAGCGAGAGGATATGAAAATGAACATTTTCCCTTGCTCTAGGGGGCAGCAAGTGGCCATCGTGGAATGAAGGAGAATAAAAATTGGATGGGTGTACTACAGGGTGCGGAAAAGAGCCATTGCCTCGCGTTGCTTTAGGTTTTGTGGGTTTGGTCATATTGCCAAAGAATGCAAAGGCGTAGATCGAAGCAAGCACAAATATTTTGGGGTTGGTCACAAAGCAAGAGGACAGTGTATCGCCACGGGAAACTGTATGCTTTGCACGAAGAAAAAGGTTGAGCAGGCGGAGCTAACCCACCTCGCAGAATCTGGCAAGTGCCAAGCATACTGCGATACATTGCAGGAGGCCAAGAACCGAAGATGACCCGTATCTTGCAGGGGAACATGATCAGGAGCAAGACCGCTGACCAACTCTTGCATCAGCTAGCAGTAGAGACCTGGTTATCTTAAGTGAGCACTACCTTAACAAGGAGGTAACTTATTGGTAATCCGATCTATTGGGCACGGTGGCTATATGGATACCGAAGGGGTCACACAAAATGGCGCAGAAAGGGGTTTCGTTTGGGTAAAAACAGCAGATGTAACATACGTTAGTTGGAGGGCGAGATCTTCGGGATGGCCAGACAACTTGTGATAGCCGGTGATTTTAACGCAAGAGCGCCCGAATGATCGTGGAGATGGCTGCCAGAACTGGACTCCTGATAATAAATAATGGCTCTGCTACAACGTTTCGCCGATCAGAATGTGCAGAGACGGTTCCCGATGACACCATTGCATCGGAAGCCCTAGTGCCACACATCCACAAGTGGAGGTTCATGGAGGATTACTGTGGTAGTGACCACCAGTACATCGCTTTTGAAGTAGATAGGAGACAGCGGAACGTTTTGGGCCTATAAGATAGTCACAAAGAAGCTAGGAGCCCAGATGCCAACACGCGTGATGGATGCTGGCACTACCGAATTCATTTTTCGGACTCTCTGTCCTAGTCATCCAGAGCGAGATCATATAATAGAAAGATCAGAAGTAGAAGTCCCGCTCTTCTCGGAGATAGAAATCCAGAATGCCATCTCTTCATTAACGGCAAGAAGGCTCCGGGTCCGGATGGGATACCGAACGAAGTTCTGAAGATCGTCTTCCAATAGGACCCTGATCGAATGCTGGCGATGTTTAACGCTTGCTTGGTGGAAGGTGTGTTTAGCTCCAGGTGGAAGAAGGTGTTTACAACCAATCACTCAATGGTCCAGCCAACTATCATTGAGTTAATTAACCTAAAAGAAAACAATAACATTAGAACATCAATTAATACTACACATACTTACCAATTTTATACTCGTATATTTGTATCCTCGTTAATCAATTGAAATCAACCTAAAATGAAGAAATGTCATATAAAATATTAATTTTTTTTTTTTTAAATTATTTATTTACCAAAAAAAAAATTTTACAAATTTTTTACATAGGAAAATATTATTCTACATGATCTTTATTTATTTCAAACAATAACGGAAATAGTAAAAATAATAAAATAAGTTAAGCAGACTTCAAAGCAATTTAGTATAGACGTTTAATAAGCATTTTATAATTAATGTAAATCGTGGGATTGATTATAAGATTCAACAAATTTTTTGTATAGGATCGTTCTTAAATAAGATTTGAACATAGAAATTTTGTCATCTTTCTTGCTGTCTATTAAGTTATTAAATAAAGTGATCCCTTTGTAAAATATACTGTTTTGAGTGGTTTTGTATTTATAGTTAGGCAAACGATAATTAAGAGAAGCACGGGTTAATTTGTACGTCACAGAAAGGTTGGTCGATAACTCCACGTTATTTTTCATAAGACCGTATCTGATTTTATAAATCGTGATAATATATTGGTATTCGACTAATGATGTTAGGGGAAGAATTTTTTCGTTTAAAGTAGTACACTTGAAGTATGTAACGGAAAATTGTTGATAGCTTTATTTTGAAAGGTTTGAAGATCTTTAACCCCATATTTGAATAAGATATGTTAGGTGAGAGTGGATAAAGCTGTAATATACAGAGTGGATATAGAGAGAGGATACATATATATAGAGTGGATAAAGCTGTAATATATATATTACAGGAGATATTCTTTGCTTAATCCCATTAATGTGCTGACTCCAGTTAAGCTGCGAATTTATTTCCAATCCAAGGTATCTCACACAATCTACCCGTTTAATGCTTTCGTTATTGTATGCTATTTCATCAAATATATGCCGCGGTTTATGTTTTAAATAGAAGACAATAAAGTTAGATTTAGTAACATTTAGAACAAATTTGTTAGCTCCTAGCCAGTTACTTATAGTAACTATGTCTTCCTCCATATTATTTTTTAATTGATGATGGGTTATTGACCTATATATTATGGCTGCATCATCCGCAAACATTTGAATTTTCCCCTTTAGGTTTAAGTCAAAAATCTCATTTATATATATTAAAAAGAGGATCGGACCCAAAATTGATCCTTGGGGAACACCTGTTGTAATATTTACTTTGCAAGATTCGAAATTACCCAATCGAACATATTGTTGTCTGTTATTTAGGTAGCTGTTTATTAATTGTAGCGCACCACCAGAAATTCCAAAACTAACCAGCTTATTCAACAAAATATCATGGTTCACGCAATCAAACGCTTTCTTTAAGTCTAGAAATAAGCATGACGTAACATGTTTAGCTTCCAGAGATTTATATACTATTTCTACGAGATTTAGAGCAGCAGCAGCTGTGCTGGAGTTTGCAGTGAAGCCATACTGATTGACGTTAACTAGGTCATTAAAGTTTAAATGCTCTACTAGAGCAGAGTGGATTATTCGTTCAAAAATCTTAGAAAATACGGGTAAAATAGAGATTGGACGGTAATTGTTAAGTAAGCAGGAATGACCAGTTTTAAAGATAGGTGTGACACGAGCAATTTTTAGAAATGCTGGAAAACTCCCCTCTTCAAGACATTCGTTAATATACTTGGTGTACAAAGGGATAACTATGTGGCCTAATTTTTTTACCAGAAGTGTGGAAATACAGTCGTATCCAGGTGAGCATTTTGAATTTAATTTATTCACTAAGATAGCGGTTTCATCATTAGTAATAAAAGGGACAGTCGTTAGACCTCTTCTAATCACCCGTGAATCGGGAACATGTGGCATTAGTGAGGCCGAAATTTGTAATCCTATATCCGCAAAGAATGCATTTAGCATATTTGTAACTCGAAGCTGGTTCGAAATCAGTATGCCATTTACTTTCAGACTGATATTAGAATTTTGATAGTTTCTGTTTCGTACAGAGGGGTTATTAGTTAATATTTCATTGGCCAAACTTCTCATTTGTTTAGGTTTAGTTATGTTATTTTCGAATTTGGTGGTGTAATAATTTTTTTTTCGTATTCCTAATTAGTTTTTGATGTGTAAACATCTTTGCTCGCGCCTACCAAAAATTTTTGTATTAGAGTAACCTTGTAAATGAAACGAACGGAAATGACGTATGTACCTACTTCGTTTGAAAAAAAAGTAACAAACTCAATAAAACAATTTTGTACTATACATGGCTTGCTTGTATATATATGCGTATAATAGTATAGGGAAAACAAAAAAAAACTAATTTAAAAAATGAAATAGAAACCATCAACATTTCCATCGATCAGAAAAATCAAAAAAAAAAAAAATTACGATACGAAATACGAATTACGATCATCGTACAGTTCAAGAGAGATGATCAGTGGGCTGCCAGAGTAGCAATTCCGTCAAAAGATCCATAAAATGAGCATAGTGGACACAAATATTTTGCCGTACGAACTTCCACTTGTCATAGGTAGGCCTTACTTTCTCAAAACCAATATTGATGTAACATATGGACTGGTGAATGGAACTATGGGCTGTCTGAGGTATATCAAATGCAGCCATCCTGACCAGAAAACGAGAACGATGAAAACGTCAACACTAAAAAATGCCAAACGACTTTGGATGGGTTTCGGTAGAAATTCACAAGGCAAGAAGGTGAGGCGGCATAAATCTGGATTGGCGCAGAAAACGAATATCGACCGATGTTTGGTGCCCATTTCTAGAAAAAGCTATCGAAACAACAATCTGACAATTAATGTTAAGCGTAATCATTTTCGAGTCGTACCTGCATGTGCCACCACAATTCATTCATCTCAGGGTGGTACCTATAACGAGATAGTATATACTCTTACGATAAAAGACACAGTCAACAACTTGTGTATATTGCTTTGGTACGAGTAACGAGTCTCGAAGGACTGTTCATCACGTCGGCTATCAATGATCATGTCTTCTACCATGGACGTATAAAAGTGGGACCTCAATGGGTCTTCTTCAAAATGAACTATCGCGCCTCACTACAAATCCGCTAACTATAGATCAGGTTGTAATGGCGAATTTTGTACGTGATAATAATGACGTCTGGTTTTTAACATTGAACTGCCTGAGACCCTGGCACATCACCTCGACCTAACTGATACAGTCACGCTGGGATGCTCAATTTTCTTGGTTCCCGAGATCTGGATACGCAATGACGAGCATGTTAATATTTTTAATTTTGAATGATGCGTTCAGTTCAAGAGTCTGTTAGTTCAATGGTCAGTGGGGTGCCGAAGTAGCAATATATAAAAATACAAGTTGATAACTTATAGAGTCAACTCGCATAAGGAAATCATCGTTGGCCTAACAAATGATATGAGGGTAACAACACAACCCATTGATAATATATACACGGCTGAACTTCAGCTTCTCAATGGGAATAACATGCTTTATGTAGTTGTATTCACCTCACCGAAAAAATTTGTCGATGACATAATGAAATTCATACATTTCGTCCTTACATTCTAAATGAATATATATTTAGCCTTTACATTTCGTCCTTACATTCTAAATGAATATTTCCTTATATTCTAAATGAATTTCAAAAATTCTCCAAGGAGAGTATCATCTTTTGCCGATGATTATGAGCGGGGATTTCAATATTAATATTCGTCCTGTATGGCACTATTCTGGGTTTCCCAGGGAATAGGAAAATGGGAAAAATATTTTCATAGCATTTTTGTCCAAATTGTATTTTTCTGGCCTACTAAGGAAATACGTTTGGTGTAAATATTTTTGAAACAAAGTTAAATGGGGAAATATTTTTCCCTATAAAAAATTTGTTTTAACAAAAGTTTCCCAATTAACTTTGTTTTGGAAATTTTTGCACTAAAATTATTCCTTCAGTAGGCCAGAAAATTATGAAAATATTTTTTCAAATTCCCTATTCCCAGGGAAAGCCAGAATAGTGCCACTGCGAGACGAATTCGATTTGCACATGAACTCAGATCGAAATATATCTACTACAGTCGACAGTATATGTATGTATCTTATTTTAGCTACCATAATCCAATTGCGTCGATTATACCGAAAGATTAATAGACCAATTCAACGTTAATAAACAAATGAAAAACTATGGTTAGTAAAATTACATTTCTTCTTCCTTCAAGGTAAACCGTACCGTGTACGGACGCACTATACACACGCCATGTTTACACATCTCCTTGAGAGTACTAATGGACTCACTCTTTTTTTTTAGTTGAGTATTTAAATTCTTGAAATTCGTAGCAAAATCTAAATTAACCGGATATTTCTTTTGTAGTTTATAGTATTTATCACGAAGTGATGCAAGTTTCGTTAGTTGTGGAGTGAACCATGGTTTTTTATATGTTGAAGTTTTTATTTTGGTAGTAACATTTTGAGTATATTCTTTAATCGCAGCTGTAATAGACGAGTACAATAATAAAAAGTCATAGTTAGGTCTTTGCGAATACTTATCTAAGATCGACTTTAGGACACTCTCGTAATTAACAATGCTTTTAGATTGTGTTAAATAAATAGACCTTTTTGTTAAAACATATTTTATAATGAAGTATCGGTGGTCACTGAGACTAGTATCTCCATAGTATATATAAAAAGTTTCACTAACGTTCGATAAAATATGATCTATAATCGTTTTGGATGTCGAATTAATCCTAGTAGCAAATAGATCATTTATGTTATTTATAATAGAGTTTAACCGACCTTTAACCTGGCAATTTTAGTATCATCTACATTAATTAAGCATTTAAAATTGACAAACATTAACGAACAATATTGTATGGAAAAAAAAAATTAATTCTCTTGAAACTGGCGAACACATAAGATTACTAAAATCTAAGTTTCTTTAAAAGTGTGTATATATTTAATTAAATAATAAATTATTGTAAAATCGGTGATAAAGTGTATTTCATTTAATCTGGCATAATATATAAATTAAATTAAAGTGCAATCCATAAACCAAGTTGACTCTGTTTCACATTCGTCGGGATTTTGTGTGGATATCATCTAACAGCTGTACAATCCAGTTAGTCAGCATCATTTTCCGGATTTCATCCTACGAGTTCATCGGAATATCTTCATCAACGCTTCCACCGGCTGGTTCTCCACATCTGTATTAACAGAAGGCACGACTTGTTTTGGTTAAGAAAAGTAATGGCGACCCCGAGCTCCCTTCATCCTTTCGACCCCTATGTATGCTTGATACGGCGGGTAAAGTATTGGGGAAGCTAATCCGAGCAAAACTAACTTCGGCGATTCAATCCACAGGAGTCCTCTCTCTCGCCCAGGCAGTATGGCTTCAGAGCTGGGCTTTCCACGGTTGATGCAATCCGAGAAGGCAGAGAGGCAGTAAGGACTACTACTACTACTATTAATAACCCTGGACGTGAAAAATGCCTTTAACACGGTGAGATGGAGGGATATACTCGACGCACTGGTGCATCAATTCCATATACCACTCTATGTTGCGCGGATATTGGACGATTGTCTGAGGAATCGGACGCTCATATACGAAACAGAGGAGGGACATCGGAGCATATCAGATACAGCTGAAGCAGCGCAAGTATCGATCTTATGTCCCGATTTATGGAATGTGTTCTATGATGGCCTGCTACGAGTGGAGACACCCGACGAGACTCGCCTAGTGGGTTATGCGGACGATGTGGCGGTGCTTGATGGTGCACGCGATACAAAACAGGCACAACTTGGGTTGAACCAAGTAATACGGACCACCAATTGTTGGATGGACTTGCACGGACTGGCCCTATGTGGAAGACAGTTCCAGGCTAGTATGGAGGGGGGGAGGCGTTTTTAGTCGGTAGGGCAGAAAGCCGAGTCCGACACATTGTGCGTAAGAAGCATTTTCACCTTCCCCAAGAAAAAAAAGACCAATACAGAGCACTAATGCCCCCAATGTAACGCCAATGACACAACACAGGTGGCAATGCCATGTAAAAGGTAATTTTCAAACAATCACAAACGAGTCGTAACAATAAGGCTTATCTATACTTCGTAAATATTATCAGTTGCACTTTTCTCATTTCTCGAAGTAGCTGTGTTGGTTTTTTTATCTCGTAACTGTAACACGCTGAGTAATTGATCTAGTTTACTTCTTGGTGTTTAATTTTATCGCGAACTTGCTTCACAGTATATCAGGATCGAGAGCGGACAATCAATGACTATACATAGTAGAATATACCGAGATATTAGCAATAGTGAACTGAGCTTCCAGTTGGATGAATCAGATCTCTTGATCATCTCGATTAAATGGTGGAGGTTTAACCGATACATGCGATACTAAGCTAACTTCATTTTCAATAAATTTCGATAACTACAAATTTTATGTATCAAAGACATGAATGTCAAAATTTGTAGTTATCGAAGTTTATTTTTACAAGTTCGAAAAAAATTCGAAAATCAACACAGTTAGTGAAAAATTAAAACTACATTTAACTGTAAGTTACACAGTTAAAATTTATCAAAACAAACAAAAGTAAATTAATACTAGCCTATAAATTTTTAGAAGAGAAAGCGAATTTTGAATGTGATATAAAATATTTAATTAGTTATATTTATTGTTGTTAAGTTAATTGAAAAATATACTAGTTGAAACAGTTGTGAAATATAAAGTGAAGTTAGGTATTTAGTAAATCCTCGCTCCATCCACTCCACGCTCAAAATCTACTCAAACTTATCAGCAAAGCTCAATGCACTGAAAATATACCGCGTATGGAAATATTTTAATGCAGCCGAGAAACAAATGGCTTATTCCAAAATCTTAATATTGTTATTTGAGGCCATAATCAAATTTTTATCTCGTCTAGGAACCGTTATGTTTTAATTTTAACCAACTGTAAATAATTTTTTTTTTGTATATTTTAGTGTTAGCCGATATTGAGGACACACCACACCATCTCGAAATGCAGGAGAAGCAGTAAAAAGAAAAGTCAAAATATGTTTTTAATATGTGTATCCGACACATCGTTCCTGCCATCGCAAGTTTGCCATCAGTCCTACAAGAAAGGTTCAATACGCGAGAAATGGCAGTGCTGGTGAATATTCATTTCAAGTAGATGTACGCACCTGTGACCACCAGATTTACTAATTGCCCCTATGAACATTCTATAAAATCAATATAAAATGCTAAAATACAGGAATATTATTTTTACGGGATCATGCGAAGGTAATTACCAATATGGCATCAACACTCCTTATTGAATGCCGGGCGACACGAACAATAATTTGGTAAGTAAATTTATTTGTCTATTTCCTATTTCTGTATTCGATGTGCTTAGGTGGTTCGGTGGAAAGACAAAAACTTACTGAGCCCCACCTACTATACGGGGACGCCCCGTTTACAAATATAGTATGTTGAAGCAACACCAACGCTGGAGTAAATGTGTTTTAAAAAAAAAAACTCCTGCCACATTATCCGACTTCCAGCCACATTATCCCTATGAAGTACTATGCTGAACTTGCTTCTACATATTTCCGGGCGTTAATGATGTCTCACATGCGCTAAACGCTGGTTCCTTCTGGTCCATTAGTACACGAAAATTGTCTATAAATTCCAACCCATAAATTTTTATGTTAACGTGAGATTTTGGAACTTGGCCATTTACTGAAATTTGAACATGCGGCTGGCGCCGGTCACTTGGTCAGCAATCACTTAATTGCGTACCATCTCAAAACGTTAATCATTTCCCGCCCAGGAATGGTTTTGAAGTTATAGACAATTTTCATGTAAATTTATATGGGGCCATATCGAAGCTGGAAGATTGTGCCAATCCTAACATACGGCTGCCGTTATAGAGCCCTTATAAAGAACCATTTCCGGCCAAGGAAGTTCTTAAGAGATACAAATTTTTATTTAACTTAACCCAAGATTTTGGAACTTGGCCTTTTCCTCAAATTTGAAGATACTGCTGGTGCTGGCCACTTGGTCAGCAATCACTTAATTACGTACCATCTCATAAGAAAAATCGATGTTTTCGGCCCAGGAAGGGTTTGGAAGTTATAGATAATTTAGTAGGTAGTTGCATCATCATTTATTAGTACTAAGCGGTTTACCAACAAGTAAGGCTGGATCTTTGTCCATTTGGTTCGCTGCTGAAGGTGGTGAATATATTCAGAAGACCAACGGCGAAAAAATGAATCAGGTACACTCCGTTATTTTACAGAGAAACTTGTAAAAGTATGCTCCAAATTCTCCCGCAAATAATACTAAATTTCTTTGTAAACGTGAATTTGTACAGAAACCAGAATTACGAAATGAAATTTGTTTTATTTACGAACGCTTTGATAAATCTACAATGAAAAATTTGCGAAACCTTACAAAAATTTTGTTAAATTTACGAAAAAAAAAAATTACGATGTAAAATTTGTAAAAAAAACAAAATTATTTTTTTGAGTGTGGTGAAGTATCAAGGCACAATTAATGACTGGTGTTCTTTTACAGGCTTCCGCTACTTCCGTATGAATCACATTTATTTGTTTTATTTCTTCCCAATAGTTAGTCAATTGGTAACGGATTATTAAATTCCATTCCTTTGCAATATACTTCTACGTGGCCGATGTTTTCCAGATAAACCCCAATTGGCTGGTTGAATTATTGAATGTGTACCTTGTCAGTTGCATTGGTGAGGTGTCCTCGTGAAATGAGCATTACAAACATAATGGCCTTAATTGTGGCCTCTTACAAACATAATGGCCTTAAACCTCATTGGTTTCGCTTTAATTAAATGATTGCGTTCTATTGTTTGTCATGTTGTTCATAACAGAACTCAATCCACAGTGGTTGGCTTTGGTGCTTCTTGTCACTCTTCTGGCCGTTGTTATATTTTCCTCCATATTTTTTTTAGTATTTGTTTTGCATGTGCAAGTGGTTCTAATTTTATTCACAATGAACTCACTAATCAAATGTTGTTTTTGTAATACGTCCTCCAATCATACATCCGAACGTGTCCCGTTATTACGTGTTGACGCCAATTTTATAAAAAAATTTGATTTTATTTGTATTGATTGTAAAAGCAATAATGTTAACGGATAACTTTTATTGTTAAATGAATCAATGGATGTAATTACCCGCAGTTTTGATGATTATAAAACTGGGTATAATGAAAACTGTAATCGGTTATTTAATATGGAGAAGAAGTTAAATTTGTTATGCAACAATTTAGAAGAAATTTCTTCCTCCTTAGATCGTACCGAAGATTGCATTGTCGCTAATACTAAATCAATCGCGCTTTCTAATTTCGGCAACGAAAAATATTTCGCGAAAATTACTAAGTTTATCGACAACTTTGATTCAATCATTAATGAAGCGGTCAGTATTAAGATTGAATCAGTTGTTTCCGGTGTTAAGAACAACTTGACCAACATCCAACACATCAATCAACTTACAACTGACAACAATATCAATAAACATCTTGCATCGAATACTAAATTAATCATGAGTTTATCCAACGATATTAATTCTCGTATATCAGCATGCACTACTGCAGATACCAGGTCGTGTAAAACCAATGATGGCTACCTAATCGTGCAACTCGAGAAGGAATTGAAAGCTACCAGGGATGCTTGCCATGAACTAACGAACTCCCTTTTCATTCACAAACCAGCTTTAATTACAGATCGCGCCAATATTCTGAGTATTCATTAGGAACTTTTCCCTGCCACAGCAGCCCTGCCCGTTCATCTGAAGTGGTTTCTGCTAACATTGATACCAACTCCAGCAACTCTCAACACAGCAGCAGCAGCAATATTAATCCTCCACACATCCTTAGGACTGTCGCTAAACCGAAAATTGTATTTGTATCCCGGTTGTGTACCAATACAACTAACGCCGATGTTATATCACACGTTAATTTTATATTAAATCAGCACAACATCCAAGGACAAAATGTCAAATGTAGAAATATATCCCGCTTCAATGGACAAGTTGCGTCATTTAAATTAACCATTCCTGAAGCTATATTTGACCTATTACTTTCCCCAGAGTCATGGCCCGAAACCACTTACCTCAAAGAATTTGTCGATTTCCGAAATAATTTTAATAACATGGCAGTGCCAAAAAACTTAAATGCCTGTCCCTCTACTACCAAAACGTAAGGGGACTGAGAACTAAATCTCGCGAGGTCTTTTTAGCAATTCAAAGACTTCTATTTGATGTTTTTGCACTCACTGAGACCAATTTGAACAGTGATTTCAACAGTAACGAATTTTTTACCTCGGATTTTAACGTCTTCCGGAAATATGGTATTTATTGTTCAGACACGAATTTAACCGGTAGAGGGGTTGTTGTTGCAGTCCACATCAATTTTGATAGTCAAATTGTTATCATTCGCAACACTGATAATATCGAGCTAATGTGTGTCAAAATTAAAAATAATAAAAATAATGTTTTTATTTTATGTTGCTGTATTCGCCCACTAAGTCAGATTGTAAACTATCAGCTTCTTACTAATGCTGTTGACTTCGCCATTGACCTGATGAATCCTCAAGATGACATCTTTGTTGTCGGTGATTTCCATCTCCCCGGGCTTAATTGGGATTATTCAGATGATAACACACATTATGTTGCTTCGAATGCACTAACCGCCAAAGAAACTTTGTTCACTGACAATATGTTGAACTCTGGACTATTTCAGATCAGCAACGTTAAAAACAGTCTGAACAGGCAGCTTGATTTGGTGTTCTCCTCGGTTACCAACAATAGCGTCGCTTCTGAAACCAATCTAATCCTCTGTGCCATATATGTATACCACCCTCCCATTTTGATCACTTTTTGTCTGGAACAAGTCAGGCTTAATGTCAACTCTAAAAGTTCACAACGTTTCAACTTTCGTAAGGCCGACTTTGTGAAGCTTAAACATTTATTGGCTAACGTAGACTTTAACACCATTTTAAATGATCATAATGACATAGAAACACAAACTGTCAATTTTTACTCTGCAGTTTTTGAATGTTTTGAACAATCCATTCCGTTTACCCGCCAAAAAACTGTATCGCCTCGCCATCACCTCCTTGGTTTAATAATGAATTACGAACATTACGTAATCTTAGGAACAAACGTTGGCAAAGATTCATAAAAACTAAATCAGACTCTGATTACTCTAACTATTTAAATAGTTATAATGATTTCAGTAGGTTGTCTGACGAACTTTATGGGAATTATCTCAAACTCATGCAATCCAATCTAATCGCTGATCCTAAGTGTTTTTGGCGCTTTATCAATCTGAAGAAAAAGTCCGACGGATCAGGGTACTTTGAAGTATAAGGATCATTCTTCTAATGATCCTAAAGTCATAACAAACCATTTTGCTAACTTCTTCAGTCTGGCTTCACAAACAGCGATTTTAAACCCGATGAAAGTTACTTTACATACATGAATAATTGTATTCAAACAACCTTAATTTCTATTGAGATCGATTATGAATCCGTGGTACAAAAGATTTCCGAACTTAAAGATGAGTTTTCTTCCGGTCCTATGACGGTCTACCATCCCTCGTCCTAAAAAACTATAGTGATTTTCTTGCTCAGCCACTAACGACACTTTTCCAAAAGTCGCTTTCGCTTGGAATTTTTCCATGCATCTGGAAAAGTTCTTTTATAGTTCCGATCCATATAAGAACGGCTGCAGGTCAGACGTCTGTAATTATACCGACCGATTGCAAATTTATCTAGTATTCCTAAGCTGTTTGAAAGTATTGTGTATGATTCACTGTACTTTCATTGTAAACCGTTGTTTTCTGACAATCAGCATGGTTTTCTCAAAGCACGGTCCACGACCACAAACCTTATTGAATTCACTTCACAAACATTAAATACGAAGGAAGCAGGAAAAGAGGTTGACGTTATCTTCACCGATTTTAGCAAGGCGTTTGACAGGACTTCTCATGAAATTATTTTGTTTAAGCTTAGGGCCCTTTACTTTCCTCCCCAAATTCTCCGTTGGGTGGGCTCTTATCTCAAAGGCCGTTTATACCATGTACTGTTCAAGTCATCAGTATCAACTCATATATCAGCAACATCTGGAGTACCCCAAGGCAGCCATTTGGGGCAAATTTTTTTTCATTCTGTCAATCAACGACGCTGAATGTTTAATAAAAAATTCATCGATATCTATATACGCCGATGACATGAAGATTTACAGACAGATTTCAAACACTACCGACAAGAGCCTATTACAATCCGACCTCAATAACTTCTCCACTTAGTGTGCAAAGAACAACCTTGATTTGAACGTGGCTAAATGTCAAACAATCACCTACTCTCGAAAACGTGCACAGTCCATTTCTCGCGACTATTACATTAACAGCGATGTCATTACTAGAGCCAATTCTGTTCGTGATTTGGGAGTCATTTGCGACAGTGAATTGAATTTCAGACAACACATCGATCGTATTATCAATCAAGCCAACTCTGCGCTCGGTTTCATTAAGCGTTGGTCGAAAGAATTCGATGATCCTTATATTACGAAGGCTCTCTTCGCAACATTCGTTCGTCCCTTGCTCGAGTATGCTAGCCAGGTGTGGTCGCCTTATCATGAGGTTCACATTAAGAGGATTGAAGCAGTCCAGCGAAGATTTCTTCGCTTTACTTTACGGGGGCTACCGTGGGTGGACATGTTCAACCTGCCTCCATATCAAGATCGTTTAAAGCTAATTAATTTACAACCACTTAGTAAGCGCCGAGTTGTTGCAGACGTGGTTTTCATTCATCAATTACTAACCGGCGATATCGATTCTTCAGTTCTGCTAGGTAAAATTAATCTAAATATAAATTCGCGAGATTTAAGAACGGTACCTATGTTTAGAATCGACCCTCATCGAACTGATTACGGAAAGAATGAGCCCGTTTCTAGAATGCTGTTCGAAACTAATCAGCACTGCCATTTAATCGATTTTAATATGACGAAACGCATGTTGAAAAAACTTTTTTATTTTTCTCTCTATTGATGTTTTATTTAACTTATTTGTTTTTTTTTGTTTCATTTTATTTTGGTTTAGTTTATCTTGTTTTATCTATTTTAAATTTATTTAAATCTATCAAATCTGCTTGTACTAAGCAGACTCGACTTCCGTTTTCTTTCCTTCTGCGACGGGTATCGTTTTGCTTAACTATTCACTTAGCTATTCATTTATAATCACATTTGATTTTAATACTAATATACATATTTTGCCGTGTTAACATCCAATTTTTCAATTTCACTGGTTAAGCAATTCGATATCCTTGTTTATAATTCACTTGAATTATACTCAAAAAAATAATAATAATACAGATGGAGACTCCCCGCGTGCTGTTGGGAGGGGTAATAGGTCGTTGGGATAATTACACTGTGCTAGTTGAAAAATGTGACAAGCTGGGCTCCCGGGGGGTAAACCTAATTCGAGTACGCTGAATTCAATGGTGCTAGTCCCATTTCAAAGTTAGTCCCCATTTTTGAGATACCATTATCGACATGTTTTGGCTCTGAGTCAAAACATACCCTCATTTTCACGTTGATAGCTCCTGAACCATTAAGAATTTCGTTATGCGTTCTTCAGCAAAGTTGTTGCGCAAGTCAAGACCAACAACTTTGCTGAACATATCAAGGTCGAAAAATGACATCTACAATCACATTTTTGTGTTATTTTTCCATATTTGTGTGTTTTACTTAGGCCACGGTTAGCTTGGAGTGGCACTTCCGCACACTTAGACCAGGAGTGCCCCCTTGTGATAACACAGGAACCTATTTCCTCTTTATCCCTGTTCAAAACCATTCGGGGCTACGTACGTACCGCAAAATATCTCGCACTCCACATTTAGCGAGATCTGAAAGGCTGGTCACACTGGACACGCCCAAATACCTATGCCTTCTGTATGATAGTGCTGGGCACGAGCATAGGAAGTTATCTAAAGTCTCTTCTTCCTTTTCGTCCATGCAACTTCTACAAAGTCATTCGTCTGTAGACCCAGCCTTCTTTCATGTTCCCCAAAAAGGCAGGGTCTTGTCAGTTTTGGCAAAAGCTTCTCACAAAAGACTCCGGCTGCTACCTTGCCGTTTCGAGAAACATAAGTACACATGTAAGGCTAAATACAACTGGAATTCGGCATACTTAGGCCAAACAAGACGCTCATATCAGATAAGATACAAAGAACACATCACAAGTACATAAAATCAAGTTTCGTACAACACATAAAAACTGAAAACCATACACTAAATTCAATAAAAATGTAACCATTTTTTGCACAGAATCAAAAAAGTACTGAAATTAGACAGGTGTACCAATTTGACTCATGAGTCATGAGATATTTGTATACTGTACGTATAAGAATTTCTCATGAGTCATGAGTCAAATTACGGCCAAAATTCACACCCTGAAAATATACAAAAACAAAAACACCCACAATTTACTTCGCGACAAAATCAACACAAAACCCCAATAAAATTCACGACCTCCATAACTTAAAAACAAAGGAGGTACCAAACAGCAGCGCCTAGCTACAGTATATAAAGAGCTTCAAAATAAATTATGTAACAGTAGAAAAAATAAACCGAAGAAGAGATTATTGTCGAAATCGATATTTCTAAAAAAGTTAAAAAATTGGCACAATAAGTAAGAACTAAAAACTGTAGTATAAAATTAAAAATAAAAAGTTTTTCATCTAAATATATAAAGTGACAAAAGAATACAAAAAATAAAGTGAAAATCGTGTTGTGGAATCTGGTGAAATAAATAATATGGATAGGTTTAAGAATTTTTTCGGCTTTTCGGACAAAATATTATTTTAATGGACACCCATACAATGTTTACGACTATTTTAGTCGCAGAAAACAAAGAGGCCATTTATTAACAATATTTCTACCACAAAAGTAGAAAAAATGCGCTCCCCTCCCCCAAACCTTTAACCCCAGGGCGTACTTGTGTACACAAAGAACGCAAACCCTTGCAAAAATGAGAACTCCCTTAGGTAGCTTCTTGGCAGCTTGGTTTCGTACTGATAAAAAGTTGGTCTACTCATCAGGTTGCAACGACCAAACTGCAAAAATCCAACTCTTGCTTTGTACCGATAATACAAAACAAGAACATATCGATTTAGCGAATTATATATCACTAAATCAGAAACCACAGGAAATTCTCACTATGTATGTGTTGGATTTTTGCAGTTTGGTCGTTGCAACCTGATGAGTAGACCAACTTTTTATCAGTACGAAACCAAGCTGCCAAGAAGCTACCTAAGGGAGTTCTCATTTTTGCAAGGGTTTGTGTTCTTTGTGTACACAAGTACGCCCTGGGGTTAAAGGTTTGGGGGAGGGGAGCGCATTTTTTCTACTTTTATGGTAGAAATATTGTTAATAAATGGCCTCTTTGTTTTCTGCGACTAAAATAGTCGTAAACATTGTATGGGTGTCCATTAAAATAATATTTTGTCCGAAAAGCCGAAAAAATTCTTAAACAAATTAAATTCACGGACGATTATAAAATTCTTCTTAATATGGATAGGTGTTTTAAACTCAAGTGCTTTTGTTATGTGTGTGGAAAATTTACAATTATGAGCAATCGCCGCAAAACAAGTGATGAAACCGCTGATTTATATCGACTATACTTTTCACAAATAGTTATTAGTGGTGTAAATTGGACGCCGTCTTTTGTTTGTACAACATACATTTTCCATTTGCATAGATGGCAAAAAACTGGAGCCGCAATGCCATTTGGTGTCCCGATGATATGGATCGATCCACAAGGACATGATGCAGTTCAATGTTATGGGTGCATGAATTATATTCTCAGTACATACAGAAACAAAAGTGGTTCTTTGACATACATTGCAACGAGAAATACTCATCTACCGCTGCCGCATTCAGATGAAATACCTGTTCCAGAAAGATCAAACCCAACTGAGGAATATTTACCAACAACATTTGAATCAGATAAAACCGGAGAAACATCTGCATCAAATGTCACTGCGCCATGCAATCACATTGAAATCTCGCAAAGTCGTTTGGATATTATGGTACGACGCCTGAAACTATCACAGCGGCAAGCTATTCTTTTATCAAATGATTTAAAACAAGTGAACATTTTGGATCGGATATATGGAGCAATAAATCGTCATCGTAATTCTACGATTTTTTTCAAATCAATTGAGAATAATTCACTGACTTTTTGCAATGATATCCGAGGTTTGGTGTCCACAATGCACAATGCATATAATCCCGAGGATTGGCGATTGTTCATCGATTCCTCTAAAAGCAGCTTGAAGGCAGTTCTCCTTCACGTTACCAACTCAAAGAATTCCATTCCAATTGCACTCAGCACAAACACAAAGGAAACCTATGCATCAATGATAAAAATTATCGATTTGATTAAATACAATGACCATCAATGGAAAGCTTGTGCAGATTTAAAAGTGATAGCTCTTTTAAGTGGCATGCAATTCTAAAAACATGTGTTTTATGTGCTTATGGGATACTCGTTTTAAAGGCGACCAATACAACGAACGGAACTGGGCTTTACGTGAGAACATTAGATTGCGATACGACAGCATCGTTGAGGCTCCACTTGTGCCAATTAAAAAAATATTGCTACCACCACTTTATATCAAGCTTGGAGTAGTTAAAAATTTTATAAAAGCGCTGAATCCAGATGGAAATGCGTTCGTTGAATTGCGTCGCATTTTTCTACGGTTAAGTGGAATGAAAATAAAAGAAGGTTGGTGTTTACATCTATTCGAATGTAAGTTTTGATCAAATGAAATTTCATCTCGCATCTTGTTTTTTATTACAGGAATACTTACTGGACCAAATATTCGTCGTCTGATGAAAGATAATGCGAGAGCGTTTAAAGAGCGTTTTCAAATCTCTTAGTGAACGAGAGCTTGTGGCATGGAAATGTGTAAAAGAAGTTATTAAGAATGTTCTCGGAATTAACCGAGCCGATGATTGGCGCAGATATATTGAAAATATGCTGACTGCTTTTCATAATATAAACGTTAGAATGTCACTGAAAATACATTTTTTGCATTGTCATGTGGAAAAGTTCGCCGAACAATCACCAGCCGAATCCGATGAGCACGGCGAGCGTTTTCACCAAGTGACGGCAAGGCTCGAACATTGGTACAGCGACAAAATGCTAGATGCACTCTTGGGTGACATTTGTTGGAATTTGCAAGAGGAAGAAGAACCCGAAGACGACACGAACAAATGAGAAAATTAAAATTAAAAGTTAAGAAAAATGTTAATTTTTCCTAAAAAATTAACATTTTTCTTAACTTTTAATTTTAATTTAAAATTAAAAGTTAAGAAAAATGTTAAAAAAATGTATAAAAAATTGAGAAAAATCACAATAAAATCAACTGAATCAATTTAGTTTTCTTTTAAATAGCTTCTATTGTATCTATATTTGTCGATGAGATGTTTATTCGATCGATTTAAATTCAATAAATGGACAAAAAATGATAAAAAAACGTGTTTTTCGTCAAAATGAAAAGCAAAAAATAAAATAACACAAAAATGTGATTGTAGATGTCGTTTTTCGGCTTTGATATGTTCGTCAAAGTCGTTTGTCTTGGCTTTAGCAACAACTTTGCTGAAGAACGCATAACGAAAATCTTAATGGTTCAGGAGCTATCAACGTGAATATGATTGTATATTTTGACAAATTTTTGTCGAAAGCGATATCTCAAAAATGGGGACTAACTTTGAAATGGGACTAGCACCATTGAATTCAACATACTCGAATTAGGTTTGCCCCCCGGGTGCCCAGCTTGTCACGCAAAAAAAGTTTGCAATTCAAGCACAGTGTTATTAATGGAGAAAACCCATATGTATATCTGATTTTGGCTTTGTTTTGTTGTATATTTGTTTAAGGTTATTTATTTTGTTTTTGATTCCTGTTGGAGTCCTATTATAATTATACAAACGCATTTCATCAACAATTTTGGCATATACGACGCTGTGCTTTTTGCACTTTTCAAACATGCTGCTTATTTTTTACTCGCCCTCTATATCAATTAATGTAAAAGTTTCTTCGTCACAGAAATGTTTTTGTGTTTTACTTTTTTTAGCCATGTTATTTTAGTTTTTTGTACACAAATATTTGACAATTCTTTTTATATAGCGATTGAAGCGATCCACGGGCATTTTCCGGCAAGTAAAAGTATGTGCAATTAATTATGGGTATTTAGGATATTTAATTGTAGTACTAAACTGTACTAAAACAGAAAAAGTTATGATCATAATTCGAATTATGATCCAATTAAGTATAGCGTCAAGACAAGGCAAAAGACTATGTTATACTTTAAAATAAATAATCCAACTTAATTAAAGCCTGTCTTATACTACAACAAATTCATACTTGTAATTATATAAAATAAATACTAACTGAGATTAATATTTCAACACTTAATTCTTCCGTATGTTAACCCTATGTGGAAATATGTGCTGTTAATCCTCCCCTAGAGCATTTAATTAGCCTATTATTAGCCTATAGTTATCCATACTATCTTGTAATGTTCTGCTGTATGGGTTCTGCTAGCTTTACGAATGCCCCTCGGTCGTGATTCAATTCTCTGTCTCTGCAGTATATTCTAACTCATTTCAAATTTAAATCAACACAATGCAGCAAAATGTGCCACTGAAACCTAGCCGGCTGAAATATGCCGCATAGAATAGTGGATAAAATGTGGGTACAATCTGTTACACAATTTGTCACCAAAAATTAATTGTGTCTATCATTAAATTATCTTGATCGAACTAGCAACCGTGTATGAGGCTACGCAAATACCCGCAAGACGAGCCATCGGGGCTAATACATTAACCATGAATTTAAATAAATGTAACCACATGTACACAAATAATGGTACGTTAATATGTATCTCGTCACGTCTAATTAACTAGAAAAGCAATTGAGTGACCCAAAGAAGAAAATCAAATAAAAAATTGTAATAAAAAAGATAAGTAAGAAGTTACACCACTACAAAATAATCAGGAGGCCTTCTTTAAAGTTTGCTTTAAGATTAATGTAAATATATGTAAGTAAATAGTAAATTATTGGTGAACAAATTTACTTAGGCAAAATCCATACCATATAAGATGAACGTATCTCCTCTCTACACTGTGCAGTGTTTGTGTATTACTTCTGCTGCTTGCCTGCTTCATAAAAACACAATAAAAGACAAAACGAAATTTTTTCACGACTTCTTGTTCTTCATCTTTAATGTATTATGTAAATACATATATAATATATATAATTTTGTCTACAGTTTAACAGAAAAAAAACAGAAGTTTGTTAGCTTAAATGTTAGAAGTTTTGTTTATCGATATAATATGCATGAAACAATATTCTATGTTTAGATAAAAAATTAGGTAAAATTCAGTTTCACAAAATGTGGGTAAGTCTGTTAGGTCAGGCCTTAATGAATATTAAAATTTTTTATTCATCGAAAGAGCCTGACCATTTTATTTCAAGAGAAACAAACTCTTGGATTCCTATCTCACTATTTTTGGGCTAAAACTGCCAAAGGTGCCAGCCCATGTGAAGTTATCCCAGCATTTCATCCCAGAAAAATAAAAAATGTTCATCAGGCAATACCAGTTATATCCCATCCCAGATTAGTTCCCATGATACAACTGTTGCAGTTATTGCTTGTTCTTGATATGACCAACCCCAGGGACCGACCATTTGGCATTTTTGTATTAAAGTGCATACTAAGGCCATCATAAAAAACCCCATGTCTATATATGGGACTTTTGACTTCTGTAGAACAAAATTTTTCATTGAAGTTTCATGCAACAACTGTTGCAGTTATTGCTTGTTATTGATATGACCGACCCCAGGGACCGACCATTTGGCATTATTGTATTAAAGTGCATACTACTTTTGACTTTTGTAGAACAAAATTTTTCATAGAAATTTCGTGCTACAACTGTTGCAGTTATTGTTTGTTATTCAAATGAACCAACCAGTTAGCATTTTTAACATTTAGCATATGGGACCGACCATTTAGCATTTTTATACTTTAGACTTTGTTATGCTTTAACTTACAAACACGGTTTTTTACGTTGCGCATATTCAGCGGAGTAGTTCAGAACTATGCAGGACAGCGATATCACAAGAAAACTATACAACTTTTATGATGGATTTTTTCTGTTATATTTAGAGGATTATTAAATATAATTTATTTAATTAAAAAACTTTTTAATTTTAAATTGTGCAAATTTGGAAAAACTATCGCGAACTCAACTCGATTTAGAAAAACGTAGCTGATTGTGTTACATAATTTTATTTGTATTCTCCTAATTGTTTTCTAATTTTGTATCAATATTTCGATTGTATTGCATATTTTTATTTTTATTCGCCTAATTGTACTCTATTTTTTACCTAAGAGCAACATTTAGGGAAATAACTAACTAATACATATATATAGCGTATACGTAAATGAGAAAATTTGTTATTTTTTTGTTAATTATTTGATAGTCATCTTTTGCCCATGTATTATTTAATGTTTATAACTTCTTCTTTCATTAATCTTAGGTTAGGTTAGGTTAGGTTAGAGTGGCTGCTATCGCACACTTAGGCCAGTAGTGGCCCATTGTGATACCACAGGACCCTATCTCCCCTTTACTCCCGTTGAAACCATCCAGAGCTACTTATGTAGCGTAAAAGATCTCGCACTCTACAGCCCGCGAGTTCCGAAAGGCTGTCCATGCTGTACACACCTAAGTACTTATGCCTTCTGCCTGATAGTCCCGGACACGAGCATAGGAAGTGATCCAACGTCTCCTCCTCCTCTTCGTCCAAACAGCTTCTACAGAAGTCATTAGTCTGTAGACCCATCCTTCTTGCATGTTCCCCAAAAAGGCAGTGTCCTGTCAGTATCCCTACGACCAATCCTAACACCCGTTTTCCTAGAGATACTAGTACCTTGGAGCGCCGCAGGTCCAGTTTTGGCCAAACCTGTTTTGCCACCCTGCACGTGAGAGAGTTGGTCCACCTCTCATTTGTCAAGGCAATTGCCTGCTTACTGAGCGCCAATTTGAGTGCTGCTATAGGCCTCACCAGACCCGCCCTTCCTGGCTGTATCTGGAGAGTCGTGCCGTACCTAGCTAGTTCATCCGCCCTGCAGTTTCCCGTGACGTCCGAGTGACCAGGGACCCAGATTATCTGGATGCTGAAATACTCGTTCATCTCGTTAAGAGATGATCGGCAATCCAGCGCCACCCGTGACTTCAGACAAACCGCCTCCAGCGACCTGACCGCCGCTTGACTGTCCACATAAATAGCGATATCCCTCACGGATACCACATTATGTTTCAACCATGTCACGACTTCGCCTATCGCCACCACTTCAGCCTGGTACACGCTGCAGTAGTCAGGGAGACGAACGGAAATATTAACGTTAAGCTTCTCACAGAAGACTCCGGCTCCTACCTTACCGTCTAGCTTAGAGCCGTCCGTGAAAAATTGCAGTGCCTCGTTTTCCAGTATTGATCCGTTCCTCCAAGATTCTCTCGAAGGACAGATGGTCCGGAAACCCTTATCGAAGCACAACGTTGGCTTAATATAATCTAGATTCGCCAGTTCTTCCCTTAGCGATCTAGTTATCGTCGAGTATCCCGCTTGAAGACACTTCCACTGAGAGACAGCCGAGAGTCTCGTAGCCACATTGGCTGCTATCTGTTTACCAAAAAATTCGATTGGAAGAAGGTGGAACATAACCTCCAAGGCGCGTGTAGGTGTTGACCTAAGTGCCCCGCTTATAAGCATGCAGGCCGTTCTTTGCACCTTTTCCATCATTTTTATATATGTTGCCTTCTCCAGAGCTGGCCACCACACTCCCACCCCGTACGTCAGCACTGGTCTTACCACTGCCGTATAGAGCCAGTGCACCAGCTCTGGTTTCAGACCCCATTTCTTACCTATGGCGTTCCTACACGAGTAAATGGCTACATTAGCCTTATTCACCCTTTCCACAATGTTAGGCTTCCAGCTGAGCTTACTATCCAAGATTATGCCCAGAAATCTTGCTCTGTCAGTAAAAGCCAGCCTACTACCGTTCACGGTAGGAGGGCTAACTACCGGAATTTTATACTTCTTAGTAAATAGTACCAGCTCAGTCTTGGAAGTATTGATCCCTAATCCACATTTGCTGGCCCATTTCGTAACGATCAGGAGCGCATTCTGCATAACGTCCCTAATCGTACCCAGATATTTGCCAGAGACAGCCAACGCTACATCATCTGCATATGCTACAACCCCTATCCCCTCTCTCTCCAGTTCCAACAGCAAACCATTCATCACCACACTCCAAAGAAAGGGGGACATTACACCTCCTTGAGGGGTTCCTCTAACCACCCGCCTACTAATGGTGGCCTCCCCCAGTTCCGAAGTAATAATCCTGCTTACCAGCATCTGATTTATCAGCCTTATTATGGGGTAATCCACGTTCAAAGGTAGCAGTCCTTCGATGATCGCCTCCGTTTTTACATTATTAAAGGCACCCTCAATGTCGCGAAATGCTACCATACAGAACTCTTGCGAGTAGATTGACTTCTCAATCGTGCGTACCAGATCGTGCAGAGCTGTATCTACTGACCTACCCTTACAGTACGCATGCTGTGACGTTGCCCAATTCCTGGGCTCAATTTTTGATCGAGTGCCTACATCTACCAACCTTTCCATGGTTTTCAACAGAAAGGATGATAGAGTTATAGGTCTCAGGTCCTTTGGATAGGCATGTGAGCTTTTTCCCGATTTCGGGATAAAGACCACTCTGACCTCCATCCATTTCCTAGGAATATAAGCTAGTCTCAGACACCCTCTGAAGATACCCTCCAGCCAGGGGAGGATGACTGCCGAATTCCTTTGGATCTCTGCTGGTATAATCCGAACCGGGCCCGCCGATTTATACGGCTTAAAGCCGTTCAGCGCCCACCGGATTCGCTCCCTGTCCAAAATGCCCTCCATCTCTAATGAAGGTGTTGCTCGATGAGCTCCAGGCTCCATCGAGTCTTCAAAGCTTCCCGGAAAATGGGTCTCGATAAGGAGCTCCAATGATTCCGCACTTGTTGTTGTCCATGACCCGTCTGGTCTAATTAAATAACTAGGACTGGTTGGGTTAGTAGCTAGAATTTTCCTAAGGCGAGAAGTCTCAGAGACCTCCTCCATCCTACAACAGAAGAGTCTCCAGGACCCCCTTTGTGCCTTCTTCAACTCTTTTTTGTACTTTCTTAGGTCCTCCTTATAGGAGTCCCAATCCCTAACCTCCCTTGTGCTCTAAGCTTTGTTAAAAGCTGTCCTACACACTCTCCGATACGTTCCCAACTCTTTGGTCCACCATATCGGTTTCTGCCTGCCCCTAGGCTTTATCAGGGGGCACGCAGCATTAAGTGAAAGATTGCACGCTCTTGTGACAATATCCACCATGCAGTCTAATTCTTCTACCGTCGCCGGAGGTCCCGGGACCTCCAGCGGCAATAGTTCCTCCAACACTTCCCTATATTTGTTCCAGTTTGTCCTTCTGGGATTCCTGAAGGCTTTCCGGGCTACAGGTTTAATTTCGAGGTTATATATTACATATCGATGATCAGAAAATGTGTGCTCCTTCGCCACTCTCCACCCTCTGATCATATGAAAAATCGTTTTCGACGCAAAGGTCACATCTAGAACCTCCTGTCGATTTTTAACAATGAATGTCGGTTCTCGTCAAATATGGCAAACTAAAAGGTTAGTATTTAATAAATAATCAAAAAATAACTCACCCCTCTCGTTGATGTCTGTGCTTCCCCATATGGTGTGATGTGCGTTTGCATCACATCCGAGTATAACACCTACCCTTCTGTGATCAGCTTCCCGGATTAATTCCCCCAGGTTATCCGGTGGAATCCCCTTTTCCCGATCCATATAGGCTGAGGCCAGCCATAATTTTTCACAGCCGGCCTCAACACTCACTGCCGTAACATCACCACTCCTAAATTGAGGAAGAAGAAAAATATTCATATTATTTTTCGCTAAAATACAGGATCTGATCTTGTCAGAGTTGCTTGAGTATAGTAATTTATACCCTTGCATTCTGAGGCCACAAATCCTGTTATTGCTAATCCAAGGTTCTTGGATTAACACCAAGTCGTCATCAGACTTAGTCAGTCTGAGCACGAGAGCTGCCGAGGCAGCCTTCGTGTGATGTAGGTTTATTTGTACAATGCTAAACATTGTATTCAACCTTACTCACCTCTACCTGCACCCCCTGCATCGGGATAGTGCCATCTGACTCGTTGTTCCGGCCGCTATCCTCCTCTCGTCGAGAGCCCGACAGGATGTCCCCATCAGACTCCAGTGAGAGGAGGCTACCTCCAGTTACGATATTTCCTGCGTCCGAAGCACTTTTCCGGCCGTCCTCAGCCCGCTTGACCATCTCCTGCTGAGCCCGTTCACCGTCACTCCCAGGCTGGTCTTTCGTAGTCTCCTCGGCCTCATCTTTTTTATATATTTTTAGGGTGATCGACCCGAACCCGAAGTTGATCACCCCTTTTAGTTTTGCGAGGGAAGCCAGGGACTCTTTATTGATCAGCATGATTGCCAATCTAAAGCCTCCCTTAGCCTCCTCTCGCTTTACAATCCTCCAGTCTTCGGTTTGAAGATCGGGATTGCTGGCCCGGATGATCTCGAGGATCTCTTCCGGCTTATCCGGCTCGGTTGGCAGCCATACACGTGCCCTCGGCCTGCTCGGGATTTCCTCCCTGCAGACTGCCTCAAGCCTCGCACCCTGCCATACCTCGCCTACTTCGGCCACTGCTCTTTTGTACAGGTCAGCCAATCTCTGGTCTGAGCACGCAGTCAATTTCACGCGCCCCTGGTACCATCCCGCATCTCTGTAGGATGGAGGGGATCCCGGATTGTCTCTCAGGATTTTTAGAAAAATGGAGTTTAGTGCATTATGCGCTACCCTCCACTTCTCTGACGTGATGCTCCCATCTTCTTGACTTCTGTCAATGACGGCTAGCACCAGCACGTGCTCCTTTAGGATCTCACTGAATAGCTTCAGTTTCCGATCCCTAGGAGCACCCGACGTCTTGTCCGCTTGCACCTTGGCCCGCTTACTGTCACCCGGTTCTAACTCATCCTGGGAGCTCTGTCTTTTAGACACAAGGGCCCTTTCCGAGCTATCACGGCCGACAGTTTCTTTAGCCCATGCTACAGACTTACGCTGTTCGACTGTAAGCTGCCACTCAGGGGTCGCAGCCAGTCTTTCCAAAATTCTGAACGCCGACCGTCTCTCCCTGTATCGACGCTTCGAAGGAGGGATCTCCTTCACTCCCCCCCTATCTCCTTTGACGGATCCGCTTCCACCTGGCTTCGATGCCAAAGTGTCGCTTACCCTTGCCCCTGATGATGTAGCTCCACCTTCACGGTTAGAGTTACTCTCCTCCTCCGGTTTTTGAAGGGTGCCGGCCCCTTTATTTTGTTTTTGCTTTCTATTTTCCATGTTTTTCCCACGAGTGTCGGAGAAATATAAGTCGACCAGCGCAGAGATCCGTGTACGCAGGCAAGGCTAAATACAACTGGAGGTCGCCAGGTATCCAGAGGGTTCCGTTCACGACTGGGCTTTGTTAAATGGGCCCCCAGTCTAGCCGATTATCAGCACCCCGTCCCCCGCGCCCCCGTCCTCCTCCCGCATTCACTCCCTCATCCACCATTCATATGGATATCCCAAGCCAATGGGACCCATTTCATTCATGAGATACCCGTTTATAGGGTTCCCCTTTCACTACCTGGAGGCTCGGGACCACAAAGGGACGGACGTCCAGTTCACCGTGGTTGTGGTCGATGGTTTTAAGGCGCCATCAGTTCGCCTTTCCCTACTAGGTATCCTAGGCACTCAGAATTTAGTGAACGGAGGTTAACCACTCCCCCGTTCTCTGAGACTCTCCTCCCAGCAGAGCTGCGGTTGGGGACGGCTTATTTAATTCACCGCTAACTTACCTATCGATAGGCCATTCACTATCCACCACCTGTGACCCCCCCGATAGCTGCAGCTCGCCACGGGTTCATTAATCTTAACTTATACTGAATATTTAATGCCAATTGGTCTGTTAATTTGTTTTTTTTATGAATCGCGTGTGTAATTATATTTGCCATTTTGGTAATGTTATTTATCCTATCATTATATACAACTGGTTAATTTTTTTTATTTTTTTTTATTTTATTTAAGAAATCTTTATTTCTGTATAATATTACAACTAATCATATGGATTATCTAGTAATTGTTTTATTATTTTAGTATTCTATTCTTGTGGGATGAGACCTATCGGTTCATCTCAGCTCCGTCAGTCCTTTGATTTAAACGGCTCAAGGAACCACTAATTCTAAAGGCTTTGTTCTTTTTAGGCGCTTTGGTCCATTGGTGCGATCCAGTAGGTTCCGCAGCTCTCCGTTGTCATGCTGGTGCAGTCGCAGAACGAGGGCTGCCTTTTAAGGGGGTATCGAACAGGTATTGAAAAACGTTGACCTCTCAGTTTGTTTTTTTCGTACGGAGAAGTCATTTGGTGACAAGTCAGGACTATACGGCGGATGACTTATCAAATCGATGTTTTGAGTGCTCAAAAATGCAGTTGTTTGAGCCGATGTGTGAGAGCTCGCATTGTCATGGTGAAGAGTGATCCGTCTTCGGCAGTTGGTTTTCCTGATTTCTTGGAAGACAACTGGCAAACAAATGGTTGCGTACCACTCAGAATTGACTGTTCTGCGTTGTTCTAGTGGTACGGTTGCGACATGTCCATTTTTTCCGAAAAAAAACAGGCGATCATTTGCTTGCAAGTGCTTCGTGCGCGAACAACTTTTGTTGGATTCGGCTCATCTTGAAACACCCATACAGTCGACTGCTGTTTACTTTCGGGCTCATATGCGTAAATCCACGATTCATCACCTGTCACTATGTCATAGGCGTGTTTTGAAGCACCGCGATCGTATTTTTTGAGCTTTTCTTTCGACCAATCGACACGAGCCTTTTTTTCAGCGATTGACAAATTGTGTGGGATCCAACGCGAACAATTTTTTTTGACATCCAAATGTTTATGCAATATTGAATGAATGCTGGTCCCACTAATGCCTAAGGTTGTCTCAATCTCACGATAGGTCACAAGACGATCTTGCAATATCAGTTCGCGCACAGCATCAATGGTTTCCGGAACAACAACTGATTCTGGACGACCTTCACGAAATTCGTCTTGGAGTGAACTACGACCTCGATTGAATTCACCATACCATCGATAAACACTAGTCCTTGATGAAGCTTCATCGCCAAAAATTGAACTAAGTTCATCCATGCACTCTTGCTGCCTTAATCCATGTCGAAAGTTGTAAAAAATAATCGCACGAAAATGTTCACGATTTAATTCCATTTTTTCGCCGAGATGTTGAGTTAATGAGTACTGTAAACAACACAAATAGCGCTCGAATGTCAAAACGTTCTGAGAACGTATAATCTCAAAAATGTCAAACTTTACGATAGAGCTGTTAGTTGCCAGATTGCAACACTAGGGTTGTCCAATCCCGAAATATAAAAGGCAACCCTCGTACATTACTCCTTGCAAATTTTTGTATTTCATCGCTGACGTATTCCATGTTTAAGTCTCGATGGAGATTGTCATTTCTAATGTGCCAAGGAGCATTCACAATGATACGTAGTATTTTGTTTTGAAATATTTGAATTATCTTCACTGTAGCTTTTCTTGTGCAGCCCCAAAACTGAATACCATCCGTCCAGTTAGGTTTTAGGATTTCTTTATATAACAGCAGTTTCTTCCAATAAGCCAGTGCATTTTTCTGAATTTTAAATTCAGTTCTTGCCTTTTTTTTAACATGCGATTTCCACCTAAGTTTAGAGTAGTTTAGAGCGTCATGCCGAGATACTTAGCATTATCAGAATATGGAATTTGTTGTGAATTCAGACTAATCGGAATATGTTCTAATTTTCTATTTGTAAAGTTGATACTAAGGGCATTATAAAAAACCATGTCTATATATGGGACTTTCGACTTCTGTAGAACAAAATTGTTCATTGAAATTTCGTGCAACAACTGTTGCAGTTATTGCTTGTTATTGATATGACTGACCCCAGGGACCGACCATTTGGCATTTTTGTATTACAATGCATACAAAGGGCATTATAAAAAACCATGTCTATATATGGGACTTTCGACTTCTGTAGAACAAAATTTTTCAAGTAGATACTCCTGATGATGACCTAACAAGTCGAAATCGATCGAGTGATTTTTTAAACTTTTTGAAAAATATTCAAAATATTCTGCGAAACAAAAAACAAGTGATTAATAAAAATGTGTTTATTAAGTATAAGTGTGTTTCGCCAAGTGCCTACGGCAAATAGCGTAAAAAGTGTAAAGTTGATATGTGTTGATTTCGATTCGTTGAGTGTTATTCTCCATTTTTTTGTCCAGTTATTCACTATATTAACAGCATTTTGTAGCTTCCTGGTGGATTCAACGATACTAGCTTCGGTGGTCATAACAGCTGTGTCATCAGCAAACGTTCCTATTCTAGCTTCTTATATGTCTGGTAGATCATTTGTATACAGGAGGTATAATACGGGGCCTATAACACTGCCTTGTGAAACCCCTGCCAATATTTTCTTCAGTTTAGAGTATTCCTCGTCCTGTCTTACGCGGAAGTAACGGTGGTTGATGTAAGACTTTAGCAATTCAAAATGTTGTTTTGGCAAATATCGTTGAAGCTTAAATTCTAGACCGCGGTGCCAAACCTTGTCAAATGTTTGGGCTACGTCTTAAAATACTGCTGAACATACTTGCTTTTTTCCAGCGCCTCCTCAATTGTATCAGTAATCCTATGTACCTGTTCTATCGTTGAGTGCTTTTCTCGAAACCCAAATTGATGTTCTGGTATAAGATTTCTGCTCTGTATAATTGGCTTTAATCTCTTGAGAAACAGTCTCTCGAAAATTTTTGATGTTGTTGTTAACAAAAAAATAGGCCTATACGATGTTTTGTCGTTTAGTGATTTATTGGGCTTTGGAATCGTTATGATTTCCGCTACTTTTCACTGTCTCGGAACATAACATAGTCTAAAGATAGCATTGATTATGTGCTGTAGTTTTCTTAGTGCTTTTTCTCGTAAAGCTTTGATTATTCGCCCCGTTATCAAGTCGTAACCATGGGCCTTTTTATCTTCTTGTTTGATTTTTTTCAGAGTAACTGGTAGCATAGATGCCTCATCTACTTTGCTTCTAGGTATTAGATATTCATTATCCGCTTGTCCAGTTGGTGGTTCGAGGTGTTCAGCAAACAGATCAGCTTTTTGCTTTTCGCTTGCATTTTAGGCCTTTTTAAACCTTTGGTGGCTTTCCACAGGGAATAATCTGTGTCAGGTTTACCTGTCAAATTACTTAGGAAGCTTGCAACTGACTCATTCTTAATCTCCTTTATAAGTAGTTTATTTTGTTGCACAAGTTGTTTAGGATTGTTTTGTCTTCAGGGACTCTGGTTCTCTGCCAAGTCTTACGAGCTCTTCTTTTTTCGTTAACCAACTCTCTCACTTCAACTGGATAGCATATACTTTTTTGTAATATTTCTTGCTGATCAGGAGTACTTTCCCAGGCCGCTTTTTGCACACTTTCAATAAGGTTTTCTGTCTTCTTCTATCGTGTAAGCGTTCGATATCTGCACGTGTAGGTTCATGCTTCCCAGGTTCAGTATTCCCAGTTGGTTTTGTTATTTGTTAATCTTGAAGGGCTTGCTTTCCTTATTACCGTGTCAGTTATTGTCATTAAAACTGGGAAATGGTCTGACGATAGCCCTTTTTCATTTTCAACTGCTAAGCAGTTTTCGGAGATACCTCTTGATATATAGAAATCCAGAAGGTCAGGAATTTTATTTTGGTCCGTAGGCCAATAGGTTGACTTTGTACTGGAGTGAAACTCACATTTTAATATCCTGCCTGCTTCAAATAGCTCCCTTCCTTTGGGACTAGTTCTATTTGATCCCCAGAATATGTGTTTCGCGTAAATAAATAAATAGACAGTAGATTGCTGATATTCTATAGCTCTTGTTATTTTTGGTTTCAATAGATACAGTAGCTACTTGCATAGTTTCCTCCTCTATTTTTAATTCTTCGTGGTGTTTTATATTGTCCTTAACGAAGATTGCTGTCCCGCCTCTAGCTCTTTCTGCTGGCTGTAGAGCTTGATGGCACTGATATCCACGTATTTTGGCATACGAGGTTCTGGTAAAATGGCTCTCTGAGATTAGGCATATATCATATTTTTTTTTTGTGTTTAAACATACTTCTAATTCTGAAATGCGTTGCGCTAGGCAATTTCCATTCCAGATAGCAATTCTTAAATAGTGTGTCATTATTTTTTCTTGTTAAGTTTGTATGGACTAGAATGAAGGTAGTCAATAACTTCTCTAGTTTTACTTGACGCATCCGTTATTCTTTTATCTTGGCTCATCGATGTTTTTTCCAGTGTTACTAGCCTCTGTTCTTGTTTTTTCAGTAACTCGCCCATATATTCTAGTCTTTGGTCCTGGCCAGCCAGATGTGAAGCGATAGCGTTTAGCTTCTTAAGTATTTCTTGTAGGACATGGGTTTCCTGACTCGGAGCGTTCCTGATATTTTCGTTTTGCTTAGCCATGTGTGCATAGGTTATGCCTTCTTTTACTTTGCCGCTATTTAGGGGGATTCGTTTTGAGTAGGATTGCATCCTAGGTTGAGAACTCTGACCTGTTTGGTTTCTCTTGTTGCCTCTCATCATTTGCAGCTCTTCCGCTACCTCGCAGCCTCTGTAATTTGCTGGGTGATGATAGCCACAGTGTGTGCATTTCACTGGTTCGTTCTTACTTTTGTTGCATTCTTTTGTTAGAGTTCCCAGTGAACTTTACGCATCTCGGCTCCCTATTACAGTATTTGCGTGTGTGGTTATACGCCTGGAAGTTGTAGCACTGTGGCATTCTACTAGGGTTATTTTTTCATGTTTCAGTCGTAGTTGTCAAATGTTTGCATGAAAAAGGCGAGGCCAACTTTGGTTGTTTCTCGTTCACCGTTTGCTTTTATAGTGACCTTTCTCTTTAATATGTTCACAGCATTTAGAATTTTGAATCCTTTCTGCCTAAGTTCCTCAATTATTTCTTCGTTTGGGCATGTATGATGTAGCCCTCTGGCCATGACTTTAATTGGTTGCTCAGCTTTGTTTTTATAGGTAAACCATTTGATGTTTTGAGCGGTGATTGCATTTGATAACATTCTGTAGGTTTCTTTATATTTATGTAGGTTTCTTTATATTTATCGTTTGGAACTAACTTCACTATTTTTTTAATTGTTTCGTATTCACTAACATTAAGTATGTTAATGGGTGGAGGTGGTATCTTTTTATGTGTTGTGTTACAGGCTGGCTACTGCCAACCTGCAGATTTCACTTAAACACATGCAGAGGCCTCCACGGTGATCTTTTGCCGGCTAAGTTCTCAGCGAGAATTGCTAGGGTCGTGGGGTTTGAGGCTTACATGGTTCCTGGCCTACACCGTGATTAACAGAAAGTTGGGGAAACGCAAATAATAAATAAAACCCGGATTCCGCCGAAATTCGTCGGCCGGAACCTGAGGAACGAACAGCAGATAGTCAAATAATAAATAAAATAAATAAAAAAATAAAAAAAATGATAACGGAAGAGGTGCCTTGGTGTAGTCGTTGGGCGACTCCCCGCCTTTGCGCTCGAGCGCTTGCCTGGTTGGGCAATATGTTGCGGGGCCTCTCCCCGATACCAAAATAAAAATTGCCTCGCCGCAATAAATTGGGCGTTGCCTCGCCAACCGTAAATTCGGCCTTGAAAGTAATTTTGTATTTATTTAACTGTACAAAATGTGTTTCTTTAGAAAACAAATGCACACAATTGTTTGTAATTTACTCAAACACGTGTAAATAAAATGGATGCACTTTTGATGTAATGCCCGATTGAGTTGTTTCTTCTACCTCTACGACAATTCCTTCAATTGCGTTCTCTCTTCAATCAAACAACAAAAATTTTTATTTTTCCACACAAATCCAAATAAGACTTTATTTTTCTTTAACAAAATTCCTAGCACAGCACACCGTTTTCCACTTTATTATTATTTCAACAAGAAAAAACTTTAGTATTTGTATCGCACAGCGAATTTATCCAATGTTTTTTTTTTTTTATTCATAAAACGGCGGTGGTGTACAATCACCACCTCCACACAAATACAACAATTATTATTATTTATTATTTTTTTTTTTTATATAATACCAAACATTTTAAAGTTTATTTTAATTTATTTAATATCTATAATTTTTTTTTTATAATTATCAACCAATATGGTCTGAAGCCAAAACAAACTTATTTTTATACAAAATCAACACTCTTTGTTCACCTTCCAAAACGAGACTTTTCATTATCCAAAACACTACTCGACTCTTATAAATCAAAAACTCGACTCATATATCAAAAAAAAATTCGAGCGCCGCACAAACGACGCGCAAAACATTCCAGAAGAATTGTCTTTCTTCTCTGTTTCTCATTTATATCAATTCGCATTGATATAAACGAGAGGCATATAAGAAAAACATTCTTATGGAATGTTTTGCTTTACGCACACACTCGATTCGCATTGTTCTCTCTCTCTCCCATTTTGTTTTACTACCAACCAAACGAACAAAAACATACGAGAATCCCTCCACACGAAACGCGTTCAGACACCAACAACACAGAGGCAAGAAACCAAGAGTAAAAACATAGGCAAGAAACCAAGAGTAAAAACATAAAATTTAACAAAATATGGGGATGTCACGCGTAAACGAATATTATGTCTTGTTACAGACAACACAGTCGTAACAAACGTGGGAACGTCCCACACCCTGAGATGTCTCATAAGCCGGGCCTAAAACAAACAAGGGGATCGAGATAACAAACGATGTAAACAAACGAGGTGGGCGATATGATTAGGCGCGAATGTCTTTAAGGTGGTAAGTACCTAGGTTTTTGCCACTCAGATCTTCGACTGCGTACGCCACTTGTCCTACTTTACCGGAAATTACCGCGGGTTTGAATTTGCTAGCCAATTTGGCGGAAAATTTATTCACCGCATCGCTCAAAACAAAAGATCGTACAAAGACGGGTTGGCCAACTCGAAAAGAACGCTTATTACTACGCAGGTTGTAGTGTTGAGACCCCTTTTCGTGTGCTACGCGTAAGTAGTGAGTTATACGATCTTTTAGGAGGTTTACTCGATCTGGCTTAGCCCATACCTGGACTTCGCTGGGATCATGTTCATCGAGTAATCGTCGCAGTGAGTAATCCGAACCATGCATCGACATATGTTGACCGAACACGACATAATGAGGGGAATAATGTATCGTATCATGTACAGCATTTCGTAACGCGGCTGCAATTTCTTGCAAATTCTTGTCCCACAAATTATGATCGTGATCGCTCAAATATGATCGAATGCTAGCAATTAAAGTTCTATTGACACGCTCGGAGGCGTTGCTTTGAGGCGAATACAAAGGCGTTCGAATGTGCATTACGCCGTACTTAGCCAACAAGTCTTTAAATAGATTCGAGGTGAACTGCTTCCCATTGTCGGACGTGATTATTTCGGGAACCGAGAACAACAGAAATATTTCGTTTTCTAAGAATCGACACAGCAAAAGAGCAGACGCTTCCCGTAGAGGTTTTACAACGACAAATTTCGAGTAATGATCCAAGATGATAACGATGAAGGTGTTACCGAGTTTCGAACGTGGATACGGACCCAAAAAATCAACATACAATTTTTGGAACGGGCGAGTTGACGTAACCTGTGCTCCCATGGCTGGTTGTGTTGAGTAATTAACAGCCTTGTTCATTTTACATTTAGTGCAGCTAGCAACGTATTGTTTGACTTGTTTCGCCATCTGAGGCCAGAAAAATTGACGCTGAAGACGCTCGAGAGTTTTGCTGCCGCCTAAATGTGCTGAAGTGGGAGGTACGTGAGCCTGTTCGATTAGTGATTGGGTCAAGCTATTCGGAATAACTAATTTCCAGTTCGAGAGGTCAGTATCCGTGTATTTAAAACCAAACGAAGGGGATATTAATAGTTTATCATCTTGAATCTTGTAATTGTGCGAACAATCTTTTAATGAACGAATTTTCGCGATCTGATCGACGTAATCTGGATCTTGGAACGCAACCGAATTTTGATCAACGTGCAGAATGGGGACTGAAGAAGGTATTAACGCATTCACGGAAGGGTCGATATTTTTACTCGACAAGACTGGATCCTCAAATTGGGCACCAGGATCAGGCGTGCTCTTACTTTCGGAATCATCCTCACAAAGAGCGGATTCATCCGGAAAAGCTCGAGACAACGCATCCGGTACAATGTTAACTGAACCTTTTCGGTATCCAATCTGGAAATCCAGCGCTTGGAGTTTAAGACTCCATCTCGCCAAACGTCCGGAGAGGTCTTTTTGACTCATTAGCCAGCGTAAACTGGAATGGTCGGTATAAATGACGAACGGATAGCCTTCCACGTAAGGACGGAATTTTCGCACGCTGAGGACGGCAGCGTAGCATTCCAGCTCGGTCACCGAGTAGTTTCGCTGCGCCGCATTGAGCTTATGGGAATAAAACTCAATGGGCCGCTCTACCCCCTCGGTGTCCACCTGAAATAAGACACTACCGACCCCAACGGCACTGGCATCACACTGAATAAAAAAAGGCTTTGTATAATCAGGATGCGTCAAAACTGGGGCAGTTGACAAGGCGGTTTTGAGAGCGTTAAAAGAAGAATCAGCAGCTGCAGACCAACATACTTTAGTGTTTTTACCAGTAAGATCGGTGAGAGAAGAAGCTAAAGAGGCGAAATTCGGAATGAAGCGACGGTACCATCCGCACATTCCCAGAAAACGTCTAATCTGTTTCGTCGTTTTCGGAATAGGGTACTCCAGAATAGCTTTACATTTATCTGGGTTTGTACGGAGGCAACCATCACCCACAATATAACCTAAATAGTCGACTTCTTTCAACACAAACTTACTTTTCGTCAAATTGATTGTTAAACCAGCATCCGACAGATATACAGCAACCTGTTGAAGCAAATCGAAATGTTCGGCCAGAGTGGAGGATGTGACCAGAAGGTCATCGAGGTACACAAAGACCTTATCGTGTAGCTGGTACGGGATCACGCGGTGCATTAAGCGACAAAGCGTCTGTGGGGCGTTGCATAAGCCAAACGGCATCACCTTGAACTGATACAAGGGCCGTCCAGGAACCGTAAACGCTGTTTTATCGCGGGATGCTGGGTCGAGTGGGATCTGCCAAAAGGCATCCTTCAAATCAATCGCCGAAATGAATCGGGTGTGTCCCAAACGACCCAACAATCCGTTGATGATTGGCAGCGGATACGCATCCTTGACGGTGGCCTTGTTCAGTTCTCTAGCATCCAAGCACAAACGAACTTTGCCATTGGCCTTGCGCACCAGCGTGACCGGTGAACACCAGGAACTTTGTGACTCCTCGATGACCCCCAAAGACAACATCCTATCCAACTCGGCATACATGAGTTTCTGGATAGCTGGGGATACGGAATAAAAACGTTGTTTGACTGGTTTTGCGGAACCGACATCGATCATATGAGTGATGAGGGATGTGCGGCCCAAACCTAAAATATCGCTGCTCGGGAAACATTCGCGGATTAGATCCAATTTACGACGATCATCAGATGTTAAAATATGAAATTTGGGTGTGTTGGTAGTTTCACCTAAGTCGTCCGAACGATTTAGCGCGGAGATTTTTGGGGAAATCCCAAAACGATTCCAAAAATCGATACCCAAATAAAGCGGTTGTTCTAATGAAGGAACAACATAAAAATTCATGGTTTGAGTAATTCCATTAAACTCGACGTTAGCTCGTATGTAACCAAATACTCGTTGGACTTGACCACTCGCGGTAGTTATCGTGGATGGAAAATTATGAAACTCTACGAATGGATTCGACAAGATTTTCTCCGCTCCATTCCCGAGAACACTGACACTCGCCCCGCTGTCGAGAAGACCCTTAAAAGGGATCTTATTGATAAAGACCTGGGCGTAAGGCCGAGTGTCACTACCCTCGGAGAACAAAACGGAGGAAATCACGTCGTTTCTCATTGTAGCGCGGTGGTTCCAATATTTCTTGGAACGTTTTAAACGATCTAACTTGGCTAACGACGGAGAATTATAGAAAAACTTTAGAGCGACAGGAAGGGAAGGGGAATTTGGTAAGGAAGAAAGATCGGGAAGGGAATCATGATTGACAGACGAGTTTACCTTCGGGTCGGGTTCGATTGGGAGCGGAGTTCCGCGTCCGTATTGCTCGCTGCGTCCTCCTGAATTGGTTTGAGTGGACTTGTCCGTTGCGGCATCAGTCTGGGTGGCAATTGTGGTTGTGGTGATTCTCGTGGCCCAGTCCTCCAAGAACCACTGTTCTGGTTTTCCGACAATCTTGATTGCATGTTTCGGTCCTCAGCACAACGTCGACAACGCGCAGAAATCGTACCTCGTAATCCACATCGGTAGCAGAACAATCCAACTGGAGCCAATTGACAATCCATAAATGTGTGTCCCATATCTGAACAATTGAAGCACACGATATTTTTACCATAACTCGAATGCTGTTTGTAAACTACCCCAGAACTGTCGGCTGGGACTTGTCCGCCCGGACGTCTCGCCGCTGACGACGGATACCTGCTCCCCGTTTGAATTGCGGATACTGAATTATCGGGTAGAACATCAGTCAAGGGATAATTCTCATAAGAGTCATATGCTCCAATATCATCATACGGACCGCCTGATAACTCATTGATCACGCGTCGTGGATGGATTGCAGGATCCGCCGGAGCTTTGAGCCGCCGGAAAGACTCCTCCCAGGCCGAACAGCTTTTGATCAGCTCGTTGATGCTGCTAAATTGACGATCGGTTAGGTGGTATTGTAGCGTCGGCTTCATATTGTTCATGAGAATTTGAATGAGCTCTTCATCGGAGTACGGTGTGCGGCATTGTAGAGTCAGCGTCCAAACATGATTGTAAAAATCCAAAAAACTTTCGTTGGGCTGTTGTTTCCGGGCTTCAACCATTCTTCGAATTTCGTAATTTGTGCGACGATCTTGAAAGCGCTCGATGATACCGCTTCGTAGATCTGTCCAGGTAGCGTTCGGATTATGTTTGCGGAATGTCCAATACCACTGCAAGGCGATATCTTCCAGGATGGTATGTAGCTCGAATAATAATGTTTGGTCGGACAATCCGCGAGACGAAGCGATGGTGTCTACCTGAAACAGGAACATGTCGATGGAGATGTCCGAAGGAGATCCAGTGTAATTGAGGCCGCTTTCAGACAATAAAGGCTGGTCGGTAAAGTTTTGCTCCAACTCATCTTGATCTAGTAAGGTGATATCCATTTTGGATGATGACAGGATAGAAAGGATAAACTCGCTCGATTTAATTTGGCGAAAACAAAAAGTGACATAGTCTTTATTAATTTAATACATAATACAAAAAGTTTAATTCAAAATAACTTTACTCGAAACTGAAGGTTTCAGAATAAAGTGAACTTATATAATTATTTCCACACCCACTATAACTAGATAATAACACGAAAAAAATTAATAATGATAAAGGAATGGTTACCTTGTGAAATTTTGTGGGGCCCGGATCCCCACGATTGTTTAACCCGGCGAATACGAGATACCCTCCAAAGTGGCGCTTTTCGATGAGAACCTAATTTGGAGGGGCTCGTTGAAAATGAAATACAAAAACCAAAAAAAAAAAAAAAAAAAAAAATGAAAAAAAAATCCAAAACTACCAACACACCCAATGGTACGCAGGCAGAATAATAAATAACTTCAGAAGAAAAGAAAAACAATATAAAAGAGAAAATAAAGCAAAAGAGGTCAGAATCTACCAACACACCCAACGGTATGCAGGCAGAATGAATTCAAAAGAAAACGATACGAAAAATCAAAAATAATAATATATAGAAAAACCCAAAACTACCAACACACCCAGTGGTATATAGATAGAATAATAATTTCCAAATGAAAAACGATATAAAAAGAAACTCAAAGTAATAATTAACCGTGGGTTAGGATACAACCCATAGATCGATCAAAAAAAAATCAAAAAATCAATATGTATCGAAATATCAAAAATCAAACATAACAAAATCAAATAAAATCGAAGATATCAGAAACATCAATCAAAAAAGATCAATCAAAATAAATATATCAAAAATCAATTTAAATCAAAAATACGAAACGGATGGTATGATGAGGGAGAGGGAGATCCCACTCCGTGTCGGCTAAATAATAAAATAAAAATAAAAAAATATAAAGAAAATAATAATAATATAATAATAAAGTGTTCCGTTCCTCAAATTTCGGTCGAGAAACTTCGGGGAAGGGAAGAAATGAAGCTATGCTAAACTCCAGACAAATGACATCCGAGCTCCACCACAATCGAACACAACACAGTGGAAATAGGAAGGAGCTCGGAAGTCGGATGTCCGAAGAATAGGGGTATGACACCCCCATCTACGCGCAATCAAACAGCCCGTGCTGGTTGCGATCGCAGATGGGGAATGTCAACCGGGAGACTGGCTTTGGTGTGCGCGTCCAGGCGAAGTCAAACAGTGCAGAACACTGGTTTCGGCGCTGGACACGCACGCCAAAGGGAGTGAAGCTACAAATCATAAAAAAAAATCAAAAAAATCAAAATTCGCGATAAAATTTGGGCGCCACTGTTTCAGGCTGGCTACTGCCAACCTGCAGATTTCACTTAAACACATGCAGAGGCCTCCACGGTGATCTTTTGCCGGCTAAGTTCTCAGCGAGAATTGCTAGGGTCGTGGGGTTTGAGGCTTACATGGTTCCTGGCCTACACCGTGATTAACAGAAAGTTGGGGAAACGCAAATAATAAATAAAACCCGGATTCCGCCGAAATTCGTCGGCCGGAACCTGAGGAACGAACAGCAGATAGTCAAATAATAAATAAAATAAATAAAAAAATAAAAAAAATGATAACGGAAGAGGTGCCTTGGTGTAGTCGTTGGGCGACTCCCCGCCTTTGCGCTCGAGCGCTTGCCTGGTTGGGCAATATGTTGCGGGGCCTCTCCCCGATACCAAAATAAAAATTGCCTCGCCGCAATAAATTGGGCGTTGCCTCGCCAACCGTAAATTCGGCCTTGAAAGTAATTTTGTATTTATTTAACTGTACAAAATGTGTTTCTTTAGAAAACAAATGCACACAATTGTTTGTAATTTACTCAAACACGTGTAAATAAAATGGATGCACTTTTGATGTAATGCCCGATTGAGTTGTTTCTTCTACCTCTACGACAATTCCTTCAATTGCGTTCTCTCTTCAATCAAACAACAAAAATTTTTATTTTTCCACACAAATCCAAATAAGACTTTATTTTTCTTTAACAAAATTCCTAGCACAGCACACCGTTTTCCACTTTATTATTATTTCAACAAGAAAAAACTTTAGTATTTGTATCGCACAGCGAATTTATCCAATGTTTTTTTTTTTTTATTCATAAAACGGCGGTGGTGTACAATCACCACCTCCACACAAATACAACAATTATTATTATTTATTATTTTTTTTTTTTATATAATACCAAACATTTTAAAGTTTATTTTAATTTATTTAATATCTATAATTTTTTTTTTATAATTATCAACCAATATGGTCTGAAGCCAAAACAAACTTATTTTTATACAAAATCAACACTCTTTGTTCACCTTCCAAAACGAGACTTTTCATTATCCAAAACACTACTCGACTCTTATAAATCAAAAACTCGACTCATATATCAAAAAAAAATTCGAGCGCCGCACAAACGACGCGCAAAACATTCCAGAAGAATTGTCTTTCTTCTCTGTTTCTCATTTATATCAATTCGCATTGATATAAACGAGAGGCATATAAGAAAAACATTCTTATGGAATGTTTTGCTTTACGCACACACTCGATTCGCATTGTTCTCTCTCTCTCCCATTTTGTTTTACTACCAACCAAACGAACAAAAACATACGAGAATCCCTCCACACGAAACGCGTTCAGACACCAACAACACAGAGGCAAGAAACCAAGAGTAAAAACATAGGCAAGAAACCAAGAGTAAAAACATAAAATTTAACAAAATATGGGGATGTCACGCGTAAACGAATATTATGTCTTGTTACAGACAACACAGTCGTAACAGTTGGTTGATTTTCCTGCATTTCCCCTTGGGCAGTGGCCTCTCTTTCGGTATCAGTGATACGTTCTTATGTACATAGGTCCGTAGTTGACTGTTCAGGTCGTTGGGGTTGTGGTTTTCTGATGCTCTGTGTTGATTGTTCCACTTCAGGCGAAGATTGTGCTTTTCTTTTTTAGTTTTGACGTTTAGTTCTAATTTGCCTTCGTATAAAACTCGTTTCATATGCCAATTCGTCTTCATCTGTTTCATAGATAGCTATAGTATTTTCTTTGAGTTTTTCTTTGATTTTTAATTACAGAAATTTCTTCTTTAAGCTGTTGGACTTCTTTGAATATCTGTTCATTGATTTTCATTAAGTTTTCTATCGATTTTTTTAACTCATCGTTTTCTCTAGTGACATCGTAGTGGTTTTATTGGTTTCCTTTCTGACTGCATTCAGCATTTTCGTTCTCCTGCTGAGTAGCTGGATGCATTTGTCTAGTTGGTGATCTACAAATACTTGTGCTTGGTATAAACGGGTTGCGCAATGGTTGGCTCACCCCAGAATCCATTGAGTCGGCCTGACGTACGAAGTTGACGTACCACCTGGGGTATACATTCCGTTTGGTTTTACACTCATTGCCTTAATGGTATTTTATTTCCCACCTATCCTCCGACAAACCGGTTAAAGAGCATTCCCCTATCCGCCACCTGCGGGACGCGCCACGATGGGAGTTCGGCATCTCCACACGGGAACTCGTTAATAATAACCTGTTTGTTGTTATTCTCTGAAATATTGTCTAAATCTTGCTCTTAATTATCTCAAAATCCTCATGGTCTGGATTTCCAGCGATCCATTTCCAAGTCGTGCCAATAAAATCTAAAGATCGGTTGCTCTTGTGTGTTTTCAGTCCGTCTAATAATGTCTGTAATAGAGTTAGCTCGTGGTGCAAGTAGGGGTACACTTATTTATTTATTTATTTAAAGAAATCTATTTTGTAATTTACAATGTATGATTTCAGATTTTTTACAATAGTTAAAACAGTAATTTCAAACAAAAAACTTAAAAAAAGAAAATATAAACCAAATTTTAGTTTGACAATTAAAAATTTAAAAAATAGTTCTTCAAGATATTTTTAAAATTATTCTTTGACAAATTAAAGTCAAATAGGACGTCAATTAAGTTGAACGATCTAGACATCCTAATAATGGGGTTATTTTCTCCATAGTTAGTTGAATGGTGTTCAAGTGCTAAAAATCCATGGTTTCGAAATGTTCTGCATGGCACGTGAATTGATATGTTTAAGCAAAACGCTACCAATAAAAGCTGCGCCCAAGAGAAGTCGTCTATTTTCAAGCGTGCATATTTTGTATTCCGTGCATCTTGTTGGGTATGGAGGTAAGCGAGCCACATTTTCATGGAATGGTAAGTTGTGGTCGTAATCCTGAAAAGTGACTGTTTCTTTAACAAAAAAATCAGGAACTTCTTTTGAATGCTTTCAATTCTTTTTATGTGCACAGCATAGTATGGATTCCATAGTATGTTGCATTCGACCGTTACAGCGTATTCCAGTTGAGATCGAACATAAGCGAAATACAGTGAACATAAGGTTTGAATATCCTTAAATTCACCTGTCCATCTTTTAACAAATCCGAATATGGCATTCGCTTTCGCAATACAATTTTCAATATGCATATTGAAACTGGCGTTTTCGACAAATGTAACTCCTAAGTCTATAATCTCATTGACTCTTGGCAGTACTTCGTTGTTGACTTTGTGTGATGAAAAGACATGATTTTGCATTTCTTAATATTTAAATATAGTGAGTTTCGATCACAACACTCACTTAATCTATCTAAGTCTTCTTGAAGTTTATCCGTATCTAACAAACCATGAATTGATTGATTGATTGATTGATTAGAATGTACGGCCAAGACTAAGCAGGGATCCCGGATACGCCGGGTCTACCGTACACCCCTTTTACATATAACAAGATGGAGGGATAGAAAAGGTTGTTATATATGATAGACCGGACAATTCGGCGGCTATGGCAGCTTCACCAATCTCCTTTGCATAAATAGAAATTAAATAGAGCTATTAAAGCTTTGAGAGAAGCAATACGGGAAGAACAAAACTTAGGAATACAGAATTACCTAAGTGAGCTCACAGCAACAAAAACAACAGATTACTCACTGTGGAAGGCAGCAAGAAATTTAAAAAGGCCAGAGGTATCGAACCCACCGATAAGGAAACCAGATGGTTACTGGGCCAGAAGTGACTTAGAAAAGGCTATCGCTTTCTCTAACCATCTACAAAAAGTGTTCACCCCAAACGAACAAAATAATGATTGCGTACTACCACAGCTTACGAGGGACGAGTCGAACCCAAATCCAGTAAAATTTAAATGGAAATGCGTCAAAAAAGTTATCAAAAACAGTATAAATCCTAAGAAAGTGCCAGGTCATGATCTAATAACTGGAAAAATGAACAAAGAATTACCAGATAGATGCATAAAATATATAACAAGTATTTTTAACGCGATTATGAGATGTGGATACTTTCCCCAAAAATGGAAAATATCTCAAATTATCATGATTCCTAAGCCAGGTAAAGACGAAACCCAAGTCCGTCTTACAGACCAATAAGTCTACTTCCGATAATTTCAAAGCTTTTTGAAAAGATGCTACTACAAGAACTAATACCTATATTATCTGAAGGTCGCATTATACCAGATCACCAATTTGGATTTAGAGAGCAACACGGCACAATAGAACAGGTGCACAGAATTGTAAATACAATTAAGGTTTCCTTAGAAGAAAAGAAATAGTGCTCGGCAGTTTTCTTGGATATTGTGCAAGCTTTCGACAAAGTATGGCATGAAGGATTAAATTACAAAATTAAAACTCTTTTGCCTAAACAATTTCATGCAGTTCTTGAAAACTACTTAGCCCAAAGGATGTTCCAGGTGAAACAAAATACGGCCACTACTGATCTAACCGAGATAAAGGCAGGAGTACCGCAAGGTAGTGTATTGGGACCTGTGCTATACTTGTTATTCACAGCTGACCTACCAATAACTGAAAAAATCGTCACTTCAACTTTTGCTGATGACACAGCTATATTATTTTCACATAAAAATCCTCAAACAGCATCGAGAGAATTACAAGAACATCTACACAAAATAGAAGATTGGTTAAAAACTTGGCGGATAAGGACGAATGAATGTAAATCAACACATGTAACATTCACACTAAATAAACGTACATGTCCAGCAGTAAAATTAAACAATATCACAATTCCTCAACAAACAAACGTCAAATATCTCGGTCTTCATCTCGATAGAAGATTGACATGGAAAAAGCACATTGAAACAAAACGCAATCAATTAAAAATAAAATTTTCTAAAATGTACTGGATGATCGGAAGAAAATCGAAACTCTCTCTAGACTGCAAGGTTCTACTATACAAAGCGATCGTAATCCCCATATGGACATATGGTATCCAACTATGGGGCTCAACTAGTGCATCAAATATAGATATCGTACAAAGAACGCAAGCAAAGATACTTCGTAGCATTACAAATGCCCCATGGTATATTCGAAACAGCAACATCCATAGAGACCTAGGAATCAAAACTGTTAAAGAGACAATTAAATCATGCAGTCTAAAATACCAACTGAAACTGGAATCACACCCTAACGAATTAGCTAGAGAACTACTAAGGCAACCGAAATATGGACGGCTTCGCAGAACAGATCCTCTAAATTTAATTAACTGAGAAATATAATCTAATAATTTCGTGCATGTTGAAATGAAATTAAGTAATTAATAATAACTTAATAATAATAATGCATAATGATATTAAGTATTAACATAGGTTAAGGCTTATAAGTTAAAATTTTTTTTTTTTAGTTTTTAAGAATTTCACACTTCTTGTTAGTTTCGCATAAAGAAAGATTCAAGAATAAAGCCTTTGGCAATAGTTACAAAAAAAAAAAAAAGATATGATAGACTTGACTCGGTTACAGACACCTAAGTAGTCAATAGTTAGTAAATTGATAAGCACAAGACAGCACAATTATTTTTGGTTTTATGGTATAAAAGTTCGGCAATCAGCAGCTTGAAAAAAAATTAATAATTTATTAAGTACCCATATATAGTAGTACCCATACATTTCCTGCAATCAAACTTTATTATTATGAGTTGCATTTTCAATAAACTAAATAGTTCAATTTTCCATAAACTAAATTATACTGGTTCTCCAAAAACATATTAAATCATGTAAACTTAATCCAATCCCCTAATATTATTAAAGAATAAAAGAGCAAATTATCTTTCAGTCTTCCACAGGCTTTGAAATCTGCTGAATGTATTTATTTCTAATAAAATAATTTGAATAATAATGGTTTTAATTAAAATAATGTTAAACACAAACAGTCACTGCCATCCCTGCCATAATTATGCATATTTTTTAAATAAAAATATTGTGAAACAACATCCGGTTTCAAAAGCAGCTAATCTAGAATCGATGAGGTAATACATCAAACATAATTTTTGACACAGTTCTAGAATCCCATTGCCGAAACGAAATAACAGAATTATACTATTAAGGTAATCAAGAATCTGTAAGATGAGAGAAACAATAACAAGTACAGCTGTATAGAAAACCCAATAACCAAATAACCCAACCAATAAAGCCGACTTAAAACTTATATACAATTAAATTAAATTTTAAGTTAAAATAAAAGAAAGTTAGTATTTAAACAAATTAGAGTTTTATCCAAAGTTCAAATTTTAAACTCAATTAATAATAAAGATACATTATATTTCTGACGACGGCAATTATCTTTTTAACGCAGTTCTTCATCAGCTGCAACGATTGACAATTTTACATCAAACGAACTTCGATCTGAAACCATCGTTATATCTCAAACCCGGACAATCTGTAAGCATTTATCCCCACATTGTTAGATTCCTGTTCAACAATCTATCACACAAATGAAATCACCATTATCGAAAAAAAACACTATCGAAAAAATCATAATAGGCTCCCCAGTAGTTAACTAACTACTTGTCAATTTTCAAATCCAAATCGGATTTATTTTATTTTTATAATAATAACTTTCCAAGTCAAATTTGTAGACCAACATAACTGTTTTAGTAGACAGAACCATTAGCTATAAGAAAAAAACAAAACTCTGGTTCCTAGTTCGAGTTTTTGCTATATATGGTCAGAAACTAAAAAGATCTTATATAGCCCCAGAAGTTCAAAAAATTATAGTGAAAATTCTAATCGATAAATTTTCGCCGAATTTTTCATGTATGCGATGCAAAGTTTACAATTATTAATCAAAAACTAGCCGATTTCTCTCAAGCTCAAAGTTAATTTTAATCGTGTTGAATGCACAGATGCCATATTTTCATCTAAAATTTATATTTCAGTTCAAAATCAATCTAGAAACCAAATTTCATAAGAATTGGTTATGAAATGAGCAAGTTTACTCTAGCATGAACTTAGGATCGGTTGTTCAAAATTTGTCCAAAACTCATTTTAGAATCTTTATAACTTCGAAGATTAACCAATTTGTCATTTTAAGGAACACTTTTAATATTTTATTCCACTGGTAATAAAATAACAACATAAATGTGCTGCTACTTGTAGCGTAATATCAGCATTCTAAAGAAAATGCCTAAAATTAAAGCGTGTTTTGGTCATACGCAAGGAAACTAAACAGATAACAGTTTAGTATTGAATAGCTCGCACGGTTCTAGAATCCTAAATTTTTCTAGAATCTAAATAAATTAAATCAATAATTTGAATATTAAGCAACACAGGCATCTGCAAATAAGTTATTGTTACTAATTATAACTGACTACAGTTTTGATTGACTTTTAAATTAAAATTTTATTTTAGTTAGACGAAGCACAGCTTCAAAGATCAATAATCCTCAATAGAAATTAATGAAACAACTGGTTCATTTTGAAGGCCCTAAATTCCTAATCAAATGGAAGCTGCGCGACAACTCCAAATAAACGGGTCAATCCTCTTTCTATGAAACCGCTACTATTTACTAAGTGTTCCCCCTCTTATATCACAAATCAAAAAATTTACGTTTTACAAAGCCATGATAACTCCATGACAGATTTACCGACAGATCTACCGCGCTCAAAAATTCCAGCAATTGTCCTAAAAATTCAAAAATGATCGGCTTCCCCCAAAGTGTCTACATATCATACCAAAACGATACCAAAACCCCTGGTAATATCCCAAGACAACCGCAGACACCGCAGTTCAGTTTCATGATATCCTCGCCGCCACTGTATTTTTAAATGATTTTATATAGAGTGAAAATTCATTTTAGTTCTCTGCACCATAGAATATTTGTGTATCCATTTGTTCCTCTCCAAATCGCTAAAAATATGTCACAAATAAATATGTCCATCCCATTGCTACCTTCTAACCAACATTCACGAAAGTAGCTGGCGAAAATGAGTTAATTCGGATAAAAAGCAAAATTCAGAAACTCTTTCAAAAACAGTGGTTCATCCCTTTAAAAAAAAAAAAAAGAAAATCGAGATTGCCCATCAAACCAATAGGCGAGATCGTTCCATTATCCCGCATCTAAGCCTGTTCGTCCCAAACAGAATTGTAGTCTCTGTAGTTTAGATCGAGTAACGCAAACTGGTCGACTGTATCTCAACTCCATCCTTGACGACAATCCACTTCGTCACTGCTGGCACGCTTCGCGTACGTCCGTGCCTGAAATTCGACAATTCGTACGACAATTCGTCGGTTTGACACAAAAAAACATTCATTGCGAAAGCAATGCGTCACACACACATTGAAAACTTTTTTAGATATAAAAACATTGTTTATATTTTCCCGTTACGTTTTTAAAGAAAAACGCAAAGAGAACAAGAAATACAAAATATTTCAATACGAACATGTTAATGCATTCCAAATATGAGCACGTCTGCAAATATGAGCACGTCTGAGTTTTTGATTATCTCGGATATTCGGTCTAGGCTTGCCACCCGTCCTCCTTTGTGGAGGACAGTCCTCCTTTCGTAAGAAATTTCCTCCGTCCTCTACGATGGCATAAATGTCCTCCATATGTATTTTTAATACATATTTACAATATTATATACTATTTTCAAATCCTAAATAACAAATTTCAAATACGGTCGGAAAGGGATCTATAGAATATAAAGGATGCTCAGCGCTTCGAATGCATCAAAATGGTATAGCACATAAGGCATCTGTATCAGCTGCTAATTCTAGTAAAATTTTAGACAGGTATTCTTTTAAACAGAATTCTTCTGAGGAAAACGATGTTTGTCTAACAGAAATCGTCGAGAACCACAATTTTTTATACTTCATTATCAATTTTTTCTAAATCAACCTCAATTTTTTGCAAAGTAAATTCGTGTTTTTTGAAAGGAACTTCAATTAAAACAGAGTAAATTCAAATATTTTTCAAGTTTTAATATTTCAAGTTCGTACCACACATATGCAAACAGTTTCGCCGTTTATTGAAGACTACCATTTGTCTTTGGAAGGAAATTTACCTATACCCGGCCCAAATTTGAAAGTTTATTCAAACCGGCTACGGAATATTTGTTTTAACAGTAATAATGAAAATCTAGAAATTAAAGAAGAACATTTTCCTGAAGTGCATTATGTTTCAAAAGAGGTTTTAATAAATTCTCCTCGTTCCAAAATTCCGCGCTTTATTTTTCTATCTCCAAAAAAAAAGAAATTGGAGCCATTAGAAAATATGGTTACCGAAAAAATAAATGAAATATTCAGCAGTAGAAATGATCCGGTCAGAACGTTTATATTGTCCCAGATTCGCCATAAACCTAAATCTCAATGGCAAAACGAAGAGCGAGATCTGTTTTTAAAATTTTATTATAAATCTCCTGCACTTTACAAATACCTTCTTGAGTTGGAATTTGTATTGCCATCAGTATCAACCATTCGCAGGTGGCATTCCAATATTCCATTTTCACCGGGACTAATGAAGAGTGTTATTGATTTGCTCCGCATTAAAAGCGCTCAACTATCTAACATAAACAAAAAATGTATTTTATTATTAGATGAAATGGCTATAAAGCCAGAATTAGAATTTATATCATCAGAAGACATAATCTATGGATTTTTGGATCACGGGCATCTAGGTCGTAAAGATGTTATTGCAACTCATGCTCTAATTCTTATGCTTCGCGGTTTAAATAGCAACTGGAAACAATCTTTAGGCATCTATATTGGAAATGTTAGTGGGAAAGATCTGCATAAAATTATTTGTTATTGCATTTCAGAAATAACACTTTTGGGATTTGATGTATGTGCCGTAAATTGTGACCAAGGTAGTAACAACAGAAGTGCTTATAATATTTTAGGTGCTTCGATTTCAAAGCCTTACTTTGTTTTTAATGAAAAAAATATATTTCTTCTATATGATGTACCTCATTTGATCAAAAGTATTAGAAATAGATTAATTAACGCAGATATATTAACACAATTCGGTAGAGTTTCTTGGAAAATATTAGAAAAAATATTCGATTTTGATGAGGGCACAATTAAAGTTTTTTATAAATTGACGAGGGAGCATATAAAACCAAATGCTTTTCAAAAATTGTCTGTTAAATTAGCTACCCAAGTATTCAGCAAAGGAGTATCTATGGGTATTTTTGCAGCAATCGCTAATGATTTTTTCACTGAAGCTGAAAAAAGTACTGCTATTTCAACAGCTACATTTATTGGATGGCTCAATAAGCTTTTTGATAATTTAAATAGTGTTAGCAGGTTTGCATCAAATCCAGATAAAAATGCAATTTCCGAAGAGCAACTAGATATTCTTGATAATTTGAAAAATGCGTCACAACAAATATATTTTTGGAAATCTGAAGGGAAAATGACTTTTCCGTATTGTTTTTCAGGCCTTCAACAAACCATTAATGGTGTGCTAAATTTATGGTATTACGTTTCTAAGGATCCTGAACAGCATTTTTTAATAACATCCCATTTAAATCAAGATCCTATTGAAAATAATATTTCAATGATTCGCACAAATAGAGGCAGCTATGAAAAAAATCCTTCGGCCTTTCGAGTATGTAGAAACCTCAAACTAATTTGTTTCCAAAATTTCAAGTCGCCTAACCTAAGTGGATATGAATATTCCAATTCGATTAATTTATTAGAACAAATGCCGTGTACCTCATTAAACGCATTGGTAATCCGTGAACTAGATGATGACGATATTGATTTGGAGACTATTGAAGCCGCGATAGAAGACGACGAGGAAAATGAAATAAAAGACATTCTCGAAATTATTAACGAGAATAAAATTGTTAAGTGTGTTGCTTTAAAAAACTGTGCGAATGCATATGTCGCTGGATGGTTTGCGCATAAATTTATTTTTAAAAATAAATGTATATTGTGCAAAAATTATTTTAAAGAAATTAATAATTTGGAGAAAAAATCGGCAAAATTGATTAATTTACGTGCTTACAAATCAAAATCATCTAAACAAGGCTTGCCTTGCGGAAGTTTGACTATACACCGTCAGATATGTTTGAAAACGATTTAAAGGAAATCGTTTTAATATTCGATAAATTTTTCAAACATTTTAAATTTAAGCCACGCGTCTCAATTAATATGATTTCCGTTATATCTAGTAAAAAAGAATTCTTCAGTCATTGCCAATCTCATAAAGATGAAATTTTAAATTTTATTGTAAAAGTTTCAATTAGATTTACTGTTAAACACTTTAATAATTCTCTTAAAGATAATAATATTAAAAATAAAATATTAAAAGTTCGGCAAACTAATAGGCCTTCAAATAAAAAAAAGAAGTTACTTAATACTTCCAGCAGTAAAGCTAACAATGGTTTTCAACAATTGAAGGGAAGATTGAAAAAATATTTATGAATTTGAATTTAATTTAAGCAATTATTATGTATTTTAGTTTTAATTAAACTTAGCATTGAAAATAAAGTTTATTTTATTTTTCTTGGTATTATTAATTTGTAGAATTATTTTAATTTTTTTTTTGTATCCCTACTCTGTTATATCTGCTCCCTCCCCTCTCTCTTCTTTCGCTAACTATTAAATCTCAACAGGGAATTTTGCTGTCTGTACAATCGCCTTCCATTCTTCTTGGTCCATCTCGCTCCGAGAGACATCTCAAAAATGGCCTTAAATTTTTTTTATTTCATTTCTTGTTGTGTGTTCTATTTTTGAGCTGTCTCTCTCTCTGGCTTTCACCTTCTATAAATAGATTTTGCCGCCCGTACTATGGGACTTCATCCGTCTCGTTCCATCGCTCTCATCCTCCAGTTTCGACATCATAGTAAATGAAGATCTTGTTCGACGTCGTCACGCCAGCGCAGTTGGGGTCTTTCTCTACGACGCACAACGGCTGGTTGATGATGGAACACTTTATTGGTCATCAGATGTTGTGGGGACCTTGTAAGGTAACCAAACCATCTAACTCGATTGGACTTAATGAATCCGATAATATTCTCGTCTTTAATGAGATTCCTGGCATTGGCAAAACAGTCCCTAGAATTTCCTATTTCCGCTTTGAAGCTGCTGTTTTCAATGCATGATCTCATATGATCGCGTTTCTTTTGTCGAATGTATTTAGTCGTGGCTTTCCTACCGCAGAGATATTCTGCTTGAGTGCTTCTTGTGTTGAGTGCTTCTTGTGTTGCGAAGCTTTCGTTTATTTTCAACGACCAGGCGACTTTGATCGTCGAACCTCGGAGGTCTTCCGATAGTGTTTTGCGCCGCGGTGGTTACGGCTGACTGTATTGCGTGCCACTACTCGGGAAATCGATGATATGATGATAAACGCGCCGATGGATGAGGAAACCAACTCCAAATTCTCCTCCGTTCTAATGGCCGGTGTAATGAAGAGTGTATTGATGGTGTCATGGATCCCACCACCAGACCATCTATTTTTGAGCTGTTCACTGCTAGCTGCTTATTTCACACCCTGTGTGGAATGGGCGAATAGAATGCATTTTGCCATTATATATATTAAAAAATATCATTTACTTTGAAAAAAATGAAGCTTAGTACGCAGCCGGTACAAAATAATTAATTTTTGGACCCCAGATAAAATAGCAATCAATTCTTAGACTGTGAAAACATAAATCGAGATACCCAGAATTTCATATATAAACAACGAATTTTAACATTTCAAAAGAAGCTGTTCGCGAGTAGATTGCCATTAAGTTCATAAATCAATAATCCAATATTAGGCACGTTAAAAATATTATTTCTTATTACGAGTATGTTTAAACGATATCTTATTTTTAACAGTCTTGGGTGCTTTTTATGCAAAATTCAATGCAAAAACTAAACTTTATATTGTGTTAAGTTGAATGAAATTTCTCATACAATTATCAACTGTAATTTATTTTTTATGCTGGTTTATAAAAAAACGACGAAACAAAATTTCATTACAAAAATAAAATAAAAAGCAAAAAACAACAACAACATCTATAGAATACTAAAAAGAAAACATTTAAAATACTATTTTGTTTCGTATACTATAGAAAACGTGGAATCACACAAATACATTGAAAGTATTAAATGTTGTATGTCGCGCTCCTGGTGAGGTGATATTGTAATATTTTTTTTAAGCTCATGATTTCTCTATATAATTATAAACACAATGATAATACTAACACAAATAATTTCGGAATTGATGATGTAGTTGATATTCCTCTGTAGCATGTGATATCATCACGCTTACCCGATTTAAAAATTGGAGTAATTTTTGAAATTTTCCATTTTTCGGGAAACACGCCGGTGCTTACGGAATGATTGAATAGATAACATAATGGAATTGTTAAAATTTAGAGCGTACTCCTTCAGAATAGAAGAGGGTATATCGTCAAGACCGCAGCCATCTCCAAACCCCCTTAAAGCCGATAAAATGTTGTCCTCAAAAATAATAGGAGGAGTTATTGATGTGTTGTTGTTGCTGGGTTGTTCGTACAATCCACTATTAATGCTTGGTCTATAGACTGATTGAAAAAACGACGCTATATCTTTGGCGTTTGAAGAGCTGGTATTGTTTTAGGTGATATTAGCAGGGTATCCTTCAATTTCGAGTTTATTCCTAAAGTATTTCCAAAATTGTTTTGGATTTACTTTGATTTTGTCTTAAATTTGATCAAGATACGACCTGTATTTTGATCTCAAATAAATTTCAAATTCGTTACTATGTTGTAGAAACATAGTTTTGTCCGCTTCTAACCCGCTTTTTAACATTTAGGCGTACGCTTTCGATTTCCGATTTTTTAAGTTAATTAGTCTATCATCAAACCAGTGGGGAAGCCTTAAAGCATAATGTCATTAAATTTGTCCACATTTTCGTTTATATCATTGGAATTGAGAGTTATTGGCCAGTTGATGGATTCTAGGTAACTTTGTAGCCCCACACGGTTAGTTTTTTTAAAGTTGTATTTGATTGGTTGTAGGTGTTCTGATCTCGCCATTTGTTTCAGGAGACCGATCGCATCTATAGGCTTTGCACTCCAAATTCAACCGTTTACAAATCATGTTCATCAATTTCCGAATAAAATTCACTATTTTCCAAAAGATTTTCATCCTGTTCTAAATCAAATCAAACTTTATCCAAATCAAATTCACCTTTATTCAAAACATATTCACCCTTTTCCAAATCAAATTCACCTTTGTTCAAAACATATTCATCCTTTTCTAAATCATATTCACCTTTGTTCAAATCAAATTCACCTTTATCCAAGTCATATCCATCCTTTTCCAAATCAAATTCAACCGGAGATGAAATAAAACCAACAGAACCTGTTTAATTTAAAAAATTTAATGTAAAATTCTAGATTAAAAATAACAAGTATTTTGTTTTTTAATCTTTGCAATCTGTTCTGGAGCCGAAGCGCTCCTAACGCTTTCGCGGTTTCCTATTCACGTCCTACCTTACGCAGTGGCCAGTCAAAATTCTACTGTTATCAAGAATCGCTGAGTTAATTTTCATTACTTCGAAACTATAGTAATTGCACTCAAAAAGCAGAATATCTATGAAATTTTTGTGTTTTTATGCGCTAGGCGGATACCAGCTTCACATCCAGGCGGGGTTACCACGACACAGCCAGTTTGAATGAAACATCGAACATTTTGGTTACACAGTAAAGGTTAATGTACTTTATTAACTTGTTATTTTGGCTGGCAAGTGATTCGCAAAAAGTAATTCGCGAGAAATTGGGAGTGCTTCGACCCCAGAACAGATTACAAAGATTAAACAATAAAATATGTACTTGTTATTTTGAATCTAGAATTTAAATACAATAAATTTATTAAATTAAATAGGTTCTGTTGGTTTTATTTCGTCTCCGGTAGAATTTGATTTGGAGAAGGATGGATATGATTTGGATAAAGGTGAATTTGATCTGAACAAAGGTGAATTTGATTTGGAAAAGGATAAATATGTTTTGAATAAAGGTGAATTTGATTTGGATAATGTTTGTTTTGATTATGAAAAGGATGAAAGTCTTTTGGAAAATGATGAATTTTATTTGGAAATTGATGAACATGATTTGTAAAAGGTTGGTTTTGGAGGGAAAAACCTATATAAACAACGTAATCATGACCAAAAAATTCGCTGCTCCTTATGCCGGGTTTTAATGAAGTTTCACAAATTACATAAATGAGGTAGTTTGATTTTAAAACGAAGTTGTAGAATTTGGATGCTTTTGATGCCATTTTGTTTACGTTTTGATAATAAATTACACATTTCTCATAGACCAATCTTTTCTTGTACTTTATGGGTTGATTTACCTTTTGAGTAATAGTATAAGTTCGAGCTTTCATTAAAAGTGAGTGTAGTCTGTCATTAGCCACCGGTGAAAAATATGTAAACGATTGTGTGTGCTAGAGATTGCAACTATGGCATGCGGTACACTAATGAACAGCTCAAGAGGTTGAGAATTGGTTCTTATACATATTACATTAGGTGAGGTTAAACCTTGTGCTTCATGGATAGTCAAGACTTTACTGGTTTCTGGTATCTTAAGCTGGGAGATTAGTTGTTTATCAGCTCTGGTAAAAGTTAGATAGAAAGCGTTCTCTAACACAGGTAATGACACTAACGTTGGTGGCAGGTTTATAAATTCGGTAGAAGTTTCAACTGTGTTCATACTAGTGATGTTAGGGTAGTATTCTTTGAGAGCAGAAATAACATCAGCTGGACATCTATACGTTACATTCAAGTATTCAGTCTTTGTTACGAAAGCACTTGCATCGGGAAATTGCATATTGACATGATGTAATCTGTCAATATATGGCATTTGGTTTTTATCACCCAGAAGATATAATTTAGAACATTTAATTTTGATAACCTCGATAAAAACTGTATTGTAGGTCCGGTTACCATTTATCAGATACGAGGCAAACGTTTTGTAGTTTAATTTGATGATATTAAAAACAATGTGTTCGTGCTCGCAACGAGATGTTACCTTAAATTTAATATCAGCAAGTCCTTCTTTTGTAGCACATAGAACAAGATCAGTGCCCAGATTATGGTTGTTTATAATCCAGGTTGATTTACCACATCCAGGTACACCTTGAATATTTGTAATGTCCCGCATCTTTATGTTTGTTTTAAGATAGATATTGTTGAACGAGTTGTAAGTCTGATGATCTAACATAATTACCGTACCCGATGAACAAAAAATATATCTGTTAGGGCTAATAAATGTGTTTGTGTCTTCACACAGTTGCACCAGATTATTCCCATCGAAGCCAAACTGATGTTTTGTCGTCGGTTCTTCAAGATATTGTTTGACAGCGTTGTCAAATACAAATATGTTTAATTGTTTTAAGGAAAAGCAGAGAAAGGCAGTAGATTTATGTTCTTAATGTAGTGAGCCTTTAAGTGGCTCTTTATTAGGCTGTTTGAGTGTTTCATGTAAAACATTACTTCCATGATCGAATTTTTATAGCTGGACTCTGCAGACAACACCTTGTGAAAAGTCGGAGATGTAGATGGAAAATCCGTACTGTTTCCATATGAGAAATTCGAGGGATCACCTGTAATCCAACGGGAAGATAACATTCTCTCATACTGAAGTGACATATTGAAAGGAATATTTCTGAATACACTGACAAAAGCTTGTTGACATGGTGGCTAACTTCCAAGGAAATTATATGAAAGGCTCATTTTTTCGTTGTTGCAACTAGGAGGTTAATGTTTCTAAAGCGTAGATTAGATTAAATCTGTGCAATCAGATTTTGATTGATGAGTAACCACAATAACGTAGTTACTTCCAATTTTATAAACTTTTGTAACTTCATTTACTGATTTAATGTAGAAATTATGTAGTATAAGTCCATTTTGGGATAGATATTTTTTAAGTTTGCAATTTTCCAATTTTTCTTCAAACGCAACACAAATAAATATAGATGATTTTATTAAGTTGTTACGTGCCTCTATGTCAGCCAACACGTTTCAATCAATTCATCACCAACAGCTTAGAAAATGGAATCACTTCATAATTTAAACATCTTTATTGATATACGAAAATCATTACCTTTACATAAATTAAAACAAATAAAAATAAATTGTTGTTCAGATAAAATGAGAAGAGTATATAGGTTTGGATGTAAGAATCAAATATTTTTTGTATTATAGAAATCGTAAACACTCACCTGTAGGAACTCCAAGAGCGCTCGTTGGTACCCTATGGACTAAAAGATGCTGTAAAATAAAGTTATTGCTTCTAACAAGCCACTATATGCACAACAATTTACTTTAACATTAATATACTACTCAAAAAATACATTGTACTAACAAAAATAATAAATTTAAATTTTCAACAATAATTTTACGTTAATCACAGAATAACTATTTTCGGCTTCTATATAACGGTTTCCATAAACTGTAAGTATACGCGTATCCAAATATTCGTAAAGCTTCTTGAAATTGTGACTCGAGTTGAACGCCCTATGTCTAACGTTGCTCCTTTGGATAGAAACCAGATCAATCAGTTCGACAAAAAAGAGGCCTTATTAAATAAATTGCAAGTTAGTTTGTGGATTGCACAATTCAGAGGTCAAATGTAAGTCCTTACCCACTCATAGTGAGCCCACATAAATAATATTAATATACTGCACCTCCGTACTATAATTTAATGGGATGTACGAGTACCTCCGTACTATAATTTGATGCAGAATTTTTTCTGTTGCTTGATAAAAAAATATGTCGCCGTATTTCCACTAACTATTTGCGCACTTCAGATATACACAACACTACTAGTTAATTTTTCTCCTGCAAAATGAGAAAGATATAACATTGACTTTTTGCACATAAGAGACAAGAAAAGAAATATATCCGAGATTTTTTAGTCAATACACAGCAAAATGTGGCCATAAAAATAAAATGTTGCCATAAAACAATATTCGATCCAAGAATTTTTATGGCAACATATTTAAAATTAACAAGAAAAAATATTATTTCGTATTTATAAATGTTGAGGATTCATAATAAAAACAGACGCCATAGATAAAAATGTAAATTTCGCATTTTACTTCATTAAAAATAAATTAATAATGATCCTATAAAAAAAAATTACGCCATTACTATATATGTTTATTTCTTTCTGGTATATTGAATATTTTTATATAGCGGATTCTTTCTTATTTACCTGCAGAGAGTCAAACCGAAATTAATAACGTTCCGGTTTACGGTTACGATCCAAACTTTTATTTTTCGTTACAATTCAGTTCCGGTTTCAAAACCGTTTCCTTTTTCGTTTCGGTTCCGGTTCGGGTTCAAACCCGGTTCAAACCGGTTTTTTTAGTTAATCATTAATTTATTGACACATGCATATGTACACCGTATCGTTCAATAAAAAATATTATAAACAGTAAACAAATAAATTTATTTTGATAATATTTCAAGAAATATACATAAAATAATAAACATACATATAAATTAAATAATAGCATTTAAATAATAATTTCATTTTTAGATCAATAGAATTGTTTAATTTTAAATATAAATTGCATTACGTTAGTAACGTACATAAATACGATGTACGTAATTTAATCACATTAGAAATTAGAAGTTTCTATTCAATTTACACATTAGAATATTTTCTAAATTACTTTCTGTTAAATTTGTACGTTTTTCAGTCAATATAAGTTTCAAAGCGGAAAAGTTCCGCTCAACGCTTACTTGCTGGTAGCGTTGGCTAATGTGCGTAGTATTATCTTGTCGTCTAAAATGTAGTATTATCTTGTCGTCTAAAATGTATTGAGCGTTCATACCTAATATAGATCTATTGCAACGAGTTGCGATATCAAGTTTAATACTGATCATTTTTTCACGAACCTCTTTTCTAATATTGGCTTTTATTTGTTCTGCAAACTCATTGACTTTTTCTCGACTTTGGATTAATTTTAATGCTTAAATCCATTCCCGAAATTAAAGGTTGAAGAATTTTCATAAACCCGGAACTTCGTAAAATACTAAATAGATAGCCATTTTTAGTTACTAATTCGACACACGCCTGAACAAGGGACTCTTCAGTCATATTTACTAAAACTTTTGCAGGTTTAATACATTCCATTTGAAGTACTGACGGTTGTTTCTTGCAAATTTTTTTATGTTGTGGTTCTCCACTCAATATTTTGTCTTTTTTGTGAATTTCGAATTGGGTTACGTGATACCTTTCAACATGTCTCTCAAAGTTGGCCGCATGATTGCCTGCTATAATAGCACCACAGTTGTTTATTTGGCACACGCCATTATTATCTATTTTGTTTATTTTAAAAAAAATTCTAATTTTATTTTATTTAATTTTTCTTCCCATTGTCATTGATGTTGTTTGTCTAAAAAATGTGTGTTATTTTAGGTTAAGTTACAAAATGTTTTAATGGAAAACTTACCTTACCAATTTAATGCGAATGGATAAGTACGCGTGTTAGTTTACAATTAATATCTTTTTAGATAATTTCCAATGAATTATGTACTTAATTTAGTTTTAATTTTATAAAATGACCCGTAAAGTGGATGTCCATTCGAATTAGTTGTACACATATAATAATTTTGACGTTTACCCATTAGACATATGTATGAAAAACTCAACATGAAATTTGACGATTACGACTTACCGAAAAAGTAATAGACCCACGTAACCAGAAGATGATAAACGAATGGTATAAATTAAAATTTTTATAAGTTACAACAAAAAATTTCAAAAGCGACCAAAACGAAAAAGAACAAAATGAACCGAAAAAATTGCGTTTCGGTTACGGTTTACGTTCCACCCTTTATGATTATTTCGTTACCGTTTCCAGTTTCAGTTCAACAAAAATATCGGTTAATACCGGTTTTTGGTTTACGGTTTGAATCTCTGTTTACCTGCAAAAATTTGTAGAAGAAAACAATTTTCTACATGTAAACCGGGCATTAACGTACTTTACTAAAACCAATCGTGATCATACTTTCGCTTACCATTTGACTAAACTAACATATATTATCTAAACTTTCAACTATTATAAGTACGTTTGTATTCACAAAAGTTTATTATTTTACACAACTTATTTTTTATTTAATTTTTAACCAAACGATCAACTAGCCGTGTTGGCCTCTTAGTAAATCTGTAAAATTTTGAATAACAGGTCGATATTTATAACCTCTATTATATACTAATAAATAATTATGTACATATATACAACTACCTAATTGCAATATTGCATTACATACCACCAAATTCCTCATTTATCTACGGTACTGAAGTACTACCACAAAGAAGATTAGTAAATGGGCCGTCGTAACCACCTCCGAATGTATATATAAATACAATAGGGAACATAAAAATAAAAAAAAAATATCTATTATGTATTATCTTAGGACAACAACAAAACCAGCACAATTAGAAGTTGGTAGAATAACATTTGGTAGCGCCTTGAAAGAAGATGAGACTGTGTCCGCTTTATTGCAACGAATTGTCAATCGAATGAACGTAAAATAAAATCTCCTCTATATACATACAACTGAAACAAAGCGTTTGCCATTTAGCCAGGTTGAAATCTGTGGTTCAGCATGCAGGAATTTTTGAAATGGGATATCTTTAACAAACTCATACTTGTTTATACATATAATCTTCATGGTGGTTGTTACTTATGCTTCTTGCTAAGATAAGCTTAAATTTAAATGAGGAGTTGATTGATTTGTTGTAAGTTGATTTGATGTCAATATCAGTTTGAGTTTCGCAGTGTTTAGATGTGCACTTATTACTTGAGTAGTTTTCAGAAGATGTAAAATAAAATAAGCCTCCATTTGAATCGCACACGGCGTCTCTCAAGTTGATGGTTTAAACTCTCGCTGTCTTGACGAGGTTTTCGTAGCGTGAAAAATTCATCAAGTCAGCATTGACATCATCAACCTCATCCATAGTACGTATATTAAAATCGTCATTGACGTTACAGGCTGAGTTGCTTGGTTTGAAGGTTTTTAAGTTATTTGGTTGTACAGAGGATGTATTGTCGTAATTTCCTGTGTCAGTATAGTATTCATCCTGGTTATAAAGTTCTGGTGGTTTTCTAACTCGATTACATGAATTAGTTTAAAATTCCCGTCTTGTAAATATTTTCGCCGTACCGGTGTTAATGGATATTATTTTGGAATTTGAGTAGTCGAGTATTTCAACTTCCGCGGATGCTTTACTTATGACGAATCTGTAATTAAATTGTTTTTAGGATTTAATGTTGGTCTTATGTACTACTCTCCCTGACTCCGCCAACACTGTAGTATTCCTATCCTCTTTTACTGTCACTTGCTTATATCTAGCAGTTGATTTTGACCCTATTCTTATATTATTCTTTACATATATAGATTGGCCAGGTTGATAGAGTTTAATAGGTTTACGTTTCTTGTTATTATAAGGGGTTTTCCAATAGGAATGATATAATTTTTAAGTGATGGTTCGGCCATTTGTAATATGTCATGAACATATGCTATTCGTTGAATTGTTGAAAATTTTGAGCGTACATTTTCTTTACATAATGTTCAAATGTCAATAAGACAAAGAAACGCTCGAAGTAATGCAAATATTGCTGCCGTTCAGGCAAGTGTTGGTGAAGACCGCAATTTGTCGATTCCAAGACGTTCTCAAGAATTGGGACTGTCTCAAACCACAACCTGGCAGATTTTAAGAAAGGGTTTGGGTTTGCATCCGTATAAAATTTTTCTCACTCAAGAACTGAAGCCTTTGGACCACTGTAATCGTCGTGAATTTGCTGATTTTGCCTTACAACAACTTGAAAACGATAACGATTTTTTTATGAAAATCATCTTCTCCGTTGAGGCTCACTTTCATCTGAGTGGTGCGGTAAATAAACAAAACTTTCGATTCTGGTGCGAAGAAAATCCACAAATTATTCATGAAAAACCATTACATTCACCTAAATTGACAGTTTGGTGTGGTTTTTTGTCTGGTGGAATCATTGGCCGCCCCAGTGGCAAAGTGGTCAGCATGCTTGCTCCAGCGACCGGAGGTCCTGGGTTCGATTCCCGGTGGTGACAAGGACAAATTTTCACGGCTGGTTTAGGATCAATGAATTAATCACTCATTATCCGAAATGAAAATATGATTATGAAACCTCATTTGAGGCGGCCAAATCTTTTGATGGGATATAGTGCCAGAGAGAGAGAGAGGAATCATTGGTCCGTATTTTTTTCGAAATGAAGCTGGTAACACCATTACTATGGAGGACGGTATAGATAGATGATAACCAAATTTTTATGGGTGAAATTGGAAGAAGTTGGTCTTGACAACATTTGGTTCCAACAAAACGGGGCTACGTGCCACACAGCAAGTGCAACAAATGAATTATTGCGAGAAAAGTTTGGAGATTCGATTATTTCAAGAAGTTGTCATTTAACACCATTAGACTATTTTTTGCGGGGTTATTTGAAGTCATTGGTATTTAGCAATAAACCAAACTCTCTTCAAGCTTTGCAAGTCAATATTGAACGTGCTATTCATGACATACGACTTGATTTAGTGGAAAAAGTGCTTGAAAATTGGGTTCATCGAATTCGTTCCTGCAGAAGAAGTCGTGGATGCCATTTGAATGACGTTTTATTCAGAACTTAATTGTATCGATTGTACTTCACATTAAATAAAACAACATTTCAGTTTCCTTAACAATTAGTGTGTTTTTTTTAAAGAAATCATATTACTCTTATTGGGAAACCCTTTATCTAATGTCTTTTTGCTTCTGTTTTAGTTTTTTTATGGCGTTGAGGCGGGCTTGTTCGAATTCTTCTAGACTAACATTTGGGTTTCTACCGTAGAATACCTCGATTGGCCTTTCCTTTGTTGTCGAGTGTATCGAGTGATTGTACTCGTTGACAGATCTTTAAAGTAATTCCTCAAATGTTCTTTCGACTCTCTCCGTTTTGAGATATCTCATAATCTCTGAAAGGGTAGAATGGAATCTTTCAATTTGGCCATTCACCTCGCTCTTATATGAAGGTGTTTGAAGATTTGTATTTTAAGTCCGTCTTCCATCATAGATATTATCGAATTAGAATTTGGAGATTTCTCGTTATCTATAACTACAACTTCGGGTACGCTGAAGAAGAAAAGTATATCCCGAAGTGGTTATTTAATGTCTTCTATAGCCCTAGATTTGATGGGTTTGCAAAAGGCTAATTTGCTTAATTTATCTATAGCAGTTATAACCAGATTATTTTCGGTTGAATAAATGTCTATATGGACGGTATGTCCCGGATAATTAGGGATGGGCATCGGATTAATCACCTGATTATTCGGGTGCCTATCGTATTTACTTTCCTTGCAGGTGAAACATGGTTTGACTAGGAATTTTGTGTTCCTGCTCATCCTAGGATAATAGTATTTTTCAATTATTTGTTCCTTATTCTCTTCTGCATTACGATGAGCCCGGCGATGTGTCGCTAGAATTTTTTCATCCTGTTCGTCCTCGTCCGTAATGTCTATTACTATTTTCTGAGTGTAGCGAATTCGGTGATTCCGGAAGTGTAATGGATATACCACTTGAATTCTACCCATTATTGGTTCTGTAGTTTTTAGTCCGTTTATCGTAGTTGGATTTAAGTATCTTTTGAATATCTGTTTGACGTCGGTTGTCGTGAAATCTGGCTTGGTTATGATATTTTTTTTTTTTTTTTTTATTAACAACTTTATTGATATGGCTACTACAATCTTAAACATTATTAATTCATTAGTAAGGTTGACTTATGAGATAAGCATAAACTTGTGTGGGTCTGCTGGACCAGTGTCCAGTTCCCTTGGTTTATAATTATCACAGGGTTAGCTCATGTGGTTTGATTCGTTTGAGCCGCCTTACTTCGTTTCTACTGTCCAGTAGTTGTACGGCCTCAAGATTGGTCTCAAGAAGTCTCTTTTCATGTTTTATGGCACATTCGCGGATAACGTCGTCTATCAATTGTATTTCTAAATCATTGTGGATTTCCTTGTTAGTCACCAATCGGTAGGCGTTGGTGACCATTCGAAGAAATTTATTTTGGCTTCGTTGTATAATTTCTCTATTGGATTTATGTGTACTAACCCTATAGCTACGCACCATACATCCATATTGGTTTGAAGATAGTCTGGTATACCAGTCTTTTGCAATACAGGTTCATTTTGGAATGATGTCCAATTAACCAGTACATTTGACGTTGTTTCAATCGTATCTGTTCAGCTTTTTGTCTCACAAGATGTTTCCAGTTGAGCCTTGAATCTAAATGCAGACCAAAGTATTTTGCCAATTCAGTCCTTTTACTTGCACCCCTTTGAAGTATATATGAAGAGTGTTATTTTTATGTCGGAGCGTAAATGTCACATAGGTTGATTTGAGCTCATTCAGTGCGATTTTCCAGTCAATTGCCCATTTAGTAACGTTGTCCATTGCTCGTTGAAGATTTTGAACTGCTCTTGGTTGAGATTCGTCTACTGACATAATTACAGTGTCGTCAGCGAACGTGCCGATGAATGTTTTATTCGTTGAAGGTATGTCCGCAGTATAAAGAAGGTAGAGGAGGGGACCCAATACGCTTCCCTGCGGAACTCCCGCAATCGCTTTATAAAAGTCAGAACATGTTTCTTCATGAATGACTCTGAATTGACGATCAGAGAGGTATGATTCAAGGAGCTGGCAATAATTTTTTGGTAGCATTTTGCTCGTCTTGAATGTTAATCCCTCATGCCAAACCCTATCAAAGGCCTGGGATACATCCAAAAATACGGCGGGGCAATATTTCTTTTCTTCTAACGCTTGCTCTATTACCGCAGTTATTCGATGGACTTGATCTATTGTGGAGTGGTTGTTCCTGAATTCAAATTGGCTTTAGACGTTTTAGTAGCAGCTTCTCGAACAGCTTTGATAAGGTCGGAAGCAGTGAGATTGGTCTGTATGATGTTACTTCTTCAATCTGGTTTACCTGGTTTCTTTAGCATGATGATTTGAGCCATTTTGAAGCATTTGGGTACATACTTCAATCTCATACAGTCATTAAATAAGTATGTGATCAAGATGATTGCTTTACGTGGAAGTTCCTTGAATAGACCCGGTGATATTTCATCAATTCCTGGCGCTTTTTTATGATTAAGATTTTTGTCGATTTCTTCAGCAATTTCCATTGGCGTGACCCTTTTAAAGTCCTGATTTGGTTGATAAACAGGTGTTACATCAATGTTGGATTGAATGTCATGGGGTTGGAACACTGCTGCTAGGTGTTGAGCAAAGAGTTCCGCTTTTTCTTTGTCTTATAGAACCCAACTGCCTTGAGCATTCCTTAAAGGTAGTACTCGAACTACAGGTCGTTTAAATCTTCTGGTTGCTTTCCATAACGAGTAGTCCATATCCATTTCTGGACCTAGTCCGCTTAAGTTGTTATCGAGGCTATTTTGTTTGAAATTTTTGATTAGCCTATTGACTTTGTTACTTATTCGATTAAAAGTTGTCTTGTCAGCGGGATTTTTGGTGAGATGCCATATTCTCCTCGCCCTTCTTCTTACCTTGATTTGTTCCCTGATTTCAACCGGGTATTTGACTTTAATCTCCGCATTGTCCTTTAATTCAGGAGTAGCTTGTCTGGCAGCCATTTGAGTGTATTCAATGAAATTGTTTTTTTGTTGTTCGAATTCTTCATTGCTTTTAATACTAACTTTTAATTTAACTAGCTCTTCCAATTTTTCTCTGAAGATTTCCCAATCCGTGAATCTATTGGTAAGGTTTTGCCTTTTCTGTTTCTTTATTACTATAGCGCTTACTGACAACAGTACAGGAATGTGGTCAGATGTTAGGTCGTTAATCCCTTCGACTCTAGTGTAACTTGATGGAATACCTTTCATTACGAAGAAATCCAGTAGATCTGGAATTTTTCCTGCATCCGTTGGCCAATACGTTGGCCCCCCTGGGGACCGATATTCGCATTTGTTTTCATGAATGGCATTGAACAAGGTGTTTCCTTTCCCCAGGAGAAATAAGCCTGGAACCCCAAGCTGTTTGTTTTATATTGCAGTCCCCTCCAATAATAAATCTTGGACCGAGCTTATTGAAGACGTTATTAAATTGTAACTTCGTGGTGTATGCCGTGGAGATCTGCGCCATTATATTGGATTGGGATAACAGTTGCTTGCAAATAGTTTTCACGAATATCTCTTGTTGATTATGTTTGATATTATTTTTAATTATTCTGATAAAACTTTTTTTGGAGAAGTGCGTCTCTGAAATTAGCGCAATATCAATGTTGTTTGTATGGAGAAATATTTCCAGTTCTTGGGCTCGTTGGTTGAGCCCGTTAGCGTTCCAAGCTAAAATGCGTAGGAACGAGTTAATCATTTGTAAGTATGTTGACTTTTTCGCTTGGGGATATATATATATATATATATATATATATATATATATATATATATATTGATTTCCAGTTTTGCCACCCTCTCTGCTAAATGACCAATTGACTGTTGATTTTGGTTAAGCATTTTAATAATTTCAATGTTATTAGACTCGTTAGTGATTTGCGCATAGGATAATTCAACTGTGGATGGTGTGATTGTTGTTTGTGGTTTAGCAACTTTGGTTTGTAATCGCTGCACTGCGCTTGTTCTATTATTCTGCTGACTTTTAATTTTGTTCTGATAAACACGGCATCCTTTATAATTTGCAGTATGCACAAGAAGGTGCGATATCTGGTGTTTTCTTGCATTTTGTCGTGTGGTGATTTTGTCCAAGTTGTTCACAATTCGTACATTTTGAATTCCGCTTGTCTTGTTAGGTGGCTCAATTTTAACTATTCAGTATACGTAAGTTTCTTGATATTGTATACTTCTTTATTGTTGTCTTTTTGTTTTAAGTCAATGTAAAACAATGGAAAGTGTTTCCCGACTTTTACACCATCAATTGTGACCATTTTGTATATGTTGGTAATACCTTCGACTTCATGTCCCATTTTTTCTAAGTCTGCTTTAATTTCATCGTGACTAAGAGAAGAAGGTAAGCCTCTGATAACTACTCTATAGGCCTTTTCACTCTTCAGCTGGTAGGTGTGATATTGGATATTTCCTAGTTGGTTGCTAGATTCAATTTTTAATTCTTCCATTTTTTGGCATTTCTGTAGTCATTTTCATTTTGAAAGGTAATTCTAATGTCACTATTTGAGAGCGCCTTAAAATTAGTTGATTCACTAGTGGTTTTTATTATTTTTAATCGGAAAAGTTCGAAATTGTTGATATTGCTGACATTAATGGGTGGGGGCAGTGGTATTTTTTGGTTTTTCTGTTCAGCGTTACTGCTCACACTTTGTGTATTATTTTTTCGGGGGAGTTTTCGTTTTTGTGTGCCTACGTTTCTTAGGATTTCTGTTTTTAGCACTGGAAACTTCTTCTTCCAGTTCTTCCTCATCTGTGAAATAATCTTCTATACTCAGAGCATTAAATCTATTATTCTGTTGAGAGACTGGAAATTGCTGCAGCAACCAGTTGGAATTATTTGAAAAATGTTGACTGGTTGATGGCTGAATATGGTTGACAGGCAGAACCCTCAGCTTTTTTAGTGTAGAGTTTTCTCTCTTAAGTTCAGCAACTTCATTGCTCAGCTGCGCGATTAGTTTCTCCATTTTCTGATACTTGGTTAACAGATCCTCGCTGTTTATAATGTTTGTTGATGCACTAGGCATTTGTAATGAAGTTCCTTTTTCAGTGGACGCAGTCGCTGTTGGCACAGTTGTCTTTAATTGTAGTGTACGTCTACTTACATTTGGAGGTGGTAATCTCAACATTTTCATGCTCTTAAGAAAGTTGTTCCCTTTATTTGCCAAGGGTTGGTTCCCCGCAGAATCTATGGTACTGGCATCCGAGGAATATATGGAGCGGCCCGGTTGATTTGAAGCTTCAATAGACGCATCCGTCTCGTTCCCTAATATTATTATGCTATTATTTTCATCATCTTTTTTCATCATAAATTTTTATTTTATTCCCACGAGTAGCACGAGAAATTAACTGTCGCCTATGACAGAGCTCTGCGTTATCATAAGAGGGCTATGGGTTTAAACCGAATGACGCTAAATTCGGAGTTCACATACTAACGACTAAGCACTCTCTTAGCCAAGCAGCCATCGGTGTATGTAGTACCAGTACCACCTTAGCTTAATTTAATTTCCCCGGTACCTACCATATCTGGCAAGCATTCCCCTACCCGCCACCTAGGGAGGTGCCTGATGGAGGTACTAGCATACCCCACACAGGGGATTATGATATGCCGCTGGTAATTTTGGAAGGGATTCTGTATTTGGTAAGAATGCTCCTCACCTATGTTTAGTAGGAGTTGTTTCTGGAAGACATTGACTAGAGTTTCTATGGTGGGTATCAGATCGTGACCAAAACTGCCATCGCTATGTTGCGTTGCGGACATAGCATTGCATTTTGTCTCGGAAAGGTTATAGCTATTCTGGATAATGCATCCGCTACAACATTTGTTCTGCCCGGCATATACTTAAGCTCATAATTGTACTTTTCGAGTATGATGATCAGTAATATGTTTACTTTCCTAGCTCCGTAAAGGAAATTCCTTAAAGATGTTAAGGACCAAATGATTGCCAGCATTTCTTTTTCGTTTGCTGCATAGTACTCTTCGGCCTATATCTAACGTTCTTGAAAGGAATATGATTGGCTTTCCTTCCTGGGACAATAATGCACCTAGTGGGAAGCTAGAAGCAGCTGTGGTTAGTTCAAAATCTTTTTGGAAATTGGGAAATTATTATCATCACTTCATTGGACAAGAGCGAGTTTTTTATCTTATTAAAAGCAATTATTTCTTCTTCGGTGAAAGTCACTTGTTTGGCTTTTGAGGCGGTTTTGGACACATTTCCATCTTCCCCTCTCAAAAGTGCCGTTAGAGGTTTTGCTAGTTTTGCGTAGTCCTTAATAAAGCAGCAATAAAACCCTGCCATTCTTTCTCTCTCTCTCTCTCTCTCTCTGGCATTATATCCCATCAAGGGATTTGGCCGCCTCAAATGAGGTTTCATAATCATATTTTCATTTCGGATAATGAGTGATTAATTCATTGATCCTAAACCAGCCGTGAAATTTTTTCCTTGTCACCACCGGGAATCGAACCCGGGCGGGACCTCCGGTCGCTGGAACAAGCATGCTAACCACTTTGCCACCGGGGCGGCCATCCTTTCCCTCCACGGAAATTCACTATTGCTTTTACTTTCTTTTTATTTGTCTTAATCCCGTCCTTTGATATAAAAAATTTCTCTAGAACCTTGAATATTGCCTTCATATTCTCGAAGTGTTCTTGCTCAATGCTCGTCTTTGCCAAACATAATTATATCGTTGATGTATATGTAACATCGTTTCCCGATATATTTTCTCAGAATATCGTCTAAGGCCCGTTGAAAAATTGAAGGTGCATTTCTGACTCTGAACGGTAGTCGAGTGAACTCATATTTGCCATGATTCACCGAGAAGGCAGTTTTTTCAATATCAGATTCTCTTAGGCGAATCTGGTGGAAACCGCTTTTTAAGTCTACAATAGTGATTTTGTTGTCACCTAAGTTTGCCAATATATCGTTAATCTTAGGTATTGGATACCTATCCGAGATCGTTACTGAGGTCAATTTACGATAATCGATGACCAGTCTATACTTTTTTTTCACCCGAAGCATCCTCCTTTTTGGGTACGACCCAAACTAGGGAGTTATAGGGAGATTTGGACTTTGCTTTTCTACTATCTTCTGCAAACATGCGGGGTATGGATAAGGGCGAGAATATACAGGATCCATATTTGTGGTACGGATTTCTCCCTTTACCGTTGTCGTGAATGTTAATTTTTCCTCAGGATCAGAAAAAAGATGTGGGCATGCAGCTTTTATTTCATCCAGTTGTTGTTTTTGTGAATAATTCAGATGGGAATCTCTAAGAGTTATATTGTTCACGGAGCTTGATAAGTGTTGTTTAAGGAGGACTTTAATATTGGGATAGATAGTCATGAACTCTTTATCAGTATGAATAGTGGCACTAAGTTGTTTTAAGCTATCGTTGTCAATTATTCCGTCAAACGATCTTAAGCTGTGTAATATAAAGAATTTTAGTTTCCTGTCTGGACCGAAAAGTTCTATCATAGCATGGTGGGTGACTTTAATGCTACCCGCTACAGAGTTCGCTATGAAAGGTTTTTTAGTTGCGCCAGGATTGCGTACGTATTGCGGTTGTATGTAGTTTTTATTAGAACCTGTATCTATCAGGAACTTAAATATTTTTCCGCTGTTCGCTACATGTTCTAGGTATAGGGAAGCGAAGAGCTCCTTAACCTAAAAAATTGATATCGTCTAATGCTTCTATTTCTTCCTCTTGTTCATTTTGATATTCTACAAAGTCAGGATCGTCTTCTAACTCAGGCATAGAGTGTGATTCCGTATATTCTACCAAAGTTTGTTCGTATTGGTTTTCCTGGTATTCTGTCACTTGCTCTTGGTAATCGATTTGTTCTTGGTGGTAAATTCGTTGGGCCTTATTTGGGTGATAGATTTGTTGTGATTGATTAACATAAGGTCTTTTTATAGCACCTTGCATGTTTTGGGGGCGGTTGATGTAATTAACTCTGGCTTAGGGTTCGGTTTTGGTGGATACCGAGATGGACAGTTTGGATACCCTGATTTTTGATTGTTAAAGTGCCCTTGATGGGGTAAATATGCGTTCTTTAGCTGAGGTCGATTATTTTGATACATTTGTCTGCGATCAAATGAGCTCTGTAGATTGTGCAGAAGTTGTGGGTAAAACTGCTGTGAGGGTTGAACATAGTTTCTACGTATGGGAAGAGGTGGAGGAACTGGTTGCTTTTTTGGAATACTCTGATGGCTGTATTCTGTAGCTTTAATCAAAGATGCAATGCTTGGGGTAGGTCAGAGGATTCTCTAATACTCAAGAGTCGAGGCAAATCAAGCATTGAGTCATTTTATTTATAGATTCTTGACCCTTGGTACACCCTCTGGTAGAATTCTTGAATTGATTGACTTCCTTGTATCAAGGTTGTCATTTGGTACTTTAGGGTAATAGGTCTCTTTTGTCCGCGTAGTGTAGAGTCAAGCATTTCGCAATTTTTTCCCAATTCAGAGGAGTGTTGTATGATTCCAGCACGACATCCGCCTGGTCTAATATTTTATTTCTTACGATATTCAAAACCCCGTAATATTTGGGCATTCCTTTCAAATGTGAGTAAATGTCTAGTATTCTGTCAACGCTTTTTTTCCAGGAGCTAAATTCAGATTGATTGGAATTGGTGCAACATTAAACGGTTCTGGTCTGATACGATTTTGAAAATTACGCTTGAAAGTTGGTCGAGATTGAACGTAGTCCCGGACTTGGAATCGCTATTTGAGGACAAGCTTCCGTCTGATTGATTAAGTTGATCCGGTGACATGTTTTGTTTATTTTTATGATTTTGAAATGCAGATCAGAGGAGACTTCCACAAGTAAGGTCGACCCTGATAACTTTACGAAAAATATTTAAAATGCTAAGTACTATCTTTCTTTTATGATTACTTGAATTCTATTCTAGCTTTAATATTCTTTTATTTGGTGCGTTCACAACAACGAATACAGACTCGTTCTGCTGCTTGAAGTTCTTCGACCGTAAGTGTTTGATTCAATAATAGTTCTTTTCTAGTCAATGACGGGCGTCTGCAGTAGGCAATCACAAATTGTTCAAGATGTCATCTGACGATATTACAATTGAGCATTGTATCCATTTTTTGCGTTCCTCGACTTGCAGGATCTGCCGGATTTTCTGCTGATTTAACATATCCCCATTTGTTTGGTGGCAAAGTTTCAATGAATCCGTCCAAGTATATTCTTTGATTTCGGCGTTTGCGAATTCTTGTTTAGTTTTACGGAACAGTTTAGTAAGAAGATGAACTGCACATAATTCCAACCGTGGAATAGTTATTTGACGTAATGGTGCTACCTTTGTTTTGGGTGCGATTAAGTTGGTGTGAATACTTTCATCTTTACTTTGAATGCGTGAATAGATAACAGCCGCAAACGCTGACTCGCTTGCATCACAGAATCCGTAGAGTTGTATTGTCTCGCCCTTCCACCCAATGTATCGTCTTATTGGAATTTCCTTAATTTGGTCAAACTCGCTTCGTAATTGTTTTCATTTTAACAAAAATATCAGCTGGTAAATCATCATGCCAGTCCAATTTGCATAAACAAAGCTTCTGAAATAATATTTTGATAACAACTATGGATGGTGCAAGCCAACCCACTGGATCGAATATTTTTGACGATTCTGTAAGTAATGATCTTTTTGTGTACTTGATGTTTTCATTCAGCGTTACATTAATTTTTTTTTTTTTTTTGTAACTATTGCAAAGGCAAATCTTTCTTGAATCTTTCTTTATGCGAAACTAACAAGAAGTGTGAAATTCTTAAAAACTATAAAAAAAAATTTTAACTTAAGCCTTAACCTATGTTAATACTTAATATCATTATGCATTATTATTATTAAATTATTATTAATTATTTAATTTCATTTCAACATGCGCGAAATTATTAGATAATATTTCTCAGTTAATTAAATCTAGAGGATCTGTTCTGCGAAGCCGTCCATATTTCGGTTGCCTTAGTAGTTCTCTAGCTAATTCGTTAGGGTGTGATTCCAGTTTCAGTTGGTATTTTAGATTGCATGATTTAATTGACAGTTTTGATTAGTAGGTCTCTATGGATGTTGCTGTTTCGAATATACCATGGGGCATTTGTAATGCTACGAAGTAGCTTTGCTTGCGTTCTTTGTACGATATCTATATTTGATGCACTAGTTGAGCCCCATAGTTGGATACCATATGTCCATATGGGGATTAGGATCGCTTTGTATAGTAGAACCTTGCAGTCTAGAGAGAGTTTCGATTTTCTTCCGATCATCCAGTACATTTTAGAAAATTTTATTTTTAATTGATTGCGTTTTGTTTCAATGTGCTTTTTCCATGTCAATCTTCTATCGAGATGAAGACCGAGATATTTGACGTTTGTTTGTTGAGGAATTGTGATATTGTTTAATTTTACTGCTGGACATGTACGTTTATTTAGTGTGAATGTTACATGTGTTGATTTACATTCATTCGTCCTTATCCGCCAAGTTTTTAACCAATCTTCTATTTTGTGTAGATGTTCTTGTAATTCTCTCGATGCTGTTTGACGATTTTTGTGTGAAAATAATATAGGTGTGTCATCAGCAAAAGTTGAAGTGACGATTTTTTCAGTTATTGGTTACAGCTGACTTGTGAATAACAAGTATAGCACAGGTCCCAATACACTACCTTGCGGTACTCCTGCCTTTATCTCGGTTAGATCAGTAGTGGCCGTATTTTGTTTTACCTGGAACATCCTTTGGGCTAAGTAGTTTTCAAGAATTGCATGAAATTGTTTAGGCAAAAGAGTTTTAATTTTGTAATTTAATCCTTCATGCCATACTTTGTCGAAAGCTTGCGCAATATCCAAGAAAACTGCCGAGCAATATTTCTTTTCTTCTAAGGAAACCTTAATTGTATTTACGATTCTGTGCACCTGTTTTATTGTGCCGTGTTGCTCTCTAAATCCAAATTGGTGATCTGGTATAATGCGACCTTCAGATAATATAGGTATTAGTTCTTGTAGTAGCATCTTTTCAAAAAGCTTTGAAATTATCGGAAGTAGACTTATTGGTCTGTACGACGAGACTTGGGTTTCGTTTTTACCTGGCTTAGGAATCATGATAATTTGAGATATTTTCCAATTTTGGGGAAAGTATCCACATCTCATAATCGCGTTAAAAATATATGTTATATATTTTATGCATCTATCTGGTAGTTCTTTGATCATTTTTCCAGTTATTAGATCATGACCTGGCGCTTTCTTAGGATTTATACTGTTTTTGATAACTTTTTTGACGCATTTCCATTTAAATTTTACTGGATTTGGGTTCGACCCGTCCCTCGTAAGCTGTGGTAGTACGCAATCATTATTTTGTTCGTTTGGGGTGAACACTTTTTGTAGATGGTTAGAGAAAGCGATAGCCTTTTTTAAGTCACTTCTAGCCCAGTGACCATCTGGTTTCCTTATCGGTTTATATTTCTTGCTGCCTTCCACAGTGAGTAATCTGTTGGTTCTGTTGCTGTGAGCTCACTTAGGTAATTCTGGATTCCTAAATTTTGTTCTTCCCGTATTGTATGTGGAAAAAGTGGTTGTGATGAAAAATCCGCCAATTAATAAAAATGGATGAAAGGCCAGTAGATGAATTGCTGCAAAACTATTGTGGTTGATGAAGACTAAAGTTGAATTTTAATTATGGAGAATACAAGCCACACTATTGATGTAAATTTCACACACTGAATGAAAAAGATTTGAACCAAACTATTTTGAAAAGTACTTTATTTAATTATTAATAACACACTGTATTTTATTTGTTATAACTTGATATTATTCTGTAACGAAACGTCCTCTGGTTGAGTTTTCGCTCCGCTAGCAGAATACCATTGTAGCTCTATATACCGGTAACAGCAGCACATTTGCCAAGCTAGGTCAAGTTGGTGGGTAGAGTTCTTGTTACCAGCTACAATGATCGAGAAGTGCTGCTCATTATGTTACCCATATTAACGATTTCGAGGGGAGGGAAAAATAAATAGGAAACAATTCACTTAATCATTCATATATGTGGAGAATCAAAACCATATAACCAATCTTATTTAGTTATCGGGAAATCACGTCACAGCCATTTTATCATTGTGTTTAAGTTGTTGTAAACCACATGCTACTCCACCCCTCCCTATAGGCAATACCGCGCATCTACTGTAAGGTATGCCCCCTTTCATAATGTGTTAGCCTTACACTATCTCAAAATTAACGACACATAATTATTATTCGACCAGACTAATTACGGAAAGGCATGATATACAATCCCATGATGGACACAAAGCTAAGAAACGAGAAATTGTTGATGATATCGATAACAGAAATAAAATACACAGAAAATTACCATTACTTGAATATAATTATTGGTATAAATGACTAATTAAACCTAGGTACAGTTTTAATACATAAGAATATTGAATTTATCTTTACTACACTAAATTCTAATTATAAGGAAATTAAACAATCAATGACGCGTTCAGATATGGCGGTTAAGAATTATAGTTTCATTGATTATTTAATTAGGATCCGCGGTCCTTCGTAATTACTTAGGGAAGATACTATACTATAGAGTACTATTTTTAACATACATAATACAATAATATTACCGATAATTTACACATATCAGCAATTGTAAATAAGTAATAATAAATAATATAAAAATAAAATCATAACATAAATTCTATAGGTGAAATAATAATATATAGTTAGTTAATATAAATTAAATAAAAAAAACTTAACTTAAGGTGTGATGCAAGCAAGGGAGGTGCCTTGGCAGTTATGGCGATTAGCGGCGAACAGGTTACATGTTTAAATCTTTAGATTTTTGATTTATACGTCTCTGCGCTCGTTGTGTATTATTCCGTTTTTTTTTGTTTTGTACAAAGGTCGTTTATAGCGTATGTTTTGTCCGCTATTTGTTCAATTTCCCGTTTTTTTTTCTCGCGGCAAAATAAAATAAAACCGTCGCGGGGAACCCGTTAAATCCGATTCGCGTGTAGGTTTCTTCTTTAGATTAAATCTGCCCGTTTCTAGAGACGAAAGTAAGTAGAAAGAAATGTTTTAAGAACAAGACTATAATCCACGGTATACCACAACACACGATATAATTAAAGAAAAAAAAAATATCAATCATTAATTGTCTATACCTGTTTCCTCCGCGACAAATTTGCATGAACCTGCACTTCGGCACAATAGGTTACACTAACACCGTTTGTACTGATAGTTGTACTGATTATTTGTACAAGTGAATACCGTACAAGACAATTTTGGTATTCACTATAACTGTGGCACTTAGCACAATACACAATACTTCACAACCGAAAATATTCAACTTCAATTTATTTTAATACACAAGTTGAATTTGTTCAAGTTAAATTATCACTACGTGTGTATCGATATCAACTCACAAAAACAGAATGATTGATTTTATTTCTGTCAATAGTAGTGTAGGTATAGGTGGAGAAACTAATCTGATAATAAGACGAAATTAAAAATTATATACCAGCAGTCATCATCACCATCTATGGTAATCTTTCTCATTTACACCAATTATATCAGTAATTATCATTTGTTTAGCCAAGTAACAAAATTATACCAGAAAGACAAAAATTCTGATTATATTTCAAAATGTCGCCGTTACGATATCATCATCAACTACATTAACAATTAGTCTGCTGGAACATAATCAATGTTACAATTCATCGATTTTGTCTCGTGAGTTACTCATTTAAAATGAGTGAAGCAAAAAAAAAAATCGAATACGTACATAGTGTATAATGCACAATTATGTCTTCGTATTTGTATTTTTCTTTTGTTCGTATTTGTGTCATTTGTGTGTGAGTTCACGGAACGAGATAAAAAAAAAGCTGGCTTTTTTCCCAACTTTTGCTCAAAAAATTTGTCTACGGTTGTCATATCGCACATCCTTTAAAAAAATGTCATAACACAAAAAAAAAATTTGTGATAAATGTATTTTAAATTGCTATACTTGATTATTTATTTTATAAAGCTAATAATGAATAATCCCAGCATCATCACAGTAACATTAGCAATTTAAAAAAAATTAAAATACATTTATCTCAAAACTGTTTTTTTGTGTTGACAGTATTTAAGAGGATGTGCGATATGTTTTCTGTTGTTTTGTATTTTTTGTTTGCAATTTCTGTTTTGTTTACGATTAGATGGGGCTTTATTTTAATTTAATCGAATAAAATTATGTCTGGGGATTACAAATACACAATATTCGGTTTTATACACACATCACAATTTATAAATTATCAAATAATTTATAGCCCAACAGTTTGTAACAAAATAAAATTTTTATTTCTCATCCTAATTGTTTCACTTAAATGCATCTCGCATATTTATTTTATATAATAACTTTAAATAAAATTATCTAAGGCGATAACCTAACAAATTCATTCAAAAAATGTCAAAAATAAACAATAACAACAAATATTACATACTTCCGGTTATTTTTGTTACTATGTTGGTACGACTAAGATTATTGCTCAAAAGATGGAAATATTTTAACTAAAGCTGGATTAAATTGGGCGGGGTTTAGTTGAATATGAAAGATTTGATTGGCTGAAGAGTTGGATAAAAAATAATCCCGTTCCGTGAACTCTCCATGTATGATGAACAGTATGAAAAAAAACGCGATCCGGGCGAATCGGTCTAATTTGTATGGTGCTTATTTCCTTCTCTCAGCACATTACGTCTGCTCTCGAGCTGTGGAGTGTGATTATTTAACATGCTAATATATTTTATATTTAAGCTTTTTTTATCATAAATTAATTTTATATGTTTTAATAAAATTTTATAAATAAATTTATTTTAAATTTCATAAATTTAAAAAATAAAATGTTAATTATAAAAAAAATTGAAAATACATAAACGACCCAAAAATATGGCGTTTACAATGGTTAACTCTTTGAGTGCCAAAAGCGCGATCGTGCTTCTCAATACACTAGCCGAAATCACGTTGGCACGCAAAGGATTAATATGAATAAACATAAAATGAATGACACGTGGCTTGCATATACAGTAAAACAATCATACCCCAAGTATTTTTACTTTCAATTTTTCTGGCGATATTCGTACTTCAGTACTAAACTTAGTCTATTATTTTTCTAAGTTTGAGTTGCAATTTATTAAAATAAAACGTATGAAGCGTGTCGCGAAAATTCGAAACTGGACGAAACTCATTATAAACATTTTATTGCATGTGTATGCGTATTGAGAAATATTTGGCGGGAACAATTGTGCTTGTGTTTGTTAAAACGGCAATTTCAAATTTTGGTTGTAAAATTAAATGTTTTTAAAGAAATATTTTTGTTTTTGTAATATAAAATGATTTATTAAGTTCATTATTTTAATTCATTATTTATATACATTTCGATTAAATTATTTTTATTTTTTATAAAATTTATTTAATTTAAACCTCCGAAACCGTAAGAGTAATGTGGTAGAATACTTTGATTCTATTACTGGAAATGCAAAGAAGATGAATGCAAACATTGTGTTCATGATTGTATTTTAGATGTTGGTACATGAGAGTTTGATTTGAAGAAGCCACCAATAGAACTAGCAGCCATGGATGATTTCTAATAACACTTCCACAGAATTGTCATTGACTGTTGGGTGGCCGAACATGCATAATCGACAATGGTCAACGATACCGGCGAACTTTAAACGTGTTGGATATATCTGGGCTACACAATTTATAACAAATGAGTTTGTGCTCAAAATAAGGAGTGTATACCCACAAAATTATTTGTACATTACTCTTTGTCAATGTACGTAAATAAAAAAATAAAAAAAAAATAAATAAATAAATAAATTATCAGTTTTTAATTTCTAATATTTACACTAGATTTTTGTTTTAAACAATTATCAAAGTTGACAAATGCATCCGCATCGTTAAGTTACTATCAACTTAGCGCATTATAATGTGAAGTTTAACTTTCGTTAATTTTGAATGAAAACGAAGGAAAATACTGTGCTCAATTTTTACTTTCGTTTTGTTATACTTGGGACGCAAGAAATTAACACAAACAAAAATGCTACTACTATATCGTTCCGGTTACACTAATTTCGTTTCACACGTTTGAGACAAAATCCGCATACAGATTACAATCGAATGAATATGAGAATTAAATTTTTCAATATTTAGCTTTTACAAAAAAAAATACGTTAATTCACTGTCATGTTTTGAATTTAAGAATTAATGAAGATTGTACAATACTTGAATAATTTGCTATTAAAATATTAAATAAAGTAATAGTACGATGCACTATGCAGCTATAATTACATTGTTAAACGCGCTCATCGTACTACTACTCTAGTACACCATAAACTAAATGAAAATAATGACAGTAAGTTGACAAGTGATTTTACAAGGTGTTTTAAAAGATAAGTATAAATTATTTACATAAAATTAAAATTTGATGATTTCAACATTATTAATTATAGATTCTTAATTGCAGATACAGATTATTGGATTAATTTAACTAAGTGGTAAGTATTAGTAAATTGATTTACATTAACTATTGTTCTTCGTTTTAGGGTGTAAGCAGAGAATATTTTGGTGGAACATTGGACAGCAGATATGAGACAGATTTTGGTTTAATTTTAATAAAATATTAAGTAATGAAAAATGTCTTACATTCTCACCAACACGTATTGCTTCTCTCAAAGCTTTAATAGCTCTATTTAATTTCCATTTATGCAAAGGAGATTGGTGAAGCTGCCATAGCCGCCGAATTGTCCGCTTCTCTGCTAATAACTTTTGAATGTTACTTGAAACCCTTATATTTTTTTCGGAATTTTTGTTCTCCGGATTAGCTTTTTTTGCAGCCATTTCCATTATTTGACTTAAGTTTTGTATCGCGGCATCAATATCTTCTGGTGTGCGAAGTTTAACATCAAGATGACAATTTACATCTACTATGTTTCTATAGAGAACCCATTTCGTTAGTTTGTTTGTTAAACGTTGGGGTGGTTCAGTTTTTAATGCTTGGATACTTAGTGTTACTATTATTGGTGAGTGATCTGATGATAAATCATAACAGTCAACGACTTGAGCATTGGTGCGTGCTATTCCTCGTATTACACAGAAATCTATTAAATCAGGAATTTTCTTTCTATCTGTAGGCCAATATGTGGGATGTCCAGATGACAAATTATCAAGGGTTTTCTCGTTTATTGCTTCGTAGAGTTGCTTTCCTTTCGGTGACGTCAACCTCGAACCCCATTGCACATGTTTAGCGTTGTAATCACCCCCTGCTAGAAATTTGATTCCCAACTGGTTAAAGTAATCGATAAATTGGTGTTTTTAATTGCGTGTTTCGGTGGACAGTAGACAGTCGATATTAAAAATTTCCCAGACCATTCTTCCAAACTGACAGTTGTAGCATAGATGTGATCTTTAGCATATTTCTGGAGCTCGTATAGTGCTTTAATCTTCTTTTTATTAAGACTGCAGTGCCGCCGTGTGCTTTTTCGTTCGGATGTTTGGTGTCATGAACGGAATAGCCGTTAATATTAAAAAATTTTGTTTTGTGAAGTGTGTTTCAGATATTAACATGATGTCTATATTTTGTTCGATAAGAAAGGTTTGTACCTCAGCTTTATGTTGCGAGAGCCCGTTCGCATTCCAAATGGCTATTTTTAGAATTGTCATTTTTGATTTTTGACAATAATTTGCACAAGCGTATTCATATTTTGCATCATCATGCTCATTTGTCTTTCCATCATCATCATGAAACTTTGGATGGTCTCGGTTAATTTATTTACCATGATGTGAATGTTTAGGTCCTCCTCATTAGAATGAACTTTTGGTTTCAGTTTGTTACCTTTTACGATATTTGCGTAAGAAACACCTGGCTGTGCAAAACTGCTGGCGAATGTCTCCAAGTTATCATTTTGTGTGTTTGCACTCGTTGGTTTAGTGACTATTTTTTTTTTGGTAACATGGCCCTCTGATTAAATTGCACATTCAGCATTCGTTGCTCAGCTCTTGTTTTAGGGTTTATTTTGCGTTTTAAGTCCAGATACACTGCGCAACCCCTGTTACATTAAATTGAAAAATATCTATTTTTGGAACGCAGGTCAAACCAAGGACCTTTTTGACTTGGTGGTTATTGTCGAGGTGGATTGGATTTCCAGACTCATTTTGATTGTCATCGCATAATACTGGTACATTTGAGGCCCATTTGTGAAATGGGAATCCACCAGATATTAATATTTTGCTTAATGTTTTGTAGAGTTTAATAAAACGTCTAACTTTATTTAATTATTTATTTAACTTCCATATTTATTTACAGGTATTGTGATTATTATATGCGTCTGTATCGTTCCGCTTTTGGGTTTTTTCCCTCTGACACTTCTTTTTCTTACCCAAAATAATATAATTATTTTGGATTGTACCGTCAAGGCATGTATCTTGTAGGTGTCACTACAACTGTTATATTTGTGGACAGAGGTCACTACAGTTTCCTTCAGCACAACAGCTTCAATTATGTCGTTTGAGCCGGTTAACAAATCGTCAACATAAAAATCGTTTCGAATGATTTCAGCTACTTCAGCTACTAAACGGTGCTTCTGATGTTCCTCAGGTGACTCTCGCCAAACTATCCGCTGAAACTCTGTATCTTCATTTCGAGCCATGACTTGGCGGTACATTTTTTCTTCGTTTGCACATAATGCAATTGGATGAGTACGGAAGCGCAAAAGAATTGATCAAGGGGACCGGTGAATGGTCGAGCCGACCATTAATGTATCATTTTAAGAAGTGCCCGTTGACGTCTTAACTGAACCATCGAATACCACTCGTAGTTTTGTAGTATTGTTTGATGATTTTAGGATCGCATGATGAGGCAGGTTACAATGGTTCATGGTTTTGAGTAAATGTTCTTCATTAATTTTTTCCATGTGATTTAATGTAAGGTACTCACTCATGAATTCTACGTAGAGTGATTTGTATGCGGAGTCCCTTTGTACTCGTCTTTCTATGGATTTCAATCGTAGAATTGCCAGAAATGCTGACACGTAATATCTGCCATCCTCTCCTCTAGTAACTGTTTGTATGTAGTATTCCGTAGCTTCTCCTTCTTCCTTGGTTAATGAATTTGAGTCATCTCTTAGGTCCTCCATTTTGAAAAACTTCTTCAAAGTCAAGTTTATATTCTCCTCATCTAAATTTATGTTAAAGTTATACAAATTATTTAATTTATTAATATTAGAGCAGTGCAGACTTCCGTACTCTCCCTTTAATTTACCATTTTGTAGTAGTTCAAAAAACTTATCTGATCCAACCACAATGTCGATTTCGTTTTGGTTTTGACATTCTGGATCAGCTAATTGAATATTACCAGTAGTACAAATCAGCGCACAAAGAGCGCATAAACAGCATATAATTAGAGCGCTCAATTTTTACTTCAAATTAATGCACTTAATTCCATGCTATTCGTATTGTTGTCGACCGAAAACTCGGCTTTGTTTCCCCTAAAAATTAATTCATCTCTCTTTCATTTCGATTTGAGTATAATATGTAACTGTTAACCGTTGGTTTACCAGAAAATAATTTTTTTAAATGTATTTTGTTGTAACAAAACCAAACACAATCATATATTATTGATTCTGTTTGGCTTTGGTTGTATGTACTAAATGTGTATTGTCATTCAGATCAATGCCTTCTAAACTACTGGCCGCTTACACCAAATGATGACGACACGCTAAGTCGACGTTGTTGTTGCTTTCTCTAGTTGCTTTGTTAGTGTAAATATCCTAAAATTATTATTGCGCAGTCTCGGTATAGACTTAAATTGACGTCATGTGCGAAAAATGAGAGTAGTAAAAGGCCAGTAGTATAGAAGGCATTGTTCAGATGCAACTACAAATTTTTCTAATTTTGTATACTTACTTTATATGTTATCCAGGTATTTCCATTTCCATCTGAAAAACATTTACAAACATCGTCATACGTATGCATTGAATATGTTTCAAATCAACGTACATCTATTACCTTCAGCTGAAATCTGGAGAGGAGACTGATAGAAATGAAATAACGATTTTTATAATGAAATTGATGAACAAGAGATTGGGTGGGGGTAAAAATGCAGTGCATAGAAGAAACCAATGTAAATTTATTTGTTTTCTCGCTTCGACGTGTGCAAATGTTTCCATCTATTCCATTCTGCTATCAGCGTTTGTTTGCTGGGTTTTTCAAATACTCGTAATTGGTCGCGTTGAATCTAGTCGGTGGTAACGTAACCCAGCAAACAAGCGCTGATAGCAGAATGAAATAGATGGAAACATTTGTACACGTCGAAGCGAGAAAACAAATAAATTTACATCGGTTTCTTCTATGCACTGCATTTTTACCCCCCACCGAATCTCTTGTTATCAATTTCATTTCAAAATTTGTTATTTCATTTCTATCAGTCTCCACTCTCCAGATTTCAGCTGAAGGTAATAGATGTTTGTAAATGTTTTTCAGATGGAAATACATGGATGACATATAAAGTAAGTATACAAAATTAAAAAAATGTGTAATTGTATCTGAATGACAATACACATTTGATACATACAACCTTAACCAAACACAATCAATAATATATGATTGTTTGGTTTTGATACAACAAAATACATTAAAAAAATATTTTTTTCTGAGATTCCAAAAATTGTCTTTTCTGATGAAAAAAATTTCACCATTCAACAGTATGTGAATACACAAAATGATCGTGTTTGGTTAGAGCACAAGTCCAACGATAATTTGGACACAAGAGTTGCCATGCGCAAGCAATCATCAGCTTATGTGATGGTTTGGGCTGCAGTGACTGCAGATGGACGCACTGCTCTGGTTTTCATCGAACATGGAGTCAAGGTAAACCAAGAGGTGCGTACCGCCAAAAGATTCTAAACGATGCTTTGCTACCTTGGGCACGTAAACACTTTGGTACGAACCGTTGGACATTCCAACAGGACTCGGCACCGTCACACAAAGCTCGAGCGACACAGCAATTTTTACAATATTGCGTTCCGCGGCTGATTTCGTCTAAAGAATGGCCACCATATTCACCAGACTTGAATCCCATGTATTTCTCCATATGGTCCATTTAGGAGAGTAAAGTGTCCACTAAAAAATACGAAAGTGTTGATGCATTGAAGTCAGCTCTTGTACGAGAATGGAATAAAATTCCGCAAGCCCACGTTCGGTCAGCATGCAATGCTTTCTATGGAAGACTGAATCAAATAATCAGAGCCAAAGGAGGTCATATCGAGCAGTAACACGTTTTTCATAAAATGTAATATGTTTTCAAAATATTCCACGAAATTTCAATAAAAAATAATCAAAATTAAAAAAAATACAGCGTTTTCATTTGGTAACACTTGGTATCAGCCACCCTGTATATGCTGTTTATGCGCTCTTTGTGCGCTGATTTGTACTACTGGGAAGCTGTGACCCCGAATCTAATAGAATACTGCAACACAGAAACCTTCCCGTAATATCTTTAACATCGGCTAATGCAGTTGGCAGAACGACAGAACAATATTTCGAATTAGACGCCATATGTAGTTAAACTGTTTTTTGGTCTTCTGGATTAATAGGGGTTTCGGTATCATTAGAGAAGATTACTTATGTTCAGTGACTTAGAATGGTTTGTGCTTGTCGTATTGCGCAGTTGCAAAGGTTGTGTATCTGTGCATTCACTTGAATTGATGTGGAGGAATGTGTGATGTCACTTTCCACATTGTCGACATGGTTACACGACAAACAGTTATAACAAATATTGTTGGTTTGGAGAAAATGTCTTTTTTCTGTGGATTCAAGACCCTTGAATTGGTCACACGCAGACAGGTAATGATCTTTAGAACAGTAGGCAGACGATACCGTATCGGATGAAACCAAATCAACACTAAATATACGTTACGTTTGTGACCTTGACAACTCTGTAGGGGTTCCGCTAACATTTTGATTTCATCACATTCTTTATCCAAAAACTTCATAAAGTCGTCCAGCGAAAGAAAATCTTTATCAGATGCCACCTTTGACCATGCTTGCCTACTTTCTTTATCCGCCCTTTTTAACAACCGAAAAATAAGCCATGGACCTCTTTGGTTTGCTTTACTTCCTAAAGCTTCTAAACCTCTAAGAACCTCATCTGCAGTATTATATAGTGAATGCCGTAAAGAAGATATCTTTAGTACTGCTTGAATCGCAAAAAAATTGTTGAGCAGAGTTGTTATAACGCGTCTCGTTTTGTCGTAGCGTGCCATTATTTGTGACTAAAATAGGAGGCTTCTCCTCGTAAAAGGCCCCGTAGATGCTGAAATTTGTGTGCGTTAGGGAGGGACTCTTTGTTGTGTACTGTTGTTATGAAAATATCCTTATAGGCAGGAAATTCCGAATAGTCCCCCGAAAAGTATGGAATATTTAATCTAGGTAATCGGACTTCTGCGAATGATGTATTTGGAACATGAAAGCTATCTGATAAATTGTTTAAATATTCACGTTGCTGTTCCGCAAACTGTACCATGGACGCGTATTTCGAGATTGTGCGGCATTTCTGAATTTCGATTTTAGTGAAAAATATCGACTTTCTACCGCTTCTAATTCAGACGGTTCACCAACTGTAACCAACCTTAAATCTTCTTCTTTAAAATCTGTAAATGCCTTTTTTCTAATGCCTCTAAGCGTATATTTATATCTTCCATAGTATGAGCAGGTGTTAAATCAGTTTGAAATTTTCCTAAACGGCTTAATGCGGCTTTTGCAATACCTCGGCGTGTTTTTGCATCCCGTTTTATATCTTCTGCCATTTCACTAATAAACGTCACTTTATGTATACTATAATAACCCCCGGTTTAGATGAAGACGTAACTGTTTGTATGTATACGTATAAATACAGATCACAAATACTTATATTCTGCGAAATCTTCAACTTTGTATGACGACTTTGTATCGACTTGAATAGCTGTCCGAATACGCCGCTTTGTTGTTGTTATTCGACGAATTTCCCTTTTTGTTGTTGTTGCCCTTCCTTGGAAAAGTACGCTTGGCCGTTAGCGCTTCCACCTCCTCAACCTGGTCCTGTGACTTGAGACGCATTACTTCCGCCATCAAACGCGCCTTCAGATTTGTTAGTGTTCGATCGGCTGCATTCGCAGACTCCCATGCTCTATCGAAATGATTGTATTCGACAGGTATCGTCTTCAAAATTTTCGAAATTACCATTGAGTCAAATATGGTCTCCTTATAGTATGGGTCGAAGGGCCGAATGGGTCGAATGTCCGATTTTTTTTTTTTGTTTTTAGAAATATATTTTTTTAAATTTGTTGTTTTATTGAATATTTGTTAATTTTTTTTTATTAAACATAAATGAATTTCTTATGAATTTATGTATTTTACTATTTTTCATCACGTATCCAGTCAGCGATACATTTTAGTGAAGGAAAATTTTGTCATGTGCATCAAAAAATAAGGTACAAAAAATAATTAAATTAAATAAAAAAAAAAATAAAAAAATTACAAAAATTCGGCCCTTCGACCCATTCGGCCCTTTGATATCATACCCTCATTCTGATCTCTCAACTGCTGTACAATTTCTATTAATTTTGATATGAAAGTCGCCATGTCGTCTGACGGCTCCTTCTTGAAGTTGTAATACTTTTGCTGCAGAAAATTTGTTGCAGTGTTACTCTCCGACTTTTGCTCATACGTACTTGTGAGCGCCGTCCACATTTCACCTGCTGTCTCACAGCCAGTTGAAATTATCCGCCTTGCTTTTGCGTCTGCCCTTTTCCAAGTCACAATTTCCTTCGCATAATTTGCACTCGCAACGAAAATTCAGAAAATAATGTTGTTTTTTGTTCTAGAATGTTCCACTTGGATTGCGCAACGTGACTGCTTGACTCGAAATCGCACTAAATTGATGCACTAAATTGTTGTTGTTTCGCCGTTTTTGAAATTTGCTGTTTCTTTCGCATCTTCATAAGCCTGGATTAGAACACTATGCGTTAAGCAGTTAGGTATCCACAGAGCTTCCTGCTAGGAATATCGTCATAAGATACCAGATCTATAATTTTGATATCATCCGGCTTAGGATCCATGTTCGCAAAGGTGTTCTTTAGAACTTCATAAGTCTACATGTGGTGTTACTTTGACTGGAGTCTAACCCTGGAGTTTTAAGCTCCACCTTGCTAGGCGACCCAATAAATGTTTTTGGTTCATTAACATTTGATTTTCGAAGCAGCTACTTTTATGTGAAAGATACGAGTATATCCAGCGTGTACCAACACTGAAGCGGCTGATATATCAGGATATATATGCCTATAGGCAGGATTTTATTTGTTCTCGAGCTCTTTGTGCTTGGTCGTTCCACGTAATCGTTCCCTTGGATACCACCCACTCAGTCCAAAGAACTGTCTGATATGCTTCACAGTTTCGGGAGCTGGAAAATCCTGAATAGCCAATACCTTATCTGGATCAACCTTAATACTACCGTTCCCAATAATATGTCCCAGATATTTTAATTGTTTTAGGTGGAAGTTAGATTTTTCCACATTATTGGTGAGATTTGCGATAGTCAGACGATCCGCCACTACCTTTAACAGGTGAATATGTTCCTCAAAGGTAGGGGAGGTAACTAGAAGGTCATCCAAATAAAGAGGCATTACGGTGAATTGATTCTGGCTGATTGGTCTTCCAGTAAATCGTTGGAGTTTGATGACCATTTACACAAGTGTAACTTTGAGTTCGTTAGAATTTCATGAATGTGCCATTTCTAGGTGATTACATCGGAGAGAGAATTGTCACCCGTCATACGGCATGATGACAAACCGTATGTGATGGTTTTCCATCGGGATTGTATATGGTCCTTCTACTTGACCTTCCTAAACTTCGGTTGGTAATATGTTGGTGGAGCAAGAGGAACAATTGGAGGTAGATGGTTGGCTTTGCTCATTCGGTTTGTTCGTAGATCCAGCCTGATTTTTATCGATTTCCAAATGGGGAAGTGAATTTTGGCGCTTTGGACAGTGATGACATTCCTTATTGCTTTTACAACGAGTAACCGAGTGTGAGTCGCTCAGGCAATTAAAATTGGCATTTTTTTGAACTTACCGCACTGAAATAGTATAGGTGATCATTGCAACTGGACATGAAAATGAGCCGACCATGAACGATTTTTCCGAATAACAGTTTGATACGCCCCCCTGGGTATCGTTCTCTCAATGGCCCATTGGTTCTTGGTTTTATCATCGAGCTTTTCCTTCATTAAATAAATTAGCCAAGAATCTCGGGCTTCTGCATCTGGTCCCATGGCTCTCAGTTCCCGTGTAACTTCGTCACCAACCAACATTAGTTTTCGAGCAGTATCCGCTGTAGGTGTACGGATTCTCGCATGACCGGTAAATTTTGTTATGAAATTCTTTACGATAATTTTTTTTCGATCTAGGTTTTCTTTAGTCGATTTAATCGAAACAAAGTTCGGTACACTGAGCAATTATTTGCAAAAATAACGGTTTTGTACACTCGGCACAAATAACGATTTAGTTTTAGTACTATCGGTCCTCAATGTGACGATTAATCGAAACAAAGTTCGGTACACTCAGTAATTAATTGCAAAAATAACGGTTTGTTACACTCCGCACAAATAACGGTTTGGTTTTCGCACTATCGGTCGTCAACGTGACGATTAATCGAAACAAAGTTCGATACACTCAGCAATTAATTACAATAATAACGGGTTAGTACACTCCGCACAAATAACGGTTTGGTTTTAGCACTATCCGTCGTCATCGTGACGATTAATCGAAACAAAGTTCGGTACACTCAGCAATTAATTGCAAAAATAACGGTTTGGTACACTCCGCACAAATAACGGTTTGGTTTTAGGACTCTCGGTCGTCAACGTGGCGATTTATCGAAACAAAGCTCGGTGTACTCAGCAATTAATTGCAAAAATAACGGTTTGGTACACTCCGCACAAATAACGGTTTGGTTTTCGCACTATCGGTCGTCAACGTGACGATTAATCGAAACAAAGTTCGGTACACTCAGCAATTAATTGCAAAAATAACGGTTTGGTACACTCCGCACAAATAACGGTTTGGTTTTCACACTATCGGTCGTCAACGTTTTGATTTATCAAAACAAAGCTCGGTGTACTCAGCAATTAATTGCAAAAATAACGGTTTGGTACACCCCGCATAAATAACGGTTTGGCTTTAGCACTATCGGTCGTCAACGTGACGATTAATCGAAACAAAGTTCGGTACACTCAGCGATTAATTGCAAAAATAACGGTCTGGTACACTCCGCACAAATAACGGTTTGGTTTTCGCACTATCGGTCGTCAACGTTTTGATTTATCAAAACAAAGCTCGGTGTACTCAGCAATTAATTGCAAAAATAACGGTTTGGTACACTCCGCACAAATAACGGTTTGGTTTTAGCACTATCGGTCGTCAACGTGACGTTTAATCGAAACAAAGTTCGCTACACTCAGCAATTAATTGCCAAAATAACGGGTTAGTACACTCCGCACAAATAACGGTTTGGTTTTAGGTCGGCCGTCAACGTGACGATTAATCGAAACAAAGTTCGATACACTCAGCAATTAATTACAATAATAACGGATTAGTACACTCGGCACAAATAACGATTTGGTTTTAGCACTATCGGTCGTCAACGTGGCGATTAATCGAAACAAATTTCGGTACACTCAGCAATTAATTGCAAAAATAACGGTTTGGTACACTCCGCACAAATAACGGTTTGGTATTCGCACTATCCTTCGTCAACGTGACGATTAATCGAAACAAAGTTCGGTACTCTCAGCAATTAATTGTAAAATTAACGGTTTGGTACACTCCGCACAAATAACGGTTTGGTTTTAGGACTATCGGTCGTCAACGTAACGATTAATCGAAACAAAGTTCGGTACACTCAGCAATTAATTGCAAAAATAACGGTTTGGTACAATCCGCACAAATAACGATTTGGTTTTAGCACTATCGGTCGTCAACGTGGCGATTAATCGAAACAAAGTTCGGTACACTCAGCAATTAATTGCAAAAATAACGGTTTGTTACAATCCGCACAAATAACGGTTTGGTTTTAGTACTATCGGTCGTCAACGTGGCGATTTATCGAAACAAAGTTCGGTACACTCAGCAATTAATTGCAAAAATAACGGTTTGGTACACTCCGCACAAATAACGGTTTGGTTTTAGCACTATCGGTCCTCAACGTGGCGATGGTAATTTTTGTAAATTTATCACAAGTTTCTCGTTTGTCCCAATGCATATTGGAATTTGGCATTTCGGCAATGAATATAACTCAGCTATTTCATAACCGCGTTCGATCAATTCCGGCTTTAATCGTGAAAATATGACTTAACAAGACTCTGGAACCACAATCGGAACCTCTTTCGATGGGAACTTCGTCAGTATGCCTCCTCGGTAAATAGAACACTGGTGGCTATTATAATGCAAATGCAGCCGCTTACGTGGCATTGACCCACATGCCATAATGAGACTTTAATTTTTTGAGCCAAAAAAAAACAAATTCGGGCGGCCAACGGTTTATGATAAATTTAACGTATAAATACAAATAAACGATAGAAGCGATATTGTTTTTGTTTTTATTCCTATAAAAGAAACTTAAAAAATGAAATTGTATCTTTCTTACATAGTTTTTTTTGTGTCTTTGAAACAGGTTTTGCGATCGTTTTACTTAAGACAGCAAGAAGTAAGGGGAATACACAGGTTTAGATTCAGATATTTTTGTTTTTATCACAACAAGTATATGTTCTTAAAATGCCGTTGTATATCAAACATTTTAAACAATTGCCTCGAAACAAATGAGATTTAAAATTATGGACGAATACTAAATATACCTGCGCATATAAATGGCAAAATCGCATATTCCATCATGCTCCCATCCCTGTTGCACGACTAGCGTGATTTATTTTAGCCGCGAGTGTATGTTTTTTTCCAGTTAATTTAAAAGTAAATAATAAAGAAAAGAAATAAAAAAAAATCAAAATAACTTAATTTAAAAGTTCGTTTTCTTAAATTTATAAGAAAATAAAAAATTCTTCCTCTTTGCTTCATCAATATATTCGATCGTCTTAATAATATTATTTCAATGATACACCGAGAGACGTTAAGATCTTAATTTTCAAACATTTTTAGTATTATTCACGGTGAAACAATTTGTCTTGGATTTTTTTTTTATTTTTTTTTGTAGATAAATGCACCTCTTTCTCTTGAAGGTTCCCTGTTACATACGTAATGTAAATGATCGAAGAATAAATCTCTTCCGCCATAACATTATATTATCATATATGTAAGTCAATTACCTGTTAGTTTGCGCACGTTCTCGTATACGTATGTATATATAGATGTACAGTTAATACAACTGTAAATTATGACAGCAATTAAAATAATGTTAAATCATAGATAATCTATATACGCCTTGGATTATCTTCCTTAGTACTAATGTCGTGAAATTTTAATTTTCTTATTCGACTGTTCTGACTGTTCTGAAATATACCGGGACTTCTACTTTGAAATTGATTGATCGATTGGTCTCTAGGATTAAATACTGGACAAGTGTCCCGGATAACACCGGACCTATTTCTATAGCCCGTTTACATATAACAAGGGCTACGGCACAGGAAAACACATTTCTAATGGTTATTAAATACCACCAGGTCTTTATCAACTGATTCTAAATCAGCAACGTAATCTGCAACGTTATCTATTTTTCAGTAGTGATTTGAAAATATCACTCAAAATTGAGTGTAAAAACGGCGTTTTACGCTCAACTCAAATTTCGCTCATTTCTAAGATATTCGAATCAAACGATACCCAAAATTCATATTTTTATTATTTCGTATCAAAACATATTCTCTTATGTAGTTATTTCCAGCAAATAAGGTAAAATTCCATGTAAAAAATCACTCAATTTTCGTAAGAAATTAACATTTTAATATATTGGAAACTATGCTAAGAAAATTTGCAAATTATTAAAGAATTGTAAAAATTAAGATCCGATTTAAAATGTAGGAATCGAAAACAAATAATTTTACTAATCAGAATATTTTTACACTCAATTTTGAGTGATTTTTTCAAATCGCACTACTGAAAAAAAATTGTTACACCAAACCGACGATATATAGGTTTTGCACTTAAAATTCACAATTTTGCAAACGATATTCAATTTTTTTAGCTCATTCACAATTTTTTATATACGCTTCATTGTCAATTTTTACTAAATCAACCACAATTTTTTGCATAGCAAATTCGTGTTTTCTCAAAGTAAGTTCAATTAAATGTAGAGTAAATTCAAATATTTTTAAAACAAATTCAACTTTTAATATTTCAAGTTCGTAAATTTTTATACCTCAAAATAAACTTTTTGCAAAACAAATTCAGTGCTCCCAATCCTTAACCGATTATGATGGGATTGGGAAGAAGTTCTGGAATATGGCCACTTAGGGCAGAACTCGGTCATTTCTTAACCGATTATGTTGAAATTATTAAATAATTTTTGGAAAAAAGTTCTGAAATATGGCCATCTGGGGCGACACTCGTCCCATTTTTAACCGATTATTATGGGATATGTTGAATTGAAATGGGATTCTAAAATGTTATTGGAAGAAGTTTTAGAAAAGGCCAACTCGAACTCGGTCATTCTTTAACCGATTATAATTTAATTGGGTTTTTAAATATGGCTACCAAGAAGTTTTTTAATGTGGTAAAAAAAACGTTTCCTCATCGTTAATGAACGTAAGTGAAGTTTGAACTTAAAAATATTAAATCAGGCAAACCATTGAATAAATCCAAATGAGTCACAAAATTGTTAAAAAAAAAATCTTAAATTTCTAATATTCTGGTGGATAATCTGAACACCGCTTAAATCACTAGATTGTGAGAAATTAGACATAGTATTGCAAATGATTAATTATGAACTTCTCCACCAACATGTTAATAGAAATTCTAATAAGAAAAATAAAAATGAAAATTATTGCCCAAGTAAACAAAATTAAAAATTTCATTTTGAAAACTTAATACAGACTGATTGGGTTGTAGTACTAGCGAATTATTGCTTAGCCTACGAAATTCGATTTTTTCACATTTTTCATCTATATTTCATTCTCACAACTCAGCTCGTTACCAACACACTACACCATTGAGTAAGAAGCCGAACCAATCATTAAAAATTCCGAAGTACAACAGTTTATAAAAAAACAACAATAAGCCGGGGGAAGATTCGTCGAGAGAAAATTCATGAACCAACAGAAATAGAGAGCACGATGCATTATCGGCCTATTATTTTGCACATCAAGTGCAACTGGAACATAATCATCATCTAGATTCTGCTTTATTTAGGATGCGATTAGCGTAAGTGATTAGAAGTTCAAAATCATTAACTTCTTGGGATAAAACAGAACCAATCGTGCAATCAGTCATGAAGTAGAGATTCGATACGATTCGCATTTTAATTTTTCTGTTCTCGATTGGAGGAAAGTGCCTCCCAATAGATCTGGTATCAGAAAATTCATATCCGAGAAGTTTTTTAAAATTTGATCATGTATCAAATGTTTTGTACTTCATTAATTGATAAGCTTTTCGGACAGATCTGGTTCTAGCCTTCACGAGGTAGAAGTTTCAGGAGGTTGTTATGGGGCCCTCATATTGAGAATGGCCTATGGTCAGCCGCTTTATGAACAACCATAATATTTAGTGGAATGAAATTTTGCATACCGATTAAGCCCAATTTATGGTAATTAATATTTACGGAAAAAAATTAGTGCTAGTCCAGGAGTCGAAAAAATGGGAAAAGAAAATTTAAAATTCGCCTGAAAGATGAAACAAATAAAACCTAATTTCTTGAAAAATTAGAAATAATTTAATTATTTACTTTTGGTTTTTTTTCGATAGTAATGGTGTTTGTAAACCAAAAGTAAAATATAATAAAATTCGTAAACACAAAAAAGTTAGTTGCAAAAATAGAATATAGATGATAAATGTAAAAAAGAATCGAATTTCGTACGCTATGCAGTAATTCGCTAGTAGTACAACTACATGGTATTGCTCTATATATATATATATATATATAGACAATATTCCATGTAAATAATACAACGTCAGTCGTCGCGACCTGATGAGAAGACTGATTTTTTCAAATCATTAATCTCATCCGTTCGAAACTGATTGTTGGGATTCTTACACATTTTCCATCTATAAATCAAAATTCAAAAGAAATAATTTAAGCCGAATTTGTGCTTATCATAGAAATATGATTTTCATAAATTTTCATTCATAAATTGAGGAAAACAAACTAGTCCCTAAAACAAACGAAATACAGAGATAGACCGTTCAATATTTTTGTTGAACAACAAATTAAAAAATGGAAATAAAATATTATAAAATCAAAGAATAAGCAATTCAGATAGCATATTCCTGTCAGGCATGTCCATTGCCATCCGAAAAACGTAGTTGAACAGCAAAGACCGTTGAATGAACGATTTTCTGACATAACGTGCTCCAAAAACCAATGAAATTGGCACTTTTCATTTCATATTCCTATCAGCTATGTTCATTGCATTCCGAAAAATATAGTGGCTGCATTTGTACTAATCCAGAATTGGCCCAATTCCGTTGAACAACAAAGGCAGTTGAATGAACAATTTTCTGACAAAAATTGTTCTAGAAACCGATAAAGTTGGCACTTTTCATCCTATCAGGTATGTCCATTGCCATCCGGAAAAACGAGTGGCTGAATTTGTACAATTTTCTAACAAAATGTATTCTAGAAACCGATGAAGTTGGCACTTCTGATTGAAAATTTCTGTAAATAATGATCATTGCCATCCAAAAAACGTAGTGGCTGATTTTTGCTAATTCTGAATTGGCGCAATTCCGTTGAACAACAAAAACCGTGGAATGAACAATTTTCTGACAAAATGTATTCTAGAAACCGATGAATTTGGTACTTCTGATATCAAATTTCTGTAAATAATGATCATTGCTATCCGAAAAAAGTAGTTGCTGAATTTTTGGTAATCCACAACTGGCCCAATTCCGTTGAACAACAAAGACCGTTGAATTGAGGACTTTTTAACAAAAAGTGTTTTAGAAGTTGATGAAGTTGGCACTTCTGATTGCATATTCCTATCAGTTATGTTTATTGCCATTCGGAAAATTTAGTATTTGAATTTGTGCTAATCCAGAATTGGCCCAATTCCGTTGAACAACAAAGACCGTAGCATGAACGATTTTGTGACAAAAATTATTCTAGAAACCGATGAAGCTTGAACTTTTAATTGCATATTCCTATCATGTATGTTCATTGCCATCCGAAAAATATAGTGGCTGAATATTTGTTAATTCTGAATTGGCCCAATTCCGTTGAACAACAAAGACCGAGGAATGAACAATTTTTTGACAAAAAATGTTCTAGAAACCGATGAAGTTGGCACTACTGATTGCAAATTTCTTTAAATAATAGTCATTGCCATCCAAAAAAAGTAGGGCTGAATTTGTGCTAATCCTAAACTGGCCCAATTCCGTTGAACAACAAAGGCCGTTGAATGAATAATTTTCTGACAAAAACAGTTCTAGAAACCGATGAAGTTGGCATTTTTCATCCTATCAGGTATGTTCATTGCCATCCGGAAAAACGAGTGGCTGAATTTGTGCTAATCCAGAATTGGCCCAATTCCGTTGAACAACAAATACCGTTGAATTAACGATTTTCTAATAAAAAGTGATCTAGAAACCGATGAAGTTGACACTTCTGATAGCAAATTTCTGTAAATAATGATCATTGTAAATAATGATCAGCAAAGACCGTTGAATGGACAATTTTCTGACATAACGTGCTCCAAAAACCAATGAAATTAGCACTTTTCATTTTATATTCCTATCAGCTATGTTCATTGCATTACGAAAAATATGGTGGCTGCATTTGTACTAATCCAGAATTGGCCCAATTCCGTTGAACAACAAAGGCAGTTGAATGAACAATTTTCTGACAAAAAGTGTTCTAGAAACCGATAAAGTTGGCACTTCTGGTTGCATATTCCTATCAGTTATGTTCATTGCCATCCGAAAAATATAGTGGCTGACTTTGTGCTAATCCAGAATCGGCCCAATTCCGTTGCACAACAAATACCATTGAATTAACGATTTTCTAACAAAAAGTGCTCTAGAAACCGATGAAGTTGGCACTTCTGATAGAAAATTTCTGTAAATAATTGTCATTGCTATCCGAAAAACGTAGTGGCTGAATTTGTGCTAATCCATAACTGGCCCAATTCCGTTGAACAACAAAGGCCGTTGAATTGAAGATTTTTTAACAAAAAGTGTTTTAGAAACCAATGAAGGTGGCACTACTGATTGCATATTCCTATCAGGTATGATCATTGCCATCCGAAAAACGCAGTGGCTGAATTTGTGCTAATCCAGAACTGGCCCATTTCCATTGAACAACAAAGACCGAGGAATGAACAATTTTCTGACAAAAAATGTTCTAGAAACCGATGAAGTTGGCACTACTGATTGCAAATTTCTTTAAATAATAATCATTGCCATCCGAAAAAAGTAGTGGCTGAATTTGTGCTAATCCTAAACTGGTCCAATTCCGTTGAACAATAAAGGCAGTTGAATGAACAATTTTCTGACAAAACGATTTCTAGAAACCGATGAAATTAGCACTTTTCATACTATGAGGTATGTTCATTGCCATCCGGCAAAACGAGTGGCTGAATTTGTGCTAATCCAGAATTGGCCCGATTCCATTGAACAACAAAGACCGTTGAATGAACAATTTTCTAACAAAAAGTGTTCTAGAAACCGATGAAGTTGGCACTTCTGATTGCATCTTCTGGTTGGCCAATTCTGGATTAGGACAGCCAAAATCGCTGACGATGAGGAAAGCCATGATAAAGTTATTCTTCTGTATGACAACGCTCGGCCTCACGTTGCAAAAGTTGTTAAACAAATATTTGAAAACGCTATTTGAAAAATCCTTCAGTCATCTTAGCTCAAAATGTTAAGAAATACTAATATTACTGATCATATAATGATTAAGATGATGATGATGACGGTCATGATTGTCTTTAAAAAAATATTTCATTCCTTCTTTTATTTTGGTATGCTTATTTATTTATTGTAGTTTTTAATCTTAAACGAACCAAATTACACAGACAGAAAATAAAAAGAAACTGAAAACTCTTAAATGGGATGTGCCTTTCGAGCCCCACCACACACTAAACATATTTCTTTACGATTTTGTATACAATTCGATTTCGGAATCTATATATCGACCTACACTCATATGTTTTGTTTCGTATTCATTTGGTTTTCGGTCTATCTTGTTTATGTTGTTTCTGTTATACATATAAGACGTACGTCCGTAAATAAATATATGTGTGCCTGTGTCAGAAGAAAATTTAAAGAAAATACAAGAAAAAACAAAAAAAATAAAAATTAATAATCATGGCCACATTTCGTCTCTCATCATTATTATTACGTTTTGTATCTTAAGTTGAATATATACAAAGACTATATACCTACATACATATATAGAAACGACTTTTCTTGAATTTCTACCTCTCAATATCTTATTTTGTGTTTTCTTCGCAGCTTCTTATTTTATTTATATAAAGCTGAGAAAGATGCATGTAATTATTACAGCGCTAGACTTACAAATTTTTTCATAAATTTTTGATGTGTACGAACGCATACGGCCAATAATTTATCCTGCACAATACACCTTTTCTTGTTTTGTATAGAAAACATATACGTGACTAGTGTTTACCGACCGATATCATAATTTCCAATTCGGTTCTGTTGTGTAGCAGAGAATTTTTTTCGACCATAAATCGAGTATAAATAATAGGTAGGTATTTACTATTCGATCAAGAGTGATGAGGTTGTTTAAGATTCCAAAAAGTATTTAAAAGAAACTAACAAGAAAAAGAAAACAAAAATCTTACCTGATACACAATAATTTACCTGTTGATGAGAAATTGGAATTAAGACATTAAAAATTAAAAAGGTGTATATGTAATATATAAATAAATAAGAGAAGATATATATATATATATATATATATATATATATATATATATATATATATATATATATCTTCTCTCTGTCTGATCGTCATATCTTTCGTGATCTTTCGTACGGTCCCAAAAATTTTGATTGTAGCTATCCACCAGGGTTAAACTGCGTGCACTTGATGGCAACAATGTCCCCCACTCGATAGGCCCGTGCCTTTTTTGTTCTTGTTGTACTTTGCTAATTTGTAATTTTGCTGCACCCCTACGATTAGTACGTTCTTCATTAAACTGCATAGCAATTTCCTCTTCGACTACTTCTTTAACCCGTGCGTATACACACCCGGCTACCCGGGTAGCTAATGTGGGTACTGCAATTTTGAAGTTAGACGTTTCTAGCTCCTTGACATCCAAGAATTGACTATTATTTTTCGATTTTTGTATAGAAACTGGATAAAAGTTATTTTTTGATGAAGTTATTTGTGAATAATTTTTCTTTAGCCTTCTACACCCGGGTTTATTTTAAATTGTAAAAAGTTATATTTATATTTTTTTTGCAAAATTAAAATTAATTCGTTTAATCGAAGTAATATATCATAAAATATTAATACTTCAGTTATACAAAACAACGCACACCGGTTTTCTACACACACACTGCATGTTTTTCGTAAAGCCCGACGACTTGTAGGAGAACGAAACACACATCCAGCATTTTCCTGTTTGTGGAATGCGCCCAGTATTATCACGCGCTACACCAGATGTTGTTTGCTACTGGCCATGCATAATTTCTGGAAGTGGTTTCCCAAGTATACATTCAATTTCTGAATGTTCTGGACTGCTTGGATGTCTATTGGACGACATCGAACGATTATTTTCGATGTATATTTTAAATGTCGCAAGACATGCGACATCAATATTATTGTAGAAAAAGGCCATATCAATGGTTTTCTATTTGTTGTGTAGTGCGATTGTCAACGCCACTTTTATTTCTATTGTAATAGTGAATAATTACGACCCTTAAGCTAGCAGAACTTATTCAGCAGAACATTACAAGATTGTATGGATAGTTATGGGCTAATTTAATGCCGCATTTAAAAGTTTTGGGCTCCATTCCTACCAACTAAAGCTCGGGGTTCTGCTAGCTTTAGAAAAAGTTAGCAGAACCCATATCAAAAAATGATTTTAAATCAAATAGAAAAATAAAGGTTAATTTTAGGTTAATTAAATGTCATATTTAAATTTCTTTATTCTGCTCGATCTAGAAAATGCAAACGGCTTTATCATTTCAAAGCTAGCAGAACTCAAATCGAAAATCGGATCAAAACCGAAATTAGAACGCAAAATAAGATCTAGGGCGGTATATTGTACCATCACTTCGAATCGAAATTTGAAAAAAAATCGAATGGCGGTATGTTGTATCATTTTCGAAAAGCAAAAATGATACAACTTTCACTTTTTCGATTCGACTTTTTTCGAATTCGACTTTTTTCGATTCGAAGTGATGGTACAACATACCGCCCCTATTGACAATCAAATATTGTAATTTTAAGCTCCCGAAAATTATCGCCTGCCGAATTTTAAATTTAAAACGACCCAAAATACTGTCTTTTATAAAGGTGTAAAACTTTTTAACACGCTGAATAATGAAGACATAGACGGTAAAATTTCGAATCTCAAGCTGAATTGAAAGATGACTCTACACTATTTATTGCTAGTTATAATACTTACTTCACTAACAATATTTATTTTTTATCAAGTTGCAGTAGTTGCTATTGTTATTTAATCAAATTATTACGAAGGGTATTGAGAGTTTCAACACTATATGACGAATAACCAAGTATGCGTTTCATGTGATGTTAAAAGCGGGCGCTATTAAAAGCGGCCTCCCAAAGACCCCCAAAATGTGGAGACCTGGGTGGAATAGTGTGCCAATGAATCCCGTGATCAATGTAATATCTTAAAACTTTATGTCGATGGACTTCAGACAAAAATAAATTTTGAAGATCTCGAAATTCGGATCGTGCTCCGACGAAATTCATAGCATTGTCTGAGTAAATATTAGTCGCTATACAGGCATTAGTGCTTTAATCAGTCACGATTCCCATATGAATCGCTTTATATGCGAGACAAATGAATAACGAAAGATAGGATTTAATTAGAATTCGTGATCTGGCGTTGGATTGGGTCACGAATAGACCACATAAGTCAATCCCGACATTTTGAAATAGTCTGATCTAGTTGGCCCATAATTTGTTGTAAAGTCCGCGGACGAGCACGAATGCATCGTATAGAACTTTGAACAGTCTTACAACATAAACTTCTTCCGCCAATAATCCAAAATCGTTGTCTTAAATTTTACAACAATGATTGGGCACTTGGGAACGTAGAAGTCGCATATGTTCATGATTAACGAGAAATTTGGTAAATGAGTGTCATTTTCACCTATAAACGGATTTAATGTCTTTAAATGACTTTCAGCAGATGATTGCATCGAAGATTTTTGATGTCATTGTAATATTCCTTCTGTTGAATGTGTTTAATAATAGCTTTTAAGGAATTGTCTAGTTCTGCAACCGCAAGTTGTACAACAGACGTGGCCACAGAATTGGCCTTTTTGAGGACGGATGGTGAGATGCTACTTTTATGAAGATTTATTCTTGCTTTTATTAGTTGTACAAATCGAAGTAGAAATCCAACAACACGGATGGTAGTAGGGTATCTGGAATATTTAAAAACACATTTCCATTCGTCATCTTTTCCATTTTCCATTTTAATTGCTGAATGGACTTCTAATAAATGTTGAGTTTTACATGCAATCGAAACTTTCTCAACCGGTTGATCTAGTATTTTTAATTTGGCTTTCTCAAGAAGTCCGGCCCATTCCACCAAGTAGAATTTGTTTTAATTTCTAAAGGCATCTGACCACGTGAAACAGCATCAGCTGGATTTTTCACCGTCGGGACATAATACCGATGATTAGGCAAAGTTTAATCTTAGATTTTTCAGATTCGATTGGCGGCCAATTTTTCGAAACTTGACGGTACGGATCTGATCCGATGACGGCTCCGTATCCTTGGAATAAAAATTTGTCCAATGGAACTAAGTTAGTCTTTAAACCGGTTCCAAAAAGCTCACGACTCTTGGAGAAGTGCCTCGTCCCACGCGAATTCCGATTCCCAAAGTTTTTGCATAAACCATTTTTCTGTTAGAACAATCGGTGCACGCAATCCCAATGGATCAAAAACCCGTGCGATCTCGGAAAGAACAGATGTGTTCGTATATGATCCGGTTATCAAGTACTTCTCAAATGCGAATGTAAATTGACCTGATTCCAGTTGTTCCAGTTCATTCCCAATATTTGAATTGATTTGAGTCGTTCCATGATGCTTGTCGAAGATGAATTAACATTCTTATTGTTGCTTTGAATTTTGCGAAATTCGAATCCTACACGAGCTAATATATCGACGATGTCATGTTTTTAGTATGATTCCATTTTACTCGCGTGTCAGATCACGAAAAAACTCATTTAAGAATTTTGGCTGCGTTAGGAAATGAATCTTTAAGTTGCCGAAGACAGTTTATAGCATTTAAGTGGACCTGTACCTCCAGATGAGTTATTCCACCAAATACGTTGCAAGTCTTGTTGATTGCTATGAACAACAATTTGACGGTACATTTTAGTTATGTCTACCATTAGACAATAATTTAAGGAAACATTCGAGGACGATTTTGCGGACGCGTTGAAAACCACCCTTAATTTGATCGTACTACTACTCTTTCGCATTACCGCACGATGGGGCAGATAATAAGTTTTCTCAAAGATGCAATTTGATCCCTCAGGCTTATCAACCTCTTCCATATGCCGAATTGATATATCGCTTGTCCATATACATATGTATGAATATTTGACCTGTTTCTTGTCGCTCATTGATCCGGATCAGTTCAAAATGGAAAACGTGATTCAAATTTGGTTTTAGTTAACAAATTTTGATTTTAAATCTAGCAACGCCTTTGTATTGTTTCATGAAACATGATCTGAACTGGATCAGATGAAGCGTCAAAAAAAACAGCTATTGTTTTAACGCACTGACCGATGAGCCTCCTAACTGAACTATGATAGATTTTATTGGAAGAGCAACACTGTACCTTCCTGAATTTACCGAAAAATACTTATTTATTTTACCGAAGATATATACTTAAAATTCTGGTCGATGGGCCAAAAAATGTAAAATCGAATACAGTTGACTGTATATTAAATTAAATTAAACAAAAATAATTTTCAATTTTATTTGCGACTTAAGCATATAAATTTTCGATGCGTACTACTCCATTTACAAAACAATAATAACAACCATAGAAAAAAAAACGAAAAATATCCGACAATTCCAAATGTATATGTTGCCAATTTTTTATAGATTAAACAGGGTTCTAGTTTCGGTTATGGTCTGATTTTCGATTTGGGTTCTGGTAGCCTTAGATTAAATGACGTATACTTGTTTGCCCAGTAAATGTAGTATACCCGTTTGCCCAAACTGTCACTAGATGTTATTTTGCGTTCTAGTTTCAGTTTTGGTCCGATTTTCGATTTGGGTTCTGCTAGCTTTGAAATGATATAGGTTAGGTTAGGTTAAGTTAGAGTGGCTGCTATCGCACACTTAGGCCAATAATGGCCCATTGTGATACCACAGGATCCAATCTCCCCTTACTCCCGCTGAAACCAACCAGAGCTACTGATGTAGCGTAAAATATCTCGCACCCCAAAGTCCGCGAGTTCAGAAAGGCTTTCCATGTTGTACACACCCAAGTACCTATGTCTTTTGTATGATAGTGCTGGACACGAGCACAGGAAGTGAACTAACGTCTCTTCCTCCTCTTCGTCCATACAACTTCGACAAAAGTCATTCGTCTCTAGACCCAGCCTTCTCGCATGTTCCCCAAAAAGGCAGTGTCCTGTCAGTATCCCTACGACCAATCCTAAATCTCGTTTTCCCAGGGATATAAGTGCCTTGGAGCGCCGCAGGTCCAGTTTTGGCCAAACCTGTTTTGCTACCCTGCACGTGAGAGTGTTGGTCCACCTCTCATCTGACAAGGCGATTGCCTTTTTACTGAGCGTCAATTTGAGCGCTGCTATAGGCCTCCCCAGACCTGCCCTTTCCGGTTGCATCTGGAGAGTCGTACCGTACCTAGCTAGTTCGTCTGCCCTGCAGTTTCCCGTGACGTCCGAGTGACCAGGGACCCAGATTATCTGGATACTGAAATACTCGCTCATCTCATTAAGAGATGATCGGCAATCCAGCGCCACCCGTGACTTCAGAGAAACCGCCTCTAGTGACCTGAGTGCCGCTTGACTGTCCACATAAATCGCGATATCCCTAACAGATACCACGTTATGCTTCAACCATGTCACGACTTCCCCTATCGCCACCACTTCAGCCTGGTACACGCTGCAGTAGTCAGGGAGACGAACAGAAATATTAACATTAAGCTTCTCACAGAAGACTCCGGCTCCTACTTTGCCGTCTAGCTTTGAGCCGTCCGTGAAAAATTGCAGTGCCTCGTTTTCCAGTATTGATCCGTTCCTCCAGGATTCCCTAGAAGGACAGATGATCCGGAAACCTATATCGAAGCACAACGTTGGTTTAATATAATCTAGATTCACCAGTTCTTCCCCTAGTGATCTAACTATCGTCGAGTGTCCCGCCTGAAGACACTTCCACTGAGAGACAGCCGAGAGCCTTGTAGCCACATTGGCTGCCATCTGCTTACCAAAAAATTCGATTGGAATAAGATGGAACATAACCTCTAAAGTGCGTGTAGGTGTTGTCCTAAGCGCCCCGCTTATAAGCATACAGGCCGTTCTTTGCACCTTCTCCAACATCCTTATATAGGTTACCTTTTCCAGAGCTGGCCACCACACGCCCACCCCGTACATCAGCACAGGCGTTACCACTGCGGTATAGAGCCAGTGTACCAGCTCTGGTTTCAAAACCCATTTCTTCCCTATGGCGTTTCTACACGAGTAAATGGCTACATTAGCCTTATTCACCCTTTCTACAATGTTAGGCTTCCAGCTGAGCTTACTGTCCAAGATTATGCCCAAAAATCTCGCTCTGTCAGCAAAAGCCAGTCTAATGCCGTTCACGGTAGGAGGGCTAACTACCGGAATTTTATATTTCTTAGTAAATAGTACCAGCTCTGTCTTGGAGGGGTTGATCCCTAATCCACATTTGCTGGCCCATTTCGTAACGATCAGGAGTGCATTCTGCATAACATCCCTAATCGTATCCAGATATTTACCTGAGACAGCTATTGCTACATCATCTGCATACGATACAACCCCTATACTCTCTTTCTCCAGTTCCAACAGCAATCCATTCACCACTGCACTCCAAAGTAAGGGGGACATTACTCCTCCCTGCGGAGTTCCTCTAACCACCCGCCTTCTAATGGTGGCCTCTCCCAGTTCCGAGATAATAATCCTGCTTACCAGCATCTGATTTATCAACCTACTTATAGGATAATCCACCTTCAGAAATGACAATCCTTCTATGATCGCCTCCGTTTTTACATTATTAAAGGCACCCTCAATGTCGAGAAATGCTACCATACAATACTCTTGCGAGTAAATTGACTTCTCAATCATGCGTACTAGATCGTGCAGAGCTGTGTCCACCGACTTTCCCTTACAGTACGCATGCTGCGACATTGCCTAATTCCTTGGCTCAACTTTTGTTCGAATAAGTACGTCTATCAATCTTTCCAAGTTTTCAACATAAAGGATGATAGAGTTATAGGCCTCAGGTCCTTTGGATAAGCCTGTGAGCTTTTTCCCGATTTCGGGATAAAAACCACTCTGACCTCCGTCCATTTCCTGGGAATATAGACCAATTGCAGACATCCCCTGAAGATACCTCCAGTCAGGGGAGGATAACTGCAGAGTTCCTTTGGATCTCTGCTGGTATAATCCGATCCGGGCCCGCCGATTTATAAGGCTTAAAACCGTTCAGCGCCCACAGGATTCGTTTCTTGTCCACGATGCCATCCACATCTGTTAAAGGTGTTCCTCGATGAGCTTCAGGCTCCATCGAGTCATCAATGCTTCCCGGAAAATGGGTCTCAATGAGAAGCTCCAATGATTCCGCACTTGAAGCTGTCCATAACAAGTCCGGCCTAATTAAGTAACTAGGACTGGTTGGGTTGGTAGATAGAATTTTCCTAAGGCGAGAAGTCTCAGAGACTTCCTCCATTCTACAACAGAAGAGTCTCCAAGACCCCCTTTGTGCCTTCCTCAACTCTTTTTTGTATTTTATCAGGTCTTCCTTATAGGAATCCCAATCCCGATTTTCCCTGGTGTTCTTAGCCTTATTAAAGGCTGTCCTACACACTCTCCGATAGGTTTCCAACTCCGTGGTCCACCATGTCGGTTTCTGCCTGCCCCTAGGTTTTATCAGGGGACACGCAGCGTTAAATGACAGATTGCATGCTTTTGTGACAATATCAACCATGTCGTCTAATTCCTCTACTGTCGCCGGAAGTCCAGGAACCTCCAGCGGCAATAGTTCCTTCAACACCTCCCCATATTTGTTCCAGTTTGTCCTTCTGGGATTCCTAAAGGCTTTCCGGGCAACAGGTTTGATGTTGAGGTTATATGTAATATATCGGTGATCAGAGAATGAGTGCTCCTTCGCCACTCTCCACCCACTGATCATATCAAAAATTGTTTCTGACGCACAGGTTACATCTAGAACCTCCTGTCGATTTCTAACAATGAATGTTGGTTCACACCCAATATTGCAAACTACGAGGTTAGTATTTAATAAGTAATCAAAAAATAACTCACCTCTTTCGTTAATGTCTGTGCTTCCCCAGATTGTGTGATGCGCGTTTGCATCACATCCAAGTATCACACCTACCTTTTTCAGACCTGCTTCCCGGATCAGTTCCCCCAGATTACCCGGTGGAACCTCCTTTTCACGATCCATATAGGCTGAGGCTAGCCATAGTTTTTCACAGCCTACCTCAGCGCTCACCGCTGTAACGTCCCCGCTACTAAATTGTGGAAGAAGAAAAATATTCAAATTATTTTTCGCTAAGATACACGATCTGATCTTTTCAGAATTGCTTGAGTATAATACTTTATACCCTTTCATTCTGAGGCCACAGATCCTGTTATTGTTAATCCAAGGTTCTTGGATTAACACCAAGTCCTCATCTGACTTAGTCAGTCTGAGCACGAGAGCTGCCGAGGCAGCCTTCGTGTGATGTAGGTTTATTTGTACAATGCTAATCATTGTAATGGACCTTACTCACCTTTTCCTGCACTCCCTGCATCAGGATAGTGCAATTTACCTCATTGTTCCGGACGCTGTCTTCCTCTCGTCGAGAGCCTGACAGGATGTCCCCATCAGGCTCCAGAGAGAGGAGGCTGCCTCCCATCACCAACTTCTCTTCGTCCGAAATATCGGAACGGCTACCCTGGTCGTCCTCAGTCCGCTTGACCATTTCCTGCCGGGTCCGTTCGCCGTCGCCCCCAGGCTGGTCTTCCGCGCCCTTATCGACCTCGTCTTTCTTAAACTTTAAGAGTGATCGATCCGAAACCGAAGTTGATCACTCCCTTAGATCTAGCAAGGAAAGCCAAGGATTCTTTATTGATCAGCATGATTGCCAATCTAAAGCCCCCCTGGCCTCCTCCTGCTTCACAATCCTCCATCCTTCCGTTGGAAGATCGGGATTACTGGCCCGGATAATCTCAATGATCTCCTCTGGCTTATCCGGCTCAGTTGGTAACCAGACGCGTGCCCTCGGCCTGCTCGGGATTTCCCCTCTGCTGACTGCTTCAAGCCTCGCGCCCGGCCACACCTCGCCTACCTCGGCCACTGCCCTTTTATAGAGATCGACCGATCTCTGGTCCGAGCACGCAGTTAGCTTAACGCGCCCTTGGTGCCATCCCGCAGCTCTGCAGGACGCGGGGGATCGTGGATTTTCTCTCAGGATCCTCAAGAAAATGGAATTTAGTGCATTATACACTATCCTCCTTTTCTTGAAATGATATAGCCTTTGCATTTTCTAGATCGAGCAGAATAAAAAAATTAAAATAGGGCATTTAATTAGCCTAAAATTAACCTTTATTTTTCCAATTGTTTTTAAATCATTTTTTGATATGGGTTTTGCTCACTTTTTCTAAAGCTAGCAAAACCCGCGCTTTAGTTGGTAGGGATGGAGCCCAAAAATTTTTAATGCGGCATTTAATTAGCCCATAATTAGCCTATAATTATCCATACTATCTTGTAATGTTCTGCTGAATGGGTTCTGCTAGCTTAAGGGACGTGAATAATTTCGGGTTTCCTTGAGTTGACAGTAGTAATACACTTTCTTTTTTTTTTGGTAGCGTATATGCTTCAGGATTTTGCTGGTAACATTTCTTGTATGTAATAAAAAAATTGTCCATGGCAATATTTCTTCCGGATCCTTTGAATGAATACAAAGATCTTTTACAACCAGTTCTCCTTGGTTGGTTTCTCTTCCTGTTGGTTGCTTACCGGTGTAAATTTGACCGGTAATGGGATTTGAGTTAGATGAGCCGCAAGAACGGAATAATAAATAAATATTTACTAAGCGACCACGTAAATGGAATAGCTGCTCATTCACAACGATGCATTCGGATGGCGTGTAAATATTTCGCAAATTGGCATTTAGCATTTCAAATATTTCGCTTATAGCAGCAGCTTTATCACTCTCTAAGCGAAATGCTCTTGTAATCTTATTGTCAAATCTAACGAATCTCGATATTTCACGAAACCGATTCAAACCCATGCATGCTCAATATAAAAGCCCATAACACTGTCGCTTTATTATACCCGAGAAAATACATTCGTCGGTTTCGTCGATCATCATGGACCACTTCTATGGTTTCGCAAAATATTATGACGCAATGTTGGATAGGTTTTCGTCGCTATATTATTCCATCTCTAGCTTTAAAATAATCGGAAGCAGTATTTTCCTGATTATTTTGAGTATCATCGATTTTACGATCGTCATCGTCACTAGAATGCGCACACTGTATGCGAATAGATCTTCTACATCGGGAGTCCTCTGGATCCTCGTCACCGAAATCATGCACGCACTCATTGTCATCTTCACATTCGTCTTGCAAACTCCTGAAATTGAAAAATTAAAAATTTTGAGTTGTGTCACTGTTGCACCAAACCGACGATATATAGGTTTTGCACTTCAAATTCATAATTTTGCAAATGATATTCAATTTTTCTTAACTTTTTACAAGTCAACAAATTCGTTTTTTTTAAATTAATTTCAATTAAATGTGGAGTAAATTCAAATATTTTTAAAACAAATTCAAGTTTTAATATTTCAAGTTCGAAAACGTTTACAATTCAAAATCAAATTTTTGCAAAACAAATTCAGTGATCTGGAAGAAGTTTTGAAATATGGCCACCTAGGACCGAACTCGGTCATTTCTTGACAGATTATGATGGGATTTTGTTTGTTGGATGGAAATTTCGGGGTTTTCGAGGTCGTTGTTGATAAGAATAGTATAAATTTATCCGAGCTCTTTGTGTAGGGTTCATAACGTGATTTTGTGTGAGAGTAGGTAGTTGGCTACGATTATATTTTATTTTTCACGAAAATTTCCTTTTATATCCGCTATATTATTTTGCGCTGCTATCGCGACCAAAGTGTATTTTATACATCAAATTTATTCACCAAACGACAAAAGTTTCTTTGATAATATAAATGTCGAGTAACAATAATAAGGCAAGTAGATTTAAATCTTAAAGGTGGTACGCCACATCACCCCCTTACCAGTGAGTTGATGAACGATACTGTGGAAAGTGCTGGTACTTTCGTAGATCTTCCTGCTCTTGTTACTGATGATTTTGGGATGAAGCTGGTTGTTTCGTCTGCTTTCAAGCATGATTTCTTATTCCTCTGTGGCCTGATTGCTTTCCTTTTGGCTGGTGGTTGTGGTTGGAGATTGAATTGTACTTTTGTTGAGCGCGAATTATCACTTCAACCTGTAGATTGAAATATTACTGGTTTTTCCTCTTATTTCCAGAATGAATGATTTTTCATTCCGGCCAACAACACGGAAAGGACCTTCGTATGGTGCAAATATCTTTTAGCCGCAGTAACGTAATGGTGGAATCGGACGAATTTGATTGAAACGCTCTCGTAGTTCTTTGAGACGAAATCTGACTGATTCGTGGGATTTTTGATTCTATTAGCAATTGGCTAGGAATGCGAATCTGCTCACCAAAAACTAGTTCGGCAGAGGTAGTTTTTAAATTCTCACGATACGTAGTTATGTAGCACGCCACACAATACTGAGCCACACAAACCTGTCCGATGTGGGTTTCACTGATGCCTGTACTCCTAGATGCGATAAGTTGTGGTTAGCTTCAAACACTGCTTTCCGGAAATCTGTGGGGATATATGGATGCGTATTGCCTGAGAAAACATCACACCACAACAATTTAGAGGAATTAATCGTTACTGAAATTTTTTCAAACTGGAGACCGGTTGGTGATGCCAGTAAGCCTTTTCAGGCAAGGCGATGCTATCTAACCGTGACAGAGTGTCGGCGACAACACTATCACATTCAGAAATATGCTGAATGTCGTTTGTAAATTGCTCGATAAAATCTAGGTAGCGGAATTGTCTTGGTGACGCCTTTGTCGGATTCTGCATGAACGCATATATCAACGGTTTGTGATCCGCGAACAACGTGAATAACTTGTTGGATGCATCAACCATCAATGCTAATTTAGCTGTTGAACAAGGATGGACTAAAAGTGTCACTTCGCTTAGTTGAATTTGCGATCGAACAAACGCTTCTTCAGCTTCCTTAGCCCCCTCGATGGCTCTGGAATCGTTCTTTTTGCTACCCTTAAAATAGTCATTAGGAACAGCTTCACTTCTGCTTGGATTTGGAGATCTATAAAAGATTAAAACACCCAAAAAGCGTCGTAATTCTTTAATTGTTTTCCGCTGAACCATTTTTACGATGTCCGAAACGCGTACCGGAAGTGGTTTAATTCCTTCTGCTGATACTTCATGACCCAAGAAATTGGTTTTTGTCTTCAAGAATTGACATTTCTCTGTGTTAATCACGAGACCTGCGTCGCCCAATTTAGCAAAAATAATCTCTAAATGTTAAAAGTACTCGTTTGTGTTTTTTGATGCTACCAGCAGATCATCCAAATAAAAAAAAACTCAAATTTTGTAAGATCGAATGCATAAAACGTTGAAAAGAATTGCCCGCATTTCTCAGACCAAACGACGCGCGAGAAAAATTCGTATAACCCAAAAGATGCGGAAATTGTAGTCTTGGCAATATCTGATTCCTCGATTTTAATTTGGTGGTACGCTCTAAGTAAGTCGATTGTTGAAAACACCGTGGATCCTTCCAATTGATGCGTAAAATTTTGTATGTATAGTATCGGGTAACAGTCCGGTACTGTGACGTTGTTTAGGGCCCTGTAATATCCACAGGGACGCCATTCATCTTTTTCTTCGGAACGAGATGCAGCGGGCTTGTGCCCAAGGACTGTCAGAACGTCTACAGATTCCCTGCTTGATCATATATACGAATTCTTTTTTGGCTATCGCCAGCTTCTCTGTGCCAATCGTCGAGGTTTGGCAAAAACCGGAGCTTCACGAGTCACTATGTGGTGGGTGACTTGATGTTTTATCGGTTTTTGTGCCTGAATCTCGTGAGTCCTTTAATTTGGTTAATAGTGGAAGAATACGAATGTCGATGACACTAGAGTTGATTACACGAACAGTGGGTGTATTAGAGGATCTAGTAATTGTCGCCTGAGACCTAGGTCTAAGTTGATTCTTTGATTTTCAAAGGTTTTAAGTTGCGACTCGTTCGCTGCATATAAGTAAAAATCAGGGTTGTGTTTCCTCTGATCGCTCTTGGCTGCTGGCATGACAGATATGTCCGCCCCAGTATCAACTAAATATGTTTTATTCGATGATTTATCGTAGATTTTAAGGTGACAGTTTTGAGAGTTACCGGAACAAGTCCCCGTCGTCTGCACCGGAAAATTTAGGCTTTTGACTTTCCTACCACTTGGAACAGTTCGTTTTGCAATTTCGAGTTGCTTCCTTTAATCGGTAATGGAAAACACATAATTGTGGTGTATCATTATCTGCTGATGAAGACTGTTGATTGCCGGAAAACTCACGTTTGTTTGAATAGGTTCGTGCTCTGTTGGTATCCGGAGAACGACTCATATTATCTAACCGTCGAATGATCTCACTAATTTGATTAGCAAGTGAGGAATCATTATTCGTAATTGGTGACGTATTAATCGACATTACATGTGTTTGAGAAATTTTTTCGACAATTCTTTCTGCTAGCTCGGCCAGTTTTGTTGCTGATAATGAATCGGTCGTGGGTGACAAAATTTCTTGTGCACGAACCGGTAAACGTTTCATCCAGATCGTCTTTATCACATTATCGTTGACCTTGGACCCCCTGATAACTTGCAGTTTCCTCAGCAATTGAGATGGTTTCATGTCGCCCAACTCAATTCCTTGTAGTAGCCGATGAATTTGGGTCTGTTTTGATTCACATGATCTCTCCAAAATTATCTTCTTTATATTGGAAAATGGTGTGCAAGAACGAGATCTCATTTTCATGCAATATACCCAATCCCATCATAATCGGTTAAAAATTGACTCCTCAATTAGTCCGTTAAATGTATAAAATTTTACGTAAAAATGTCACATAACGCACCAATTTAACGCATCATTCAACATCACAGTATTTAACGCAGCGAGTAACATGAACCCAAAACTAGTCCCCTAAATGTTTTACCAAGCATAAAACAACACCTAAATTAATTTCACAAACAGCATATTCCTCTAAGGAAGGCGTACCGCAAGCGTAACAAAAAATTAGTAAATGTCATATGCAACACTTCGCAAACGTAGCGCTTTTGCGGTAGGGAAACGAATCGTATGCGTAAATTTTGGACTATGAATTTTAAAATGCGAACTTATTTTATAACGTCAAAACGAAATGTTTCTATAACGACAATGCGGAATGTTGTTATAACATTAAGACGGAACAATTTTGTAGTGGAAAAAAGTCTTTTTCACTAAAATCCTAATGGTTTAAGAGTTATCAAAGTGAAAATGAGTATATTTTGACAAATTTTTGACTCAGAGCCAAAACATGTTGAAAGCGATATCTCAAAAATGGGGACTAACTTTGAAATGGGACTAGCACCATTGAATTCAGCGTACTCAGTTTACTCGCCCTGGGTGCCCAGCTTGTCACATTTTTCAACTAGTACAGTCTAATCATACTCTTTCTATTGCGGTCTTTAGCGTATTGAAACCAGCGCTTGATAATAGTTTATGATATCAGAAACTCTATCTGTTGTAAATGGCGTTTTCTGAAAATAACAAATACGTTTAAAATTGTGATTCAAAACTACGAACCTTTGCTAATTTTCATAACAGTATATGATTTTATAGGTATGTTCGAATTATGCCCAAACCATGAGAATTTTCAACCCGCTTCATTACTGATAACCAATTTTAAGCACCCGCGAACATATTTGATATTCGAGTGATTTTAGTTGTTCTGCGAGCTCTTGAAATCCGTCAAATGTTGAACGTATGGTATGTCAAGAATTTATGTTTTGGAGGATTCTGATAATCTGGTATTTTTGGCAGCCTGTGATTTTTGATGCTCGTGTCTTAAAAATTTCAATTCTTTTAATACGGCTTTCAATAAGATATTATTTTGGTGACAAATTTTATTTTGTTGTAATGGCGTGACAACTGTTTCATACGTTGTTGGAATTTTATTATTTTGTGATGTCAGTTGAATATTATTCCTTTTATTTGAATAGGTAAACTTTTTGTGAGTGTGTTTTTGGGTGGTGGTTTCTTGTACTGTCGATTTTTAAAAAGTTTATATAATTATTATTTTTTTGTTCTCTCTCTCTCTCTGGCATTATATCCCATCAAGGGATTTGGCCGCCTCAAATGAGGTTTCATAATCATATTTTCATTTCGGATAATGAGTGATTAATTCATTGATCCTAAACCAGCCGTGAAATTTTTTCCTTGTCACCACCGGGAATCGAACCCGGGACCTCCGGTCGCTGGAGCAAGCATGCTAACCACTTTGCCACCGGGGCGGCAATTGTTTTTGTTCAGCATCAGACAAATCTGGTTCCTCGTCAGTAAAACGTTGAGAGTATTGGGAATCTAAATTAAAAATAAAGATAAGAGCAGTTAATTAAAAACATTATAAATTATTTAATATATTTATAAATTGTGGGTTGGGCTCGTTTTCCCAAATTTCAAAATTCCGAAATCAAAATCCCGAAATCAAAATCCCGACTTTCAAAATCTCTACTTTCAAAATTCCGACTTTCTAAATTCCGACTTTCAAAACCGATTTTTAATTTTTTTTATGATTTCGGGCGCCCGCGAGCCGGCATTTTGAAATGCAATAATTGTTGAGGCTAACGGCTTCGATAACGCTCGCGGGCACGCGGAAGGTCGCTGTGGTCGCCCCCGCTTAGCCCTCCCAAAGGCTTTAGGTTTGAACTTCTTGGGACGTAGGAGCCGGGATCAGGAAACATGTCGCACTGCGTGCCGCACGTAGGAGCGGTTAATATTTTTAAAAAATTCCCGATTTTTGTCAGGATTTTTAAGATTTCAGCAAAGTCGGGATTTTGAAAATCGGAATCTTGAAAGTCGGGATTTTGAGAGTCGGGATTTTAAAATTCACGATTTTGAAAGTCGGGATTTTTTTTGCCGGGATTTTGATAATTCGGGATTTTGTGATTCGGGATTTTGAGCCGATACCATAAATTATTTAGCATATTTATTTATAATTATCACACATTTCCATTTTATGAATATAATAATTTTAGTTAACTGCAAGAAAAATATTTAAAATTTATCAATGTTGTAGTGGCATATATATAAATTTTGGGTCCAGGTCGAAATTGCATATTTTAAAATGACATTTTTTAAAAAGACATTTCTCAAAACTGCATATTTCAAAACTGCATAAGGTACAAAACGGCATAAGGTACAAAATTGCATTTTTCAAAACTGCATATTTCAAAACTGCATAAGGTACGAAAGGACATAGGTACAAAACGGCATTTTTCAAAATTTCATTTTTCGAAACGACATAGGTAGAAAAATTTAGGGGAAGGAGAATATTATATGCATACTAAATCTTCAAATAATTTCTAATTTCCATGAAGGTCCTTTCTTATAACATAGCTATACTAAACCTAAACATTTGAAATTAAATCTTACTCGACAAAGAAATAGTCAAGTTCCTTTTCATTTGACTTTATCCTAGAATTTAATCCAAGAATCGTTCACAAATGTTCAAAAATTTCATTCATCTCAAATTTCATCGTGTAATAAATAACCGTACCTGTTGGTCATATTCCAGAAATTAATGAAAAGATAATTCTAGATTCATAATCGATTAAAATATTTCATTCTGTCTTGTGCAGTTTTGAAAAATGCAGTTTTGTACCTATGCCGTTTTGAAATATGCAGTTTTAAAAAATGCTCTTTTGGAAAATGCCGTTTTGAAAAATGCCATTTTGTACCTATGCCGTTTTGAAAAATGTAGTTTTAAAAAATGCTCTTTTAACCCTTATGCCGTTTTGAAATATGCAGTTTTGAAAAATGCAATTTTGTACCTTATGCAGTTTTTAAATATGGCATTTTGAGAAATGCAATTTTAAAATATGCAGTTATGAACGGATCCCATAAATTTTGAGTCGGTTATTAATTTAACAATTTTGTTTGTGATATCAACTATTTTATATGTCGTTAGTTCAGTGGTACATTCTTCTGTCTGTGTGTTTCTGGAGTAAATGGACAAATTGGAAGATTCCAAAGGATATTCAAAATAATTTTCGAGATTTAACAGCGTATATGCGTTTATCTAATCTAGATCTTTGTTCATTTCTCCTATTTTAAGGATATTGCCGTGTAGTATGCAATAAGTATTCGTATACGAATTAGACAATGTAAATATTTGTTTAATTGTTGGTTCAGGCTGAATTTCTAAGAAATTCTCATTTTTCTTTGTCCTGTTGATAATTTGTTGAATGGGGTGTGCATCTTTTCTCACCATTTTCTTCAAGTTTTGCATAAAGTTTTCGAACCTGAAAGCACTTTACATATTCAGGTTTCCGAAAGCTTTTACGTCGTGCGATAAATGTAATATGTTATGTACTTTGCACAAATCCTTTTAGTAAATCCGAAGCACACACATTATTCCTATGTTGGATGACATAAAATGCGTATGGTGCACACTAACAGTAAAAAGCGTGCGTATTTATCATTCAAAACACCTTTGAATACAACCATGCCTGTGTAATACAGAAACATTTGTAATTTAGTGGCTTTCCAGTGATCAATTTCGGCCTAAGTCCTTTGATTTCGTACAAATTCCGATGGCCTTTTAAAGATTTCTTTTCTTTGTCTAATTAGGCATATCAACAACTATTGCATCACTCCTAGGAGCACACAATGCATATAGTCAATTATGAATTGACTAACGCAACCGATACTCAGAGATTCGGTTACATTATCCAATCAATTATGATGGTCCAGTTGAGTTTTCTCTCTAAAACTTTCATCCCCTGAATTGCCTTTATACATATTTTTTCTCGTTTTTATACACCAAAATACAAAATTTATAAAATAAATGCAACAACATCGGAGGACCGACAAAAAATCTGTTTTAAAGTCAGAAAAAACTGAAAAAATAGACTTGGCGACCCGGGTAGCCCCGAGTGTGTACCAACGTATAATTTTTTGGGTATACACACAAGGGTTAACGTGTAACTCTTACGGACAAAGCATCTTCACACCAATTAACCAATGCTCCTCTGGCATGAATTGTTTAGGAACCTTTGTAATTTATCAACGTGTTTAAACCAATCATCCGGCTTAAGACGAGACATTTTTGTCAATGCCGGTATGATTATTCTGTTAAGCCGCTTCGTTTGGCCATTGCCGTTTGGGAAAACCAGTCGTTATCATATGATGCTTGATATTCTCTGATTCACAGTAGTCTCTAAAATCGTTGGAAACAAATTTCGCACCTCTATCACTGATTATGCGCCTTGGATTACCAAGAACCGTTTTTGTTGTTTCGTATTCTGTATAACTTATCTGGAACCAGTATTCCGAGTGGGATAGAGCCACACAAATTTTGAAAAACTGTCGATAACACATAAAATATAACAATAGCTTTTCTTCGTTGCATCTAAATGTCCTAAATGATCCAAATGGTAAGTATCCAGGGGAATGCCACCTTTGGGAATTCAGCAGGCCATTGCGTTTTGCCGACTTAAGGTCCGCTAGCATACATGAAATACAGTGTTTTAAACTTTATGTGTACAACCAATTCTTTATTCTTATTCTGTACAACCAACACACCCAGGTATTTCAAAGTAAAGACTAAGGAAAAAGAGAGTTTAGGTTTATTGTTTTACATTGTTATTTTTATTTTTTGTTTAATTGTAAAAATAGAGAGTTTAAAGAGCGTTGTTTATTATATAAAGAGTTTTTTATTCAGGAAATAATGTTAAGATGATGTTTCATGTTAAATCTTGCACGTCGGTATAAATAGGAAGCGTTTTATTGTTTGTTGTTTTCGTTTGAAAACTAATAAGTATTTGGTTAACCCAGATATTATCGTTGTCCTTTATAACGCCACACAAAACACTGTAGAAAATTCGAGCACGATTTGTGGAAAATTTGTTTTCGAAAGTCCCGTTAGGCCTGTTTACTATATAAAGATTCATTCGTTGCATCGTTTTTTAATATTGAAGTCTTTGTGTTTTGCTTATTACCAAGCTTAACTAAATTTTGAAGTAACAAATTTAATTCGGCAAAATCTGGGTAAAATTAAAAACAAAATAAATTTATAATTTTTTACAATAAAATGGATGGTGAGTGGTTAACTGTAAGGTAATTCTCAAGATTGACTTATGAAGAAAAGGCAGTTTATTTAAGAAGAACTCTTAAAGAGTTTTCTGATGCGGAAAGCGAAGTAAGTAGCAGCGTTAGCTGCATTTATAATTTATTCACAAAATAGTTCATTTTTGAAAACTACAACTAATTTCCGGCGCAAATTTATCCAAAAGCTTTGTGAATAGTTGGGCATGCCGGAAACAACCAAACGATCAAATTACGAGACACTTTTCCGCAAAAAATCGAATTGAAGCAAGTTTAGGTCACGCATTGAAATTTGAATCTGGCCAAACTATCAGTAGTTCGTCATCTACAACAGAAGAGCGTGATGTTACTGGTAGAAAAAAACATAAAGGTAATTGTTTCCTCTGCGCCAAAAGAAGAACAACACATAAACTCTGTGAAAAATGCCAAAAACCTGTGTGTGCGGATCATTCTTTGAATATTACCAGCTGCTTGGAATGTCGTAATTGAAATAATATTTTTTCTTCAATGACTTTATTACATATTTATGTTATTTTGTTTTTTGAATAAATAATGAAATCAAATGTTAAATTTTCGTTTTGTTTTCCTTTATTCATGAAACGGACATATCAAAATTTCCTTACTTACCCCGGTACGTAGGTTGTCAAGTAAAAGGGTTATTTTACAAAAAAAAATTCCAAACGTATTTTCCAATTGATTTTTCCAAATCAAAAAAATGGAATCGATTCAAGACAAATAATTAGAAGGCTGCTAAAATTTTCAGATCGGTACGACCCCTTATTCATATGATTTTAGACATTTAAAAATTGAAAATATACAGGTTGTACACATAAAGGTTAATTTGGTAACAGTATCACCCTCAATGAGCGATGGCACACGACAACCACACAACTCAAACATAAATGAAATAAAAAATATTTCAAGGACATTTTTGACTCATTTTAGTTAAAATTTTATTTAAGAATTCCCTGGCTGGAATTTTGGCAATTGGATTTTCACAAATTTGACTCTCCACATCTATAAAGCAAAATATATTTAATATGACCTGCTCACAATCCTGGTATTCAAACCTGATGCAACGCTTCTAGAAACTGATCTGTTCAAATTGATGAGAGTTTGGCCAACCTGGACTATTTTTTCTTGTCGGTTGTTAATTTGGATTTTTTTCCATTTGCAGGTCTAGTTCATCGAAGCGTTTCCCCCGCCTTATAGTTTGATCACCAAAACGTCGTGTTTAGGGAAAAATCGGAAAACGTCTCTCTATTCCCCTGAAATTTCTTCCTCGTACAGTTGGGTGTGTTAAAATATGTAAAAAGTAAATTTCTCGTACTGCCCATGTTGCTAGGGGATGATCTGTTTTTGTTAAAAAAATTAATAAACCTTAGTTAAATATTCCTTCGGAAACCCGTCATCACTTGCCATCTGTTCAAGTCTGTGTACAAAATAATGCACGCTAAGTGTATTAGTTCCGTCAAAAGACAAATTCCTCTTTTTATTATTATCAATACAATATGTTTTGGTGCACGAGGCTCTCCTTGCTCTTTCGCGGTTTTGCTTATTTCGTCCTTACTTTACGCCTATTCAGCCAACTCGAGGACGAACGGTTATAGGTCCGATTTTAAGACCATCTGCACATTGCATACATGGGGTCATAGATGTGTTACATTTCACCAGAGACCGTAATCTGTTGATGATATTTCACTTGGCATCCTGCCCCTATCGTTATTTGAACACGGTACCTCCCGATTCAAACACCAAAACTTTAACCACTGTGCCAATTGGTCGGTAAAATTCATTTTTGCCAGATCTTATAAAAAGTATCTAATCTAAAGTGTGCAAGTTTTTGATCTCTTTAGGTTGGAAGCCTTTCCTCGCAGTCATCCTCTTGCGCATTTAAGAGAAGGTCTAAATATTGGAGGTCTCATGAAATTTGCCAAATCAAGAAATCTGCGACAGATCCCTTTAACTGTTTTGGTTCCAAGAATGGAACATGGGATAGTTTTGTGGTATCCTGGTTTTGTTTCAATAGAGAAGGCTGTTCTTTTAGACCTGAAGAAGTGTTCTTTCCATTATAGGAGTCGTTATACAACAAATTATCTAATTTTTTAGAAAAAGAACTTGCCGCTTTTTTTCTACTTTGAGTAGGAATGTCAGAGTTCTGATATTCGCTCCATAATTTTTAGGAGAGGTGCATCCCCATAAGTTTTGCCAATGTAACAAACTCTAATGGAGGAAAACTTCAATCATTCAACTTCAATTTAACCGAAATTTAGTACATTGTTGAAAGAGACAGCCCTACGATATTAGAAAAAGATGAACGCCATGTTTTTTCAAATAAGAAATAAAGATTCATATCGCCTCTTTCTAATTCTTTCTTCACATCAGTGACATTCCAAAACGGTTGGACGTCGGAAAATTTTTGAGTAGAATTTATTCAGTGCACTCATGGAGTCTGAGTGAAATACTTTTAATGGCCAATAACAAATCATCGCAGAGTTTGTACCAAAATGCCACTTTTATCGGATGATTGATACAGGCTTAACCTTTGATATAAAATAGGTGTGGTTTCCAAACGGATAGGACGCACGTTGAATGACCAATAACAGATAATCGTAGAGTTTGTACCAAAATTTCATTATATACTGATGACACAAAATGAGTAATCTTTCAAATGACATTGGAATTTTTGAGTAGAATTTATTCAATGTACTCATGGAATGTGAGTAATTTAATGGCCAATTACAAGACACCTCAGAGTTTCTTATTAAATTTTGTTATATACGGATGACACCTATAGACTTAACCTTTAAAATGACAAGTGATTTTGTGTTTCTCTTAATTATCATAAGGAAAAAACTAATTTTTGTTTCCATGAGTTTTTTTTATTTCACTCAAAATTTGTATAAGAAATATTTTAACAGTGTACTTGAGAAGGACTGATCCACTTGGATAACTTATTAGGTCTACCGAATGATGAAATATTTAAACAATATCTTATCATTCGCATCGTCGGGTTGAGGCAATAGTGACACAACTCAAATGTCACTCATGTATAAGATAATCGAATCAAACGATGTCCATTAACTCTCATGTTTTTATTATTTCATATCACACTCTCTTATGTAGTTATTTCTAGCAAATAAGGTAAAATTCCATGTAAAAAATCACCCAATTCGCGACATTTTAAGATATTGGAAACTATCCTAAGAAAATTTGCGAAATATTAAAAAATTATAAAAATGGAGATCCCATTGAAGATGTGGGAATTATACTCAATTGTGGGTGATTTGTTGCACCAAACCAACGATATGCATTTCAATTAAAGTAGTTTTAACTGAACATGAAACTAAGAAAATATTGTTAATTTGACCTTGAAGCCATGTGGTCTAATCGTTCAATACCGTACAATTTTTCGTGACCTTCAGGTCCCTGCTCGGGCGCCATTTTTTTACTGACCTCTATTCATCCCGGCTGTAGCCTACCCGATTTGATCAGAGTTCACACCTAAAGTGGAGCTTTTTACACCATTTAAAATCGCAATACAGACTTATTTCGATCTGTCAGAATACAGAAAATTGGAAAATTATCGATTGTTTGACTTTACACTCAATTATGGGGCGAAGTAATCATGGCGAATTTTTCCATTCTATTGCGAAACGATTTTAATATTTAAGTAAACATGTATAAGGGCTGCTGCCCCACTTTTACCTTGTTAAGCTGTTGACGCCTTTGTCAAAGTACAATATCATAATAAATAATCCATAATATATAGTGTGCAGTTGTATGAATATCGCGGAAGATATTTTCAGTTACTTAATATGTCAATATCAATCAACACACAATTTAAAGACCACCATCCTCTACAGAAAAAAAAAAATTAAATTGATATCTCAATTATAAAATGTGATGATCACTCAATTTTATACAACTATAAAAAAAAACCAAACATCTTAATCCATATAGCGCTATCTTGGATTAAAACAAGGTGAAAAATAATAACAATGATAGTAATAATAATACCCCCACCAATTTTTATTTAGTAAACCCAATATTCCGCCCAACAACGATCATTATTTATCTTATAAATCAAATTTTTTTTTTATACCTACATATAGAGGTATATTCCCCCCAAATATTAAAAGAAAAAACGCGATCACACTCGATCGTTGATTAAGTTATTATTTTGTGTGTTGAATATAGCTGTATGTTCAGGTTTCTCGAGATCAATCAACAGAGACCCAAAATAATGTATATTTCTTGAAATGATCGAACAATCATAACAACAACACACACAGTCGCACACAATTTTATAATTATATCTTACTCACTCAAACAATCGATCGTTAACTCCCACCTTGAGAGATATTTGTTATACACGGATAAACCATCAAATGATCGTGCATTCTCTGTCTTGCACGTTCATATTTAATATATGGGATTGTTACTCGATCTTGAGAAAAAAGAGGTTTCTTGAAAAAAGAGAAATCGCACGATCATTTTTTTTCTTCTTCTTATTCGTTTTTTTTTTTTGTTTGAGATCATGTATTTTAATTCACAACGTTTTTGTTTTTTCTTTAATTTGTTTAGTAAGATGTTTTAGTTTGAGTTTGGACATGCCAGAGAGTAAAGAAAACAGTGATCGCATTTTTATTTGTATATTTTTGAGTTGCTTTTTGTGTAAGAAGTTGTGATTTAATATCGCGCGCGCGTGTTTTTGTGATTGTTTTATAATACATATATTATTTATATACATAACGTATATGAATCTATATAAAAAAATATTGAGTGATCGTGATTGTGAAAATATTTTTTATTATATAAAATATATCAATAAAGTGAATATGAGTGATTTTTGGAAAATATGATTTATCGAATTTAAGTGATTTTTTTTAACATTTGTGCATTAATTTATATGTATTAATAGATCGAGTAAGTTTTAAATAAACAAAAAATCGATTAAAATGCCCGAAAAAGAAACGACATTTCATGATCAAGTTCAAATTCATCAATTTCATCATGCCGGACACTCGAGTGTTTCAAGCGGTGGATATCCATTGCATATACCGTCGGCATTTGTAGCATTTCATCCACCTTTAACATCGGTCGAGCAACGAGCTCATGATGCACGCTATTTGTGGGATCCATCGGCCGCACCGCCTTCATTTCATTCACCGGCGCATACGTAAGTAATATTTGGATTGTTAATTAGCGTACTCAAGAGGCCATCAAAAAATTTCGCGCGAAATTACGCGAACATTTTAACGATGAAAATTAGATTTATTTTTTAATTCAATAATTTGCTGCTTAATAAAGTGGAAAATCATTTTCGTGTGGTTTGGTTTTGGCTCGATAATAAATGTGGTACATAAGAAAAGTATCCAAACCGCATTAAGTATATGTAAAGTAATTGATTGAAAAAATGTATCTTGCGGTTTACTATAACTGGCGATTGTTTTTAATTCGACCGGCAAAGATTATATCAAAACACACCTGTCGGCTCATCAGCAACTAAATTGTATGTGCCGGTTTCTATCCATACCTATTTAATAATGCGTAATACTCCGCCACTGTCCATTGACACACATGTGTTTTCTCAATTCTAAAAAAAAAAATAAAAAATTAAGATATTAAGGATCTCAATTTTTATATGTCTTTTAAACTAATGACGACTTCTTGGAAGTAAAGATTTTTAGAAAAAAGTCAAAAGTGTTTCTTTTCTATACACAAATGACATACAAAACGATTGTTAAAAAGTTTTTGTATTGTGCTAAGGAAATGTTTAAGATTTAATTTTTTTTATGTTTCTTAACAAGAACATGATTTTCTTGTATATGCACATATACAGTGCTCCTTCTAAAAATAAAAACAAAAAAATTTTATGACGAAAGGAAATCATAAAAAAATTTACGTTAACAGATAAAAATAGATATTCCATGAGTATTTCCTGGCGCGCAGGGTGATCAACTACATGATCAGATGTTCATCAATTTTATTTATAAACGATGTCTTACAATATTTTCCGTAAGTAATTTGAAAATTTATATGACAATGACCGAGGATTTGAACTCTGCGATTGTTGTTAATGAGGAAGTAAAATTGAATCCGAGCCGCCACTTGTCAACGGTTTCAAGGACAATGAGCCGCCTCCGTCAATAAATTATGGATTTGGACATTTACCGTTCAAGTTAAATTGTGACATTCTTCGAAAAAAAATTAAAAGAAACACAGGCTTTTTTTCCTCCTTCACAACCACGGCGCTGAATTCTGCACTCCAATAGAGGGTCTTAGTAGTTGTGTTTATTAACATCACCGATCGTAATCGATGATGAAAATTCACTTTGTATCCTGCTCCTACTGGGATTCGAACCCAGCACCACTTTTCAACAAACCTTTCAGTTGAACGGGCTATAGGGTTTTCACCATTGTGTGTGGAAGATTATTTATGGCAAACAGAAGGTGTTTGATGATTGCACATGAATTGTTTACATGTACTCGTATGTACAAATTCGTAATTTTAATGCTTATTTACATTCTATTTGCATGCAGAGAATTTTAATATTTCGATTATATCACTAACCGATAATTTATATTGCCGGCTATTCAGTAACTTAATATGGGTTATTGGTGCTTTGCCATTTTTGCTTAATAATTTTTTGCTTTTGAATTGTGACATTTTATTTATTTTTAAAATAGTTCAATGCCTGTTAATATTGCTAAGCTGATTAAAAAAATATTAAAGTTCCCGGCGGAACTGATTCCTGAGGTTTTAGTTAAAATCAGGGTTTAACCCACGAAGCAGATGACATCTTTCGTTTTTTGTTTTATCTAATGGGAACTAATTTGTAATATCCGAGGCCGAATCACTTCCAACTCTTTCGCGGTCCACTTTTCACATGGCATGGAAGATGGGTTGGACCATGAGTTCTGCACTCCGATAGGGGGTCATAGTTTTGTTCATTTTCATCACAGATCGTAACCCAATAGTAAAAAGTCACTTTTGCATTCTGCCCCTATCGGGATTCGAACCCGGTACGTGGAACACGATAATATTTTAAATATTGGTCGTTCGAGTACATTAAATAAAAACTCAAAAAAACTTTTCATTAGGCATGTTGTAACGAAACGCAGAGATTTACAATTTCTTAATGGGTTGTGATTAAATTCAGCTTACAAACTGAATTTTAGAAGAAATTCTGGGATGTAGCTACTCGAAATGAAGCTCAACAAACCTTATTAATTTTATTGCAATAATCAAGTTAAAGAGTGGAATTGGAGTTCTAACCAGATATTTGCAAAATGCGCTCCTACTTCCTAATGGAACCGTTTCTATTTTTCCGAAACTATTTTTCTTTATTCGAAGATTGGTGGAGGCAAATTATAATTTCTGCAGTTAAATGTGTGTGTCGTTTAGTACAAGGAACCGAGAAATTTACATTCCTTTAATTTAATTCGGCCGCTTGAATTCATAAAAATAATTTTAATTTGTTTAAAATCGCTGTTTAGAAATTTTGGAAAAATTTTAAGAAAACTTCAGTCTAAAAATGGTCGGAAACCTTTTTGACAAATTGTTGAGCAAATGTTTTTAAATAGTTTCCAAGTACTGACACATTACAAAGCCCTTAGCAGATACTGCTTTACGTTTTTTATACCATCTCGTTTTATTTTCACATTATTGAGGAACTAATTTTGGGTAGTCTAAAAAATTCCAGTTTTTTTGAAACGGGTTCAAAGGAGTTATAAACTTTGTATTTAAACTACTTTAAGTTTTTTTTGAAGCGGCGACAAACCTACTTTTTGCTTGGTTTCAAAAATACCGTAACAGAAAAATCTGAAACACCATAACCCTTTTGTGATTTACTAACACAATTGTGCGAGTACGGCAAAAGTACCATGTCAAAAATTTATTTTTGCATGTGTTTTGAACCAACTTACACATTTGCGCATTCCTTTCAAACTTATTTCGTCAGAAAAAAAACACTATAACGAGCATTGAAGGCCTTGGCCGAACGTGATGAGATTTCAAAAATTGTCTTTTCTGATGAGAAAATTTTCACCATTCAACAGTATGTGAATAAACAAAATGATCGTGTTTGGTTAGAGCACAAGTCCAACGATAATTTGGACACAAGGGCTGCAGTGACTGCAGATGGACGCACTCCTCTGGTTTTCATTGAACATGGAGTCAAGGTAAACCAAGAGGTGTACCGCCAAAAGATCCTAAACGATGCTTTGCTACATTGGGCACGTAAACACTTTGGTACGAACCGTTGGACATTCCAACAGGACTCGGCACCGTCACACAAAGCTGGAGCGACACAGCAATTTTTACAAAATTGCGTTCCGCGGCTGATTTCGTCGAAAGAATGGCCACCATATTCACCAGACTTGAATCCCATGGATTACTCCATATGGTCCATTTTGGAGAGTAAGGTGTCCACTAAAAATACGAAAGTGTTGATGCATTGAAGTCAGCTCTTGTTCGAGAATGGAATAAAATTCCGCAAGCCCACGTTCGCTCAGCATGCAATGCTTTCTATGGAAGACTGAATCAAATAATCAGAGCCAAAGGAGGTCATATCGTGCAGTAACATGTTTTCATAAAATGTAATATGTTTTCAACATATTCCACGAAATTTCAATAAAAAATAATCAAAATTATAAAAATTACAGCGTTTTCATTTGGTAACACTTGGTCTCAGTCACCCTGTATACATACAATTGTGTTGGTTGTACTTCAAATCAAGTGAAATTTTTTATCAAAGACGCCATTACATACTATGATTTTTTACTCACACATTTCTGTGGTATGGACTTTAATTTAGCCATTTTTTTATTTTTTTTTGTTTGAAAATGGGATACCCCAATAAATAATTTTTAACGTAAAATTAAACAAAATAAATTCATATTGAGTTAGCGAATTATTTCAAGACATGATCGAATCGTTTCAAAAACACTAGTTACGTGAAAACTCTTAAATTAAACCTCGGTTCTTTTTTTTTCTGAAACTTTGGTTGCATTCGGCTGAATATTATGAATTGATGCCATTATGTTTCTAATTCGTTTTTAGCCCTTACCGAGAATGTTTACTGTAGTTTAGAACCTAGATCCTCCGGCCAAATTCTGGTAATTCCCGGGGAATGGAAATTTTAAATTTTGTAGCAGTTTAATTCCCTTTCCCCCAAAAGTGTATTCTGGCTTTTGGGGCAATTTTTTTTGAAAAAAATTATTCCCCATTATAGCAGTTTTGACGTTTATTATTCCATACCTATTTTAACGACCTTCAGGGGAATTTTTTTATTTAATGTAAATGGAAATAATCATGTATAAGTGTAAACTTTGTCTTGTGGATATTTAAGGGCCATTAACATTTAATTCTAGAGATGGAACCACAAATCTTAGTATACTGGCATTTCGGGGCACTCGCTACATTTTTTAGTGATGTCCGGCATATCACTGCGACCTTCGAGGATTTTTTTTGTTTAGTGTAAATGAAAATAAAATTGTAAAACACGGTTTACATTTTTAACATTATTATTTCCATTTACACTAAACAAAAAAAGTTCCCCGGAGGTCGCAGTGATATGCCGCGGATTAGATTAGATTAGATTTAGTGGAATAACAAATTCAACCCTGCCATTATTTTGTTTATGTAATTAATTCTACATTTTTTGTTAAATTGTGTATCTACATTTTTGTTTTTTGTTAATTTGTGTAGCAACACTTTTGATAAACATTAAAAACTTCACACCGGTAATAATATAGCCATCGCCAAGAGAATTTCCTGAAACTATAATTTTAACTAACCTTGAGTTATAATCATTTAACGTTGGTAACACTAAATATTCTGTTACTCATATTTTGAATTTTTCTTTTCCAATAATTGACAAATGTCCAAAATCACGGGACTTAGTTGTGTAAGGTGATTTTAATGCCCGCCTTTGTGCTAATTGTTGTTGGAATCCTGCTAACATTGACACCAATTCATACCACTATGTCCAATGAAAATGTTATATCATTAGGTCTCCTTGCCAGTTCAACCAATCTTTATATTAAGGCTAATAAAACAGGACACAAGCCCAATTGCACCTGGATTGATCGACATAATAACTATACAAGAACCTGCATTCCCATATCTACATGGCTTCGTGAACTAAAGAAATCCGAGGGAATCTGGCCTGTTTTATCGATGAATATGATTATTGTCCATTAGGCCCTCCACCCAACGAAGACGATATAAGAACTGTAATCAAGTTCATATGAACAGGAACGGCATCATAAAAGGATGGTATTGCTATTGATTTCTTTAAATATGCACCAGACAACATAATCCAAGGTATACATTCAGTAATTGATAAAGTCAAAAGTCCCGTTGATAGACAAGATTTTATATAATAGCCTTGGTATGTTCTTTAATACAAAAATGCGAAATGGTCGATGCCTGGGTACGGTCATATGAATAAAAAGCAATAACTGCAACATCTGTTGCACGAAACTTCAATGAAAACTTTTGTTCTTGAGAAGTCAAAAGTCCAGTCGATAGACATTGTTTTTCATGGTGGCCTGGATCCTGTTACATTTCTTGATACGCTATTTATAGTATCGATGTTATGCAGTAGACGATATAATCCACTTCTAGTCATTAGCCAAGGAACACAAAAAATAGAAACAACTTGAAAAAAATGTCTGCATCAAGTGCTGACGAACTAGAGAAATTATCAATTCAAGTCGGAATCGAGTTCATCAAGATGTTAAATTTTCTTGAGGGATTTGTATTCCGTTCATTTTTTATAGGCGGACAAGTAAGCTTATTTAATGGGAATCTTACGTGGGTCGATTTCTCTTCATTGACCTTTATCTTACATTTTTTTAGCCAAATTTCGATGTCATAGAGTTTCGGCCGCCATAAGAGTTTTAGACGTCAAAATTTGCAGGACGTTAATAGGCAACATTGGAAAATTAAATATAACGTAGGGTCAAACACACTGCCTGAATATCTGCGATTTGACACATACGACTTTATGAAGTAGACCCTCGTGCCAAACTTTATCGAATGCTTCGGCAACATCCTAGAAGACGCTGGAGCAGTATATGTTTTCTCTTCGTATGATGACCTTATTTCTGTAGTTACTCTACTCGGTGTACTTGCTCAATGATGGTCCGTAGTTCCGGTTTAATATTTTTCCTAATTGTTTTTTCGAATACTTTGGAGATGTTTGGTAGTAGGTTTATTGGTCTATATGACGGCAGTCGTTCAAAGGCACACACACAGTTCTTTAAGCATTTCACTTGTAATTCGATCATACCCAGGGACTTCCTTTAATTTCAAGGTGATCAGCCAAGTTTTTAACCTTTTCCTCGTCACTTTGAGCCTATATTATATGCATCTGGCGATCGATTAATTTGTTAGATGCATTGTCACGGAAGATTTTTTATTACAAGACTTCTTGACAACTCCACCCCGTTACCGCGAGTTTTAGCTAGGTTATTCTTCTAATAAACATTTGGCGCCTAACGTGGGGTTCTGTAACAACTTGCGTTGTTACGGTAATTTTTTATTTGAAGAGGGTTCTTGACGCGGTCATCAGGCCTGGGTAAAATTCGCGGTAACGGGAAGAAATCTAATAAAAATTGTTCCGTGACAACGCAAGTTGTTACAGATGGTCCCACATAGATGATTTCTTGACAACCCCACCCCGTTACCGTGAGTTTTATATAGGCTATTGATGACCGCGTCAAGAACCCAATTCTAATAAAAAATTTCCGTAATCTTAGAAGAATCACTGGACCGCGACGCATGCAAATGAAAACCTTAGAAGTACAATAATTCCACAGATTTTCCAGAACAGCCTCATCCATCGACCATTAAATATCCGAATTCGGAAAAAAGTTGTATTGACCGGTTACAAAAATTACATCTTAGGTTTACTACGCTTTTCGATACTGAGCATTGTGGTGCAGAGGACTTGGAGACATTATCTCCTATCACTGTAAATAAGCTGCTCCATGTGATAAAAAAGTTAGCTGAATTAGGCCAAAAAACTTCATTCTCAAGAGATACAGCACGATCAATTAATAGAACAAGTTAAAGCGTTAGTTATTGATCCCAAATCTATTGGCCTAAGTGTGCAATAGCAGCCACTCTAACCTAACCTAACCTAACCTATTGATCCCAAAGACATTTTAGATCTAACGGGCACATTTCTTAGTGAGGCAAATGCAGATGATGAAACAACTAAGAATACATCTGCTCCAAAACAAAGTACAGCCTCCGTTCATAATAGTCCTGTTCGTAATACCATCGTACCATCTTCAGACCTTATCGAGAACGGACCGTATCGAGAACTCATGAGAATGATTCTAGCGTACCACGAATTTGAACGTCGGCCAGGGAAGACCACAGGGTGAGGATAGGCAAAATTAAAATATTAATGCGGTTCATTCAACGGACTTTCCGAATCCGATAATCACAATTCCAAGAATTCAATCCTTTCTACTCCAATACATAAGTGGAACCTCAAATTTGATGGGTCTCCAACAGGTATTTCCATTGACAAATTTCTCTTTAGAATAGATCACCTAGCTAAGTCTCTCTTAGAAGGGTTGGCAAAAGAGCACTACTGGTTGGTATTAGGACGAAATCCAGTATTAGGTGGTCCGAGTTTAAATGTACCATGTTGCATCGATTCCAAGAAAAGCACACCGATCTGGGTATTAAGCAAGTCCTCGAGAATCGGAAACAAAAAAATATAGAGCCTTCCCTTTGTATTTTTCTTTCTTTCTTCGTCAAGCGGTCTAGCAAGATTAGAAGATTTCTTGGCAACCCCAACCCTTACCTCAAGTTTTAGCCAGGCTATTGATGACCCCGTCAAGAACCCTCTTCAAATAAAAATTTTCCGTAACAACGCAAGTTGTTTCAGAGCCCCACGTTGGGCGCCATATGTAACAACTTACGATGTTACGGAAATTTTTTTATTAGAAGGTTCCTGATGCGATAGCCTAGCTAAAACTCATGATAACGGGGTGGCGCTGTCAAGAAATCTTCTATTTAAGATTGTTCCGTGACAACGCAAGTTGTTACACGTGGTGCCCAATATGGGGCATCCGTAACAATTTGCGTTACCGCGACTTTTATCCAGGCTATTGATGACCGCGTCAAGAATCAATCTGTAACCATTTTTTCTGTATATTTGCTCTTTGATTTGGGTGAGGCTGAAACAGCTGCGTTGACCAGCAATCTTTCAAGCCTTCCATAGCAATGTTTATTCCGTTAGTCATTTGCAGTGTGAACGTCAGGTTGATATGCAAACTGATGTACATCTTGAATTTGAACCAGTTAGTGAAGGTGTTCGTTACATGGCTTTTGGTCAGTCCAGTAATTTAATAAGACCGGAAAGGGTCAGAAAATAATTCTAAAAGTGGTTAAGCCTGGATTCAAAAAACTCAAGGATGCCAGGGATTGCCATTAAGTTGGATGGCTAGACGATGCGACATCGTAATGGTTTTCTCTTCTTGATAACATTCATTAATTGACGTCCCCTTGGAGTAGTCAATTTTGAACCCCAGTAGGTGGAATGTTTGGCATTAACGCTGACCCAAAGATACAAAACTTTTTTTTGTAGATATCTGCCAAAACGTTGTTATTTGGATTATTTGGAGGGCAATATATTGCAGCGATGACTAAGGGATTTTAGTTTGTACCGTTTTTGCACATTCCTGCTCTCTCATTATTTCGTTGTCTCCTGATCTTTCTTCAGATTTGTCTTTCTGTCGATATTGCAGCTGGTCTGATCCATCCTTTGTATCGTGTAGCAAAAATGTTGGCTTTGGTCGATCTATTGAAACCACAACCTCTTTGTCGTGTCGTGGTGCAATAAGGAATGGACCATCGTATGGTGATTGTAGCGGCCATCGTACTGCATCGATTCTAACGAATGCATGCGAGCATCGCTTGAGCTCTGAATGTACAAATGGCGTTTCCTTCACATGCCTTGCAGTTTGTACCGATTGTAATTTCTGCATTTTTTCTCTCAAGTCGGAAATATACTCGTGCTCATTCGAATTGTTTGGTGTTGTGCTGAAAAATTCCTCGGGTAGCAAAATCGTCGAACCATATATCCAAAGTCGTTCCGCCTAAATAATCTAAACAGTGACAGTTGGGTCTGTGGTAAATGTGGAACGCCAAACTGGCAATAGTGTTGCTTCCGCCCAACGTCAGAATGCCATACATATTTTGTTTTAATTAATGATATGGACGTCTTAACGCCTGCCTGAGCTATACTGTGGACATGCTGAAACGTCTCTTATCGAAAACACCTTGGTAGATACGGTCTTACTTTATTTTATTTTACCTCACAAAAAATGTTTTTGTCACTGCCGATTAGTAACATTGGTGATAATTTCAAACTCGTCTAGTTTTGTGAATCCAATAAAATGATCAGTTAATCATTTCTCGTTTATAAATCAGCTAATTCGTCGAGATCCAGCAGCTTTGGGATTGAAATTGTCCCACCCGTGATAAAGCATCGGCCACTACATTATTTTTACCCGATATATGTCGAATATCGGTTAAAAGTTGTCCGATGTAGTCTAATTGGCGGAGTTGCCGAGGTGACCCTTTTTCTGGTTTTTGCTGAAAAGCGAACGTTAACGGCTTGTGGTACGGGTAGATTACAAAATTCCGTCCTTCTAACAAAAATTTGAAATATTTTACTGCTGAGTGAAATGCTATACCTCTGCTCTGACGCTGTTAGTTTCCATGAAAAAAAAAATGTGTGGTACCCAATTGGTGCCTGATCCTTGCTGAACTACAGCCCCCATAGAATAGTCGGAGGCTTCGGCATGTATACGAAGTTGGCTTCCATCCCGAAAAGTTTTTTTTTTCATAAAGTTTGTGTTTTTGCTAAATCACATAAAAATAATTCCATCCGGAAAATTTTATTGTTAAATTCAAGAAAAAATATAAACAGCACGAGAAAATTATAAAATTATATTACTGTTTGCAGTAAAGAAGCTTCACCATCTATTAGTAAATTAAATCTACTTTATTGATCACCCCGAAAACCATTTTTTATCCATTATTCAGTTAAAAATATGTTGATTACCAAATTTTTTAGTAGCGAACTCAGGGATGACCCCTTGCCTTGGTGTATAGAGTTAGGTGTGCCAATGTCCATAGAACTTATATTCAGGCGCCCGTTCGAAAATCACGAAGATTGATGGTGAATATTGATCATCCCGAAAACCACCGTCTGTCCATTCTTCAGTTAAAAACATGTTCATTACCAAATTTCCTTGTGGCGAACACAGAGTTGACCCACTGCCTTGGCATATGGAGTTAGGTGTGCCAGTTTGCATAGAACTTATATTCAGGCGCCCGTTCGAAAATCATGAGGATTGATGGTGAATATTGATCATCACGAAAACCACCGTCTACCCATTCTTCAGTTAAAAACATGTTCATTACCAAATTTCCTGGTGGCGAACACAGAGTTGACCCACTGCCTTGGCATATGGAGTTAGGTGTGCCAATTTTCATAGAACTTATATTCAAGCGCCCGTTCGAAAATCATGAGGATTGATAGTAAATATTGATCATCCCGAAAACCACATTTTATACATTCTTCAGTTAAAAATATGTTGATTACCAAATTTCCTGGTGGCGAACACAGAGATGACCTCCTGCCTTGGCATATGGAGCTAGGTGTGCCAATTTGCATAGAGCTTATATTCAGGCGCCCGTTCGAAAATCATGAGGATTGATGGTAAATATTGATCATCCCGAAAACCACATTTTATACATTCTTCAGTTAAAAATATGTTGATTACCAAAGTTCCTGGTGGCGAACACAGAGATGACCCCCTGCCTTGGCATATGGAGTTAGGTGTGCCAATTTGCATAGAGCTTATATTCAGGCGCCCGTTCGAAAAACATGATTATTGATTTTAAATATTGATCATCTGGAAAACCACATTTTATACATTCTTCAGTTAAAAATATGTTGATTACCAAATTTCCTTGTAGCGAACACAGAGTTGACCCCCTGTCTTAGCATACGGAGTTAGGTGTGCCAATTTGCATAAAACTTATATTCAGGAGCCCGTTTGAAAATCATGAGGATTGATGGTAAATATTGATCATCCCGAAAACCACCGTCTACCCATTCTTCAGTTAAAAATATGTTGATTACCAAAGTTCCTGGTGGCGAGCACAGAGATGACCCCCTGCCTTGGCATATGTAGTTAGGTGTGCCAATTTTCATAGAACTTATATTCAGGCGCCTGTTCGAAAATCATGATGATTGATGGTAAATATTGATCATCCCGAAAACCACATTTTATACATTCTTCAGTTAAAAATATGTTGATTACCAAATTTCCTGGTGGCGAACACAGAGATGACCTCCTGCCTTGGCATATGGAGTTAGGTGTGCCAATGTGCATATAACTTATAATCAGGCGCCCGTTCGAAAATCATGATTGTCTATACATTTTTCAGTTGAAAATGTGTTCATTACCAAATTCTACATTTGGTGACCAATATATATTTTTAACTGAAGAATGTTTAGAAAATGGTTTACTTGATGATATTCATCACGCCATAAGCGTCCCAACTCCTCCACTTTCTTTGCCAGTGCTTCGATTTGTACACTCAACGATGCTACGTTAGTCTTTGTTAGTATTTGCCACGGGCTTCTGTGATTTCTCACACATATTCACCTGCAATGCCTTTGTTACCTCCATGAAAATAATCTTTTAGTCGATTTTTTAATGTATCGTATTTGTTTGGTTTCTCGGGGGGTTCATTACCACGTCGTCTACTAGGGAGAGAATATTACTCTCTATCAGTCACTACTGTGTTGAATTTTCGGTTGTAATGCGATTTGTTTCGAGTTGAGCTTGCATCTGCCAAATTCGCTTTCCAGAACGATGGAATTGTTACGGTGATGCGAGCTACGTTGCAGGATGTTACTCAATTTCCTACGACTTTCTATATTCTTGCACCGAAACTTATCACCACGTATCTTTTTAACGTATCCTTTTAATATCGGGTAGTCACCACTTATCAATAATTATTTTTATTGTTTAAATTAAACTTCCATATAATTTTAATTCTTTTTAATTGTTTTATTAAAAATAAAATATGCCTTTTTCGTCAACTCCTTATTTTTTGATTTTTTCTTACGTTGTCGGTATTTTTTTTACGATTTTTTATAGGGCAGCGAACCTATTTTTTAGTCTTACAATAGTTCGCGGAATGCCCACAAGTCCTTGAGTGACCATGTTCTTGGCAGTTTAAACACTGTATTGGTTCAGATCTTTATCTGGAATAAATGGGTTTAAAATGTTCTATTTCTCCAAATTATTTCTCGAAATTTATACTAAGTAACACAGGCGTCAAGTTTGTTTATCGACTGAAAGTGTAAAAATTAAGTAGCAGCATATTTTACTATATATGGATGATTGTGTATTTTAGGAGTTTACGATCATCATTGATCATATACACAAAGAAAATATAAATACATATCGTCGGTTTGGTGCAACAGTGACACAACTCAAAATTTTTGTTTTTTTACTAGAGGGATTTTAGTGATTTTTTATATGAAATTTTACCTAATTTGCTCGGAATAATTACATTGAGTGAATTTTGAGTTGTGTGGCTATTGCACCAAACCGACGATATATAAGTATGTATATATTTATATAACTTCCTTATATTGTCTCATTGTATATGTACATAATATAGTTAACGAGATAGTTTGTGTCAATAATAGAGCTGCGCACTGGAAATGTAAACTCTGCCCGTATTGCTATAACTAAGTAAATATTTATATTTGAATTTGAAAATTATAAACGCACTTGTATATAAACAAAACCATGATCGATATTGGGTGATGATTTTATAATGATGATGATTATGAGTCAATAAAGGATTTATATACCTGGTTTGTTTTCTTTAAGATCATTTATATTTAAAACAAAACGTACTTGATCGTATGCTGAGAGATCAAAATACCGCAAAGGTTTATGTCGGTTTGTTATTTCCTGAAATTGTAAGATTTTAATTTATTAGTGTAAGAAGGAGCCTAACCATGAATTCTAATCATATAAGATTACATTCCTCTAACCAGTCTATATTCCTAAAATATTGTATATAAAGAAATGTGTTAAAATTTCGTCGATGTGTTACCAATTTCTCGGTTTTCTTAATTCATTAAGTCTATCGAGTTAATTATAAATCCAACAAAAATATCACAACACAGTGAACAAATTGAGTTCTACAAATAACATAATTAAAACATCAAATAAAGTAAAAAAAAAATATTCAGGTAAAACCGCGAAGTTTTTTCAGTTAAGAAGTTAAGAAACCATAAAGACGGACTTAAAGAAAAAAAAATGTTTGTATATTGTCTCGTTGTTCATTTTATGTATATAGTGTGACGGTAAACAGTTTAAGAATTTCACCTGTAAAATGAGATTTTATATTTACTTTTATAGTGCTCACTGTATTTACAAAAATAAAAAAATAAAAACTAAAGACTGAATACTTTGTGGTTAATTAGAATTTTTATGCATCAATACCTTAGCAAATTTGTTTATATATTGTATGGGAGCGGCGCGGTGCGCGGGGCCAAAACACGGAGTGGAGTACCAATTCTTCAAATTGTTGTTTAAACAAAATATTAACATTGTAATTATATGGTTGAATAATTTTTTTTCCGTATACTGCTCGTTCACACACAGCATCTTCATCAGAGAGAAAGGCCGAGTGTACACGAGGTTTTATGTGTTTCGCTTCTTATATTTCTTCATTTAGGTTAATGAACGAATTCGATATGTTCGAAAGACGTTCTTAATTTCTTTATTATCTAAAACTGTTGTGGTTTCTTTTGTCTTCTTGCGTCTTATATATATGTAGGTATGTATAGCATTCGGTCGGTTTATGAAGATACAAAACTATACATTTAGCGTGGTCATTTTGATTCTTAAGAAAATCATAATTGAATTTGGTTTGGATTTTTTTTATCTTCCGAAACCAAATACTCTTTTCATATTCAGCTGCACATTTGAATGTCATACCAATACTAATTTCAGCCGAATTTATAAACTTTGGCTGTTTCATTTCATTTTTTAATTCAATTTTTATTATCAGCCGAAAAATAATATTTTTGAAGTTCGCCTCTTTATCTCATTCACATTACGATAATTGATTAAAAATTTAAGTCATGCGCACAAGGCCTATAATGTAACCTAGAGTTTATCGGCTCTCTAAAAATAATATAACTCAAAGGTCAAAATCAATATAAATTTTTTTAGTTAAGTTTGATAATATTTAATGCACAAATCTATCAACATTTGATACCACAACCCAAACCTGCCATCAGTGGCTCTATTCTGGCGTTGAATGAAAATACGAGCTGGGAAAAATATTTAAATAGTATTCTAGAAAAATAGTTTCTAGCGAAGAGAATTACACATTACAATCTACAATCGTTAGAGCGGATGGTCCTTCCGAAAACCAGCGCAGGTCTTATGAGTGCTTTACAAAGTGCGTAGCTTGCACGACTGCGATAGATGTTTTAAGTGACCGGAGGTTTTTAAAGTTTTTAACGATATTAAAATTATGGGCGCCAGTTCCGAGATTTGTCATGCTCCAGTGGGTTGCTAAAAATTTAGTTTTACTACTGTTCACCTTCAAACCAAGTCTTCTTGCTGAGCGGTATGAAACTGCCCATTTCCAATTTGGCCTGATTTATTAAATATACAGCGCGAAATTTGAATATTCCTTTTCCTCACTACGTACTCAAGCGCCAAATTGAACAACACAGGCGCGAATGGATCTCCCTGTCGAACACCAGGTGTTATTTCATAGGAGTCTGATATATTTCCTTCAATTACGCCAAAATAAAAAAATATACGGTCCTCAAGTGATTAGAATTGAAAAAACCACTTAAAAATTTGACATAATAATATTTGAAAATTTTTTAATAAACACAAATATTATATTTCTACAATATAAGTAGAAAACATTTAATTTTTGTGAATAGTTTTAAGTGAATTTAGTTTGAGTGATTTTTTTAAAACAAACCATACTTGAAATCGCACAGAGGTGGTAACCGAAGTGGTTCTGATCTAATATTTAATGTAAGAAACGAATCTTATTTATCCACGTTCTCCGAAATCTCTGAGATTTTCGTTATTCGAGAAAGAATGTAATAAATTTTTAAAACTTTCAAATGATTTAACTCGGCCCCTACTGATCACACATAGCTAATGAAAGTGGTTTTGAACTAGTATTTGGTGTACGAAACAAATCTTATTTATCAACGTTCTCAGAAATCTCTGAGATTTTCGTTATTCGAGAGAGCATATCGCTGAGTGTAACAAGATAATTCTTAATCATTTGAAATTATTTAACTCGGCCCTTACGGATCGCACATAGGTCATCGAAGTGCTTCTCAACTAGTATTTGATGTAAGAAACGAATCTTATTTATCCTCGTTCTCGGAAGTCTCTGAGATTTTCGTTATTCGAAAGAGAATGTAATACGAACATTTTAAAAATTTTTAAATTATTTCATTCGGCCCCTACTGATCACACATAGGTAATCAAAGCGGTTTTGAATTAGTATTTGATGTACGAAATAAATCTTATTTATCCACGTTCTCAGAAATTTCTGAAATAATCGAGAGAGCACATCGCTGAATGTAATACGAAAATTCTTAATCATTTGAAATTATTTAACTCGGCAATTACGGATCGCACATAGGTCATCGAAGTGGTTCTGAACTAGTATTTGATGTAAGAAACGAATCTTATTTATCCTCGTTCTCGGAAATCACTCAGATTTTTGTTATTTTCGAGAGAACATCATTTAGTTTAATACGAAAATACTTAAATATTTGAAATTATTCGAAGTAGTTTTAAATTAATATTTGATGTAAGAAACAAATCTTATTTATCCACGTTCTGGGAAATCTCTGAGATTTTTATTATTCGAGAGAGAATATCGCTGAATGTAATGCGAAAAGAGTCGGCCCCACTACTACACCTATTATAAACCAAGAAATCATATCGTCGGTTTGGTGCAATAGTGACACAACTCAAATTACACTCATTTCTAAGATATTCGAATCAAACGATACCCAATAATTCATATTTTTATTATTTTGTATCAAAACGTATGTATGCAGTTATTTCTAGCAAATAATTAACATTTTAATAAATTGGAAACTATGCTAAGAAAATTTGCAAAATATTAAAGAATTATAAAAATTAAGATCCGATTGAAGATGCAGAATGTTTTTACACTCAATTTTGAGTAATATTTTCAAATCGCTCTACTGAAAAATTAAAAATTTTAAGTTGTGTCACTGTTGCACCAAACCGACGATATAATTTTTCTAATTGATAACAGAAACAATAATTTAAGACATTGTCTACATTTTCTACATTGCCGACGACAATTTTTTAATTGTCTACATACGTGTATAAGATTCATTATCTACGCAGTGTAGATAATACGTTACAACATTGGAAATTGAATGAAAGTGTTACACTAACGATTTAACGGCGAATTGATTCACGCTTAATGATAAAATGTGCGAGCAAGCCTATTCCAAATTATTGAGAAAAACTTAATAAAAATTCTAGTGGTGAAAACTAACATAGATTTTATCACACACAATTTTCTTGTCTTTATCGTACTTTTAGATAGTAAGTCGCGAATTTAACTATTTATATTTATATACATATATATATATATATATATATATATATATATATATATATATATATATATATATATATATATATATATATATATATATATATATATATATATATATATATATATATATATATATATATATATATATATATATATATATATATATATATATATATATATATATATATATATATATATATATATATATATATATATATATATATATATATATATATATATATATATATATATATATATATATATATATATATATATATATATATATATATATATATATATATATATATATATATATATATATATATATATATATATATATATATATATATATATATATATATATATATATATATATATATATATATATATATATATATATATATATATATATATATATATATATATATATATATATATATATATATATATATATATATATATATATATATATATATATATTTCTTAAGTTGTTGTTGTTGCCCATATGCCCAACATAAAAAAATGCAGACAAAACATTGTCAAGTATCACGTCTTTCGTTCGTATGTCTTATATATATATATACCGGATCAGAGATGGAGTTTTATGAACTCGATATCTAGCTTTTCCCCTTGGTACAAAAATCCCTCTCTGTCTATTTAAAACTAAAATCATGTCTTTAAAATTTTACATTCAAATTCGATATATTCTATCGAGATCTTCTTACTTTACTTCTTTACGATCTTTCCAACTTATTTTCTTAAACAAAAATTATTTCTTATTTAAATTTTTTTTTTTTAACTTCATTAGTGTTAACTTGGAATATTTTATAAAGGTTGTGGCTGTTGTTGTTGTTGTAAAGAAAAATAAATTGTCGTTCACTGATCACTTGATCACATTTCGTTTTTTTTTATTTATGTATTGGAATTGTTGTTGTTGTCATTGAGTTTATTATAAGAAAAAGTAAATTAAGTTTGATTGTGAATTGATATCAGGCAGGCCAATGTCTGCCTGTGAGACACGTTTGGGATTAGAATTACGATGTTGAAAGTTTCATTTTTTTTTTGTTTTTTTTCAAATTTATCACGTTCCTATATCCTGTTGTTGTATATGCAGAGCAAAGGGAGGTTCAGGTTGGATGCGGGATGCTACAAATTCTGTATATTGTTTAGCGTATGTTGTGTATGTGCTGAATATACAATATAAACAAAACGGGCTTGTTTGTAATTTGATACAAAATTTTATTTTATAAATTCTCGTTAAGTTTTTCATCATCCATCCATCGTCTTGTGTGCTGATTAAGCAGCGCTATATACACACATTCGATCTTTTGTTATGTTTCCAATTTACATATATAGAACACATAGCTCCCACATGTTTTAGTTTTGTACTCTCAATATGTATTGTAAAGTATATTTTTATAAATTTACAACATTATATTGAGATTGAAAACATTCATATTTTCGGTAGTTCATATATCGCACACACAAAATTTGAAACTTCTAAAAATTGACCGTTTAATGTGGCATGGTTGAAAATAGATTTAAACGAATGGTCTTAATGTTGCTCCTACCTGGAAAAAATTTCAGGTCGATTTTCATGTTGGAAATCCGGGAGAACTCGATTGAATATATCGCACGCTCAAAATTTGAAAATTTCAAATAATTTACCGTTTAAAGTGTCATGGCTGAAAATAGATTCAACTGAAAGGTCTTACTGATGCCGACTCCTGAATAAAATTTCAGGTCAATTTTCATGTTAGTAGTCTGCAAAAAATTCGGTTGAATAAAACATATAAAATGGTTAAAAAATGCACAATTATACCCAGCCGAATAATGCCGATAATGCAGATACAAATTTTATATCGGAAAATAATTTTAAAAGACCTTTCATTTAAATCTATTTCCAGCCATGACACTCTAAAGGGTCAATTTTTAGGAAGTTTCGAGTTTTGTGTGTGTGATCTTTTTATACAAATTTTCTTACTCTGACATTTTTGAAGTTTTGCTTGATATATGCCATTGAGTTTTCTCAGTATTAAAAAAGTTTTTTTTTATTATAGTTTTAATGCATTTAATTAAAAGGTTTTATTTTGAATAATATACGTTGATTAACCCGAAATAATCATTTTTGATTTAAAATGAAATTATTGTTTAACACCAAAAGTATTTATCTGCTTTTTCGACATTTTTCGATTGGCTATTTATACGAATCTGCCTTACCGAACTTTACAGAGGGCTACAGACGATCCGACGGCCCGACCGAAGTTTCTCTGTTGAAATTTCACACAACTGACTTAAAATCGTCCAATAGCAATACACACCATCCGATTATTTGGTTAGTCTGACTGTGGGATGGAATTTTCAACCGACACATCCAAGTTATTTTTATCGGACCGATTTTATATCCAATCCGACCAAATCAGTCCGACCGTCCGGGATCGTCTGTAGAGTTCTTAAGTTGATTTTGAATCTACATTATCGACATATTTCGACTGATACGTTTTTAGGTTTTGCGGCTAAATCTGCATTACTGACATTTTCGGCGAATGCGTTTAGTTATTACAGCCGAATCTGCATTATCGGCATTTTTCGGCTAGAACGAGTCTGATAACTTGAACAATATCAAAATATTCATGTTATTTACATCTAAACTTTAAACTTAGTTCAGATTTGCCGATAGCCGATTAAAAATGATGTCGGACACGACTTGTTTTACGCCATCCTTGAAAACCTAGTATTAACCTACCATTAACTTTGTTAGTCGCAATTTAGGCAAATAAATTACCAAGAGGTATTGCGTTTAGTATCTAGTACTAAATTGAGTACTAAATTGCTAATTGTCTACCATCAATATTAAATACTTCGACAATTGGCAATACTCAAATTAAATTAACGTAGTTTATACTTTGCGCCTCACGTCTTCTGTTTAATTAAAAAGTAAAATTTATCAATTTCCAAATTCTTTCGAATCGGCTAGTGATAAACTGAACCAGGTTTGTAGTTTCACTAGAGACACGAACCAATAACTTGTAAGAGCCGACCATCAATTAAGTTAGCCGAAAATTTATAAAAAGTCGGCGTCATGCGGACGGCTTTAGTCAGTAATTTAGTCGATAAAATTGGCATCAGGTACAAAGTGTTAGAGGTTGTAATTGTGTGCTTGATGTTGATTTTTTTTGTTATAAGCCGCGTTTTTTCGGTGGATTCTTTGTCTTATGCCATTTTATTTAAGATATTAACTTAAACAAATCAGATTTAATTTTAAAATTTGACTTAAGCTATCGCGGCTAAAATTTCTAACTAAATTAGTTCACGCTAGTCGTCGAAAGATGACTCTAATATTCAAAAACCAAATCATGCCTTTGGTGATTTATTAATCTTAATTAATTTAGAAAATTTTAGTTAAAACTCAGGCGCGGTTTGTTTTTTGTCATCAACATAGGTTGGTTAACCTCTACTGACATTTGGCCGAACTAAAAAAATATAGATTTGGACTGCCTAAATAAAGGGTTTTCCAATAAGAGTGATATGATTTCTTTAAAAAAAACACACTAATTGTTAAGGAAATTGAAATGTTTTTTATTTAATGTGAAGTACAATCGATACAATTAAGTTCTGAATAAAACATCATTCAAATGACCTCCATGACTTCTTCTGCAGGAACGAATTCGATGAACCCAATTTTCGAGCACTTTTTCTACTAAATCAAATCGTATGTCATGAATAGCACGTTCAGTATTGACTTGTAAAGCTTGAAGAGAGTTTGGTTTATTGCTAAAGATCAATGACTTCAAATAACCCCACAAGAAATAGTCTAATGGTGTTAAATCGCAACTTCTTGGAGGCCATTCAATATCACAATATCTTGAAATAACCGAATCTCCAAACTTTTCTCGCAATAATTCAATTGTTGCACTTGCTGTCTGTGTGGCACGTAGCCTGTCTTGTTGGAACCAAATATTGTCAAGATAAATTTCTTCCAATTTCGGCCATAAAAAGTTGGTTATCATCGATCTATACCGATCTCCATTGACAGTAATGGTGTTACTAGCTTCATTTCGAGAAAATACGGACCGATGATTCCACCAGACCAAAAACCACACCAAACTGTCAATTTAGGCGAATGTGATGATTTTTCATGAATAATTTGTGAATTTTCTTTGCACCTGAACCGACAGTTTTGTTTATTTACCACACCACCCAGATGAAAGTGAGCCTCATCGGAGAAGATGATTTTCTTAAAAAAATCGTTATCGCTTTCAAGTTGTCCCAAGGCAAAATCAGCTAATTCACGACGTTTACGGTGGACCAATGGCTTCAGTTCTTGAGTGAGAACAATTTTATACGGATGCAAACCTAAATCCTTTCTCAAAATCGGTCAGGTTGTGGTTTGAGACAGTCCCAATTCTTGAGAACGTCTTGGAATCGACAATTTACGGTCTTCGAGTGTTTCTTTTTCTTATTGGCACTTGAACATTATGTAAAGAAGATATACGCTCAAAATTTTCAACAATTCCACGAATAGCAAGCACACTTGGACGATTATTACGACTATAAAATGGCAAAAGCGCATGAAAATTTGCAATTGTAGAACGATTATTTTGATAATAAAAATAAATAATTTGTAAACGTTGTTCTTGCGTATATCTCACCATGATGAAATTGTAAACATTACAGAATACAATGAAACAAAAAATGACAGATCATGACATATTACAAATGGCCGAAACGTCACTTAAAAATCATATCATTCCTATTGGAAAACCCTATATAGTAGGCCGATTAAATATGAACCAGGTACATTAGGGATGAGACCGAATTGGATGATGGAAATGGGTGCTAAGTTAAAAATTTTTTTTGTGGTGAAATTTTAAGTGTGTTGTCGTGTTCTTTTACGGCCAATGAGAGTTAGGTTAGGTCAAGACGATTACCTATTAGCTAGACAGCAAGTCTTTCTGACTTACTTACGTAAAATAAAAAAATAATAATGAGAAAAGAGATTAGATCTTACTATCGTTTCTTACGTTGTCTACATTGTCGACGTGAGGGACGCGGAAAATCGCTCAAAATGGTTTTCTGAATTTGCCCCAGAAATTTTACATGTGGGCTAGAAGGTGTGAGTAACTGCAGCATTGAAACTTTCGAGTGTCCACCGAAAATTTAGTACTAGTCTATAAGCCGAAGAAATGGGGAAAGAAAATTTTAAATTTCGCCTGAAAGACGAAAAAAATAAAACCTAATTTCTAGAAAAAAAACCCAGAAATAATTTAAGCCTAATTTTAAAACATTCGAACTGACAAAATTTGTGCTTATTATAGAAATATAATTTTCATAAATTGAGGAAAAACAAACTAGCCCCTAAAAGATACTATTATAAACAAACAAAATACCGAGGTAATAATATTTGTGTTGAACAACAAATTAAACAATAAAAATAAAATTTTCTAAAATCCAAGAATAAGCAAATCAAAATCAGAATGCATATTCCTATCAGACATGTTCATTGCCATCCGGAAAATATAGTGGCTGAATTTGATCTAATCCAGAATTGCCCCAAAGACCGTTGAATTAACGATTTTCTGACATAAAGTGTGTAACGACGCCGATACCTACTACCGGGTGTTAACAGAATTTGTTACCCACTTAGAGGCTTCGAGGCGGTCATCTTGGCTTCAGCTGATGTGATCATCATAAAACCAATACACATTTATATAAACCGGCAACGCAAAACGATCGATGCAAAATTAATAATCAGTGCTGGGTAAGCTATGTACAAATTGTAGCGAACAATTTCGTTACAAGTGTTCTAGAAACCAGTGAAGTGGGCACTTCTGATTAAAACCCTCATATAATAAGTCCATTGTCATCAGAAAAATATAGTGGCCGAATTTGTGCTAATCGAGAATTGGCCCAATTCCATTGAACAACAAAGACCATTGAATTGACGAATTTCATACCTAAAAGAAATTAACTTCATTGGTTTCTATAACACTTTATGTCAGAAAACCGTTCAACCGATTGTCTTATTCTAGGATTTTAGAACATTTATGTTCTATTGTTTAGTTTGTTGTTCAACACAACTATCATTGAACGATATACTTCTGTATTTTGTTTGTTTAATATAGTATCTTTCAGGGGCTAGTTTGTTTTTCCTCAATTTATGAATGAAAATTATATTTCTATGATATATCTAAGTTTTATAATTATTTTTAAATTATTTCTGGTATTTTTTGTAGAAATCATGTTGTATTTGTTACGTCTTTCAGGTAAAATTTGATTTTTTTTTAAATTAATGATGCTTAAAATTGGAATTTTTTAATTGAGAAATACTAAACTTTTGCATTTAATTTTATTGTATTTTTGTTTTAAACCAAACCTGACAAAATAAAGCTGTTTAAATTAAAATTACATATAATGATCAAAATCAGCAGTTGCAGGAAACTCATAAAAAATAAACTGCAAAATTGTACTCCGAATTCAAGCAAATTTTTATGGTCCGCGTTTTTTTTAAATTATACTAGAGGCTAAGGCAATTTGATATTTTGAAAGGAGCACTTTGCCAAAGGCGCTATTGGTGTTACATTCCAGCAGTCTCATATACATATCGTCGGTTTGCTGCAACAGTAACACAACTCAAAATTTTAAATTTTTCAGTAGAGCGATTTGAAAATATTCAAAATTGAGCGTACACAATTTATTCTGATTAGTAAAATATTTTTTTTTCTATTCCTACATTTTCAATCGGATTTTAATTTTTATAATTCTTTAATTTTTTGCAAATTTTCTTAGGATAGTTTCCAATATCGTAAAATGTTAATTTCTTTTGCAAATTGAGTGATTTTTTACATCGAATTTTACCTTATTTGCTAGAAATAACTACATAAGAGATTATGTTTTGATACAAAATAATAAAAGTATGAATTATTGGGTATCGTTTGATTCGAATTTCTTAGAAATGAGCGAAATTTGAGGTGTGCCACTATTGCACCAAACCGACGATGTGTAAACAATTATTATTGCAATGTTTTAATCACTCTAAATAGTGCATTACTCTCGATTAACAATATTTAACCGATGCACTGTCATGTAAGTAAATGATTACATAAATTATGTGTATAACATAAAGTGGTTCCCTGCCTTCACTGAAATCCACGCCACGCCATATGTAAATACATAAATTTATAGACACAAAGAGGGCAACTATACAGCAACAAATTAAACAGCGTACATAAAAAATTTATGACCGATTTTATAAAATTTTACAACAACAAAATTATATTTTAATTAAGATGTTTTGGTTTCGTCTTAACGATTTAAATTTTTATATTTTTTATTTCACGATTTGAGTATACATTTTTTTGGTTTTAATAGAGTTATGCGTTTTATAACCCAACAAACCAGTTACAATAAAATGATTGATCTATACACTAGTGTGTATTTTGATGAATGATCGATCTTCACCCGGTGCGTACATAATGGGTTAAATAAACTTTAGAAAAAAAAATAAGTCTTCTGCACCAAGTTAAGTTTGAACCTATATAGCGATACGCGATCTTTGTACAAATCTTACAAGCATATAAAGTATAAAAATCTAATCTTATTCTCGTGACCATATTATACTTTGTTATATATTATGGATTTATGTATACATATATTATGTTTATATCAAAACATCACGATCCAGTTTTATACGATATATGATCTGTAAAATTGTTGGGTTTAAAATACTCTACGAACGGAAATATCATAAATGCATTTTGTTTATATAGGGTTTTCTAATTGCATATATAAAAATCAATTTGTTGTGTAAAATAACAACACGAAATGTTGCCCTGAATGATTTTCTTTAAACCATGGGTGGTGAATCTAGTCGATTCTAATGAAAATAGTCGACTAAAAACCATATACACTTTGATGTTATTAAAGTCTCAAGAATAGGTTCAGAAATAAATATTAGGACTTTATCGACATAGAGCCAACCATAATCTAGAGAACTTTTTGACGAAGTACGGTTTATGGAAAACCGGCAAAGTCACACTATGTTTTCGTGATCGCATAGACAACCCGCGTAGATAACGTTGATAATTCGACGAGAACGTTGACCACTTGTAGACAACGTCAAATACTCATGGACAATGTCAACAACTATTTGCAGTTACGCAATTTGACGCCCTTATAGAGATCAAATGGGGTGTACTACGAAATCCTGGTTTTCTTATCTTCTAGTTCTAAAGCCAAAATCAAGATTTTGAAAAAAATATTTTTTATTAATTTGGGCTGGTCGGACTAATAATATTTTAACAGAAAAATAAGATATCTTGCAGGCCGCACGTAGGAACGGATTATATAGAATCTATTAATGACATCTACTAAAAAGAAAAATAATTGCACCATTTGGTTATGCAAGATTTTGTAATTTGCAAGATTTTATACTTGCAACATTTTCAACCCCATTTCACAATATTCCAGAACTTTATCAAACATCATTTTAAAATCCCATTTAGACCCCTCATGTCGATTTTCAACATAATCGGTTAAGAAATGGCCAAGTTTCATCCCTATCCGCCTTATTCCAGAGTGTCGATTTTGTACCAGAAAATAGAGCGCGAGCTAGCGAGGTGAATAATTATTTTATGTATACAATTTTATATTGGTATTGTATTTTTTGTCTCATGTATCTGTGCATTTTGTTCGTCAATTTTGTAAAGGCAAGTAGCAAAATAAAAAGTTCCGGTTGAATATTTGTGTAGATGACGTATACCTCACCTCTTCTATTCGCCTGATTTTGAGCAGTGGAACCGATTATTTGCTTTGTGATTGATTTTTCATTTTCAAAGAATTGAACAACATACGAAACTGCTATTGACACATCAATTAAAACATACATATAAACAAAATGACGCGCATGCGCTCAAGTAAACCAATATTAATAAAATAACCACTACTATGTTTTCCGGTTTGCTCGCCTCGTGCTATCATTTTTGATATAAAATCGAGACTCAAATTTGTTTCAAAAACGTATTTTTTGAATCCCATTTAGGACCCACATGTCGAATTTTAACTAAATTAGTTAAAAAATGCCCTAGTTCCATAGCGATGGCCATATATCAGAACTTTATCAAAAAATCCTTTAAGAAATCCATTTCGATCGCACGTGTAGAATTTCAACAAAATCGATTTAGAAATGGCCTAGTTCCACCTCTATTGACCGCTTTATCGAAAAGTTATTTTGGAATCGCACGTATCGAATTTCAAAAAACTCTGTTAAGAAATGGCCAAATTCTATCCCTATTAGCCATTTTCGAGAACTTTATCGCAAACTCATTTTTGGATTTTGTCAAAAAATCATTTAAGAGTCCCATTTTCTCACAAGTCAAATTTTAAAAATTTAAACCGTGATTTCCTAAAAGTCCTAAAAATTGGGATTTGTTTTATACAAAACCGGGGTTTTGAAAATCGGGATTTCGTTACACACAAGATCAAATGATCTACATATCGTCGCCACAGTTCTATCATGGTGTAAACGCCAGCTTTTTAGAAAAGTCAAAAATGAGCATTTAAGTTTGAATTAATTCAAGGCTAAGGTATTCAAGGAAAATCATAAAATATTTTTGATTTTTTGGTGTATCTGCGAATATTTTTAATGTTTATAATTTTTGCCTGAATATAGGAAAAAAAACAAATTCAAACGAAAGATTTGTATAAAATTTGGGACATACACTTCCACCTTTTGGGAAAATAGAAAATCATGGCAGCTCTTCATTTTTAAATGTCAGTTTTAGCCTATTAGATATTTCAATTCAGTCTTTCATATTTCAATCCGAAGTAAAAACCTCTTCTTACTCTAATGGGTGATTCATTTTGAGGTACCTTTCAAAAATAAAAAAAAACAATTCAATTTTATCGAGTAACCTTTATTATTTTATTTGCCGCCCCGGAGGCAAAGTGGTTAGCATGCTTGCTCCAGCGACCGGAGGTCCCGGGTTCGATTCCCGGTGGTGACAAGGAAAAAATTTCACGGCTGGTTTAGGATCAATGAATTAATCACTCATTATCCGAAATGAAAATATGATTATGAAACCTCATTTGAGGCGGCCAAATCCCTTGATGGGATATAACGCCAGAGAGAGAGAGAGAGAGTAACCTTTATTATCATAAAAAATAACCATTTTTTACATTTATTTTTAAAAGATTATTTATGAGTAACTGCGGCTAAGATGGCTTCAATTTCAGGCTGCAAATAGACCGTTTTCATAGCGCGATAACGGGCGCCATTCACAGTTACGTTCCGGCCGGCCTAATTTTTGAAAACATATGGACCGATGATTTCGTAGCCGTTAAGTCAGAAATAGGCCTCATCGCTGAACAAAATTTTGGTCGAAAACTGTGGATCTTTTTTAAGCTTTTCAAGAGCCCAAAGACTGAATCGATGACGATTTGGAAGATCGGCCGGCTTCAATTCTTGCATGAGTTGATAAACAAGCCAGCGTACCCTCTCATCTGCCGCCGCTATATTTTCTTCACTACGTGCTGGGTGTGGTCTATTTGGCCGTGTATTATCCAATAATTAAAATTGGGTTTCAAATTTTTCGATGGTATAGCGAATTGTGTGTTCGGTAGACCGATTATGTGGAGTCTTTCCATGATGAAATATCAAGGTTTCAGTGGTTTGCACTTAGGCCATTTTTGGCCCATTGTGATACCACGCATTCATGCTACATCATTAACCCATTCACCTATTCACCTACTCACACAACTACAGTATACCACCTGCACATTGCAAGCTCCATGTCAACCTGTACATTGACATGGACGGTGGGTCGGCGTTTGAATTCTGCACTCCATCAGGGGGTCTTAGTTGTGTTTATTAACATCACCGATTGTAATCGATGATGAAAATTCGATTTGCATCTAGCCTCTGATGGGATTCGAACCCAGTACCTCCCGGTTCAAGTGCCGAAGCTTTAACCACTGCACCACTTGTCCGGTATGAAATATCAAACAATACTGATTGATTGATTGATTGATTGATTGATTGATTCTGAATGCACGACCAAGTTCTTACACAGGAGCTCCCGGGTGACGCCGGGCCCACCGTACACTCTTTTTTACATATAACAAAACCGAAGGATTGGATAGGTTATTTAAATGGGACAGAATCGGCCCGGTTACAGACACCTAGGTATAGCCGATAGTTAGTAACACAAAGACAGTACAAAACTAATCTACTTGGGGAAGGATAAAGGTTTAATAGGTTAAATGGATAATGATGGTATTGGTCATCAACAATTGCTTCTTTAAATCAGCAACCTAAGAAAAAATATTATTATTTTACATGTATCTGGAAATCACCTGAAAATGAATACTATATTAATACTTTTCGACATCCTAAACAAAACTGATTGTTGAATCGGCCCGATTTCATACACCTAGGTAGAGACGTTATAGTTAGTAACACAAAGACAATACAACTCTAAACTACACAATCAGCAATTAATTTTATAAAGAAAAATTATTTCACAAGCAATATGTATAATTCCTGAAAATAATACTAAATTAATATATTGCTGCTTACCTAAATAATATGAACATTTATAATTTAATAAAAACCAAAAAAATATAATAATAATAATTAAGGGAAACAACGCGTTTATTACTTTTACGGAAAATCTCGAAAATGCACACTCAAAATGCATATTGCTCACAAACAAATCATAAGAAAATTCTAAAACTTTCTGAATAATTTCGTAAATGGATTTTCTTTAATATAAAATCAATTTCATGCCCGACAAAGTTTTAGAAAAACCCAGCACGAATCGATTTTACTCAACCAAATTCATGTGCCGGTTTATAAATTTTGAAAAGATGGAATCCTTAATTAGGATGAATTATTGAAATCAAATGAGATAACCGAAGTGATCCACAATCAACTCTGAGGTAAATGGGCGGTTTAAATTTTTTTTTTTTTTTTGGTGTATTTGTTGAGGACCATGTCAGTTCGAAAAAGTAATCAGGGCTTCGCAGCGAGGGTTGGGGACAATTTATAGAATTTTGTATTCTGACCAAATATTTTAGTAGAATTCTTCTTGGCCAATTAAGATATCCCTAGAAATCCAAATACAACCTCAGGTATATGGAGTGTTAGTTAGAGACTATGTTATTTGACTGATTAATTGATTGGAATGTGCGACCAAACCTAAGTAAGATTCCCGGTTGACACGAGAGTTACATGAAATTACATTGTAGCAATGACCACGTGCGTTTTTCGTTCACGAACTCTACATTGTTACAAATGTCATTCTGAACCCTACCCGAGACTGCCTCTACAAATGTCTTATGAAATATCAAACAATACTGAGCAAAAATACCATAACTGTTTGACACGACTCACACGTGATCCGTAATAAAATCCATACTGAAAAAGATGCTGTATAAGATAGCGGAAATTTGAAGTGGCAGCACTATCACTAAAGAAAATTAATTTTGTTTATTTTATTTTTTGATTTAGTGCAGCCCTATAAGTTATTTTCAGTTTTTGGCCAATATCTCAAATACTTCCACTCGTAAACAATACTTTCGGTTGTTTTTCTAACAGCTTAGGTCATAGTGAGACTACGTAGAAAATTTGTGGGAAATTTATCGATTACTGACATTTCTAAGAAACAAAATTTTACGATTAGAACATAAATGGAGACCACGATGCCAAATCACTTGCAGCATCGCTAATCCTACAAAATTTCGACAAAACATTAAAGAATCCGACCACGTATCAAAAATTCTAGCTAGGGAAGTGGTGGTAACCTTACACTTTAGTGGCGATTCTTTAAAATTGCGAAATTAAGTTAAAAATATATCCCCATTGCCATGCTCGCGTTTTTCACCCAATAAATATTGCAATAATGTTAATGCGTTGCGATATAGTTCAACGTTGCCGCAGGTAGAGCTCGTTAATCACATTCACAAATATCATAAAAGCCGCCAATTGGATTACTTTCGATTGATTATAAACTTTCAATATTTGAAGGCATACTAATCCAATTTTTCTCTTTCAAATTTTTCCAGCAAAGTATGAACGGCATTATGCTTTACTGTTTGATAAGTAAAAATGTATTCTGGATCTTTTGTACCACCACGTATGTAGAACGCATACAGAATGCTGAATTTAATTTTCTCAATTTTCTTTAATTTTGAAATTGTGCTTCACTCAATGTTTGCCAATTAATGACACAGAAAATTTGACAGTTGATGAGAGAGAATTTATTTTTACACTTCTAAAAAATTATAATGTTTACAAAACGATATTTTTTTCAATTTTAAAGCCACCTATCGGCATGTGTAGGAACTTTTTTGTGGTATTGCCAAAAAAACTGGGTTACGTCATTTCCGTATATCAGTATAGCAATTATCGAAGACTAAAATTTAATATAATATTGCCAATGTGTCTGATCTAACCTTTTGTTGACAGAAAATAATTTAATTTTTTTTTTTTCGTCATAATTTTGTTATTTTTGTGGTTTGAACAGAGTCCGAATTATGTGATAAATATTTTTAAGTACTAATTTTCTAAAAATACCGAACGCGCCCAAATTATCACAGTCTTTAAGTATAATAATTTTTGACAGGTAAGTGATAATTTAATCGTATTGAATGTACTCATTTAATGAATTATATGATTTTGACGAATGAAGGAATTGGACTCAAGAATAACATATTCAGCAACTTGAATTGTGACATGTGTGAACATTATTGTGTTTTGTTTTTAAAAGTTAAAACAACATAAATTTAAATTAAATACATTTAATTGTGTTTATGATTTTAAGGGTTTTGGCTAACGTATAACCACAGACACAGAATATATAGAGAAGCACATAACTCCAGTCTTTCGACTCGAATATTTGACCTTCTACATCAAAATACTAGTGGTAGAAATAGTTTAATAGGTAGATAACAGATAGCACTAGTAGTTTTCAAAAAATTAAAATCGATTATAAAATCTTCGCAGTGTACAACTAAATTTCCTCTCAATTGGCTCTCTCTCAATTTCAAATTGTTATTTTGACTTTGACAAAGGGTGAAAAATTAACCGCAATCGTTGGATATTTTGATATATTTTTTGAGTTACCGAATCCGCAAACAAACACATTGGAAACAAATCGTATGCAATATGAAGGAAGTGATTGAGGGTATTCCATAACTAGATGATACTCGGCCTCTTGTAAATACTATTGAAATCTTGGGTCATGATTTAAATTAAAAATTTATTTGTTTGGTGCATTAAAATCACTTTTTTATTTTTTTTATATAAAGTAGCGGTTTACTGGCCTTCGTGAGTTCGTTTGATGCTCCTGTTGTTGCATTAAGTTTGATGAAGTCGACTCTATATTAATGGATGGCGATGGATGGTGTGCTAGACTCAGATATTTTTTTTTATATTTGGTATGGAACGTCTTGATATTATTGGCTTTATACCGGAGTTGTAGTTGATGCCGTTTCTCTTTTGCTGATTTTGATTTCTTATCGCCCGGTTCTAAATCCGTAAATCGTAACCGTAAATCGTAACATAAATTTAAATTTACACAAACTGCATGGTGTATTGCTTCAGTGTATTGTTACATTGGCATTTAAAGTGACGATTTAGAAGTCATTCCGTTGGAAATTTGCGTCCACAATCAATACAAAAAAAATTGATTTTGATATTCATTGTGTTCAATTTCTAAATGTAAATTTAATTGGTGCGATCGAACAAATATATCTCATCACTCTCAGGACATTGGAGGCTGTACATGATTATTTCGGTCAAAAGTACCCATTTCATTTATATCTTCGGCTTCAGACTCATATTCGTACTCATTTGAATTTTTGATTTGATAAAAACTTGATGTATTGCATTTGATATCATTAATAACGTATCGGATTAATGTATCGTGATCTTCGGTTTTCGGTGTCACATTTTGAAACAAACTTATACGTATATGGCTCTGCAAATGTATTTCAAATGGTTTGATTTGTGTAAAAGTTGTTTTACATATTTTGCTTAGTACGCTGACTGTTTGTAACAAATGATAACACAAACAATTTGACAGATAATCGAAGAGAAAGAGAAGTATTTTTACACTTCTAAAAAGATTTAATGTTTACAACTTGATTTTTTTTCAAATTAGAGCCACCTATTGGCGTGCGTAGGAACTTCTTTAGGAGTATTGTGGTATCATATAGATCATAGAATGCTGAATTCAATTTTCTCTGGACCCATAACTCTTGTAAAACTGTTGTTGGTGTTATTATTTTATTTACGAAAAACAAAAAATTATTGTACACTCAGTACACAGTCAATTTATTTTATTTACTAGCACGCTTTATTTTTTATTATAATAATTTTTAGAGCAATATGGCACTGCCTAAATTAACTTGCACAGATATAAATGCCGCATCCGGCTCGAAGGACCAAAACAAATGGTAATAGTGGTTCGAAGAATTTAAATTTTATCCAACTAAAGTTTGTATCGAAGAATTTAAATCTTTATTATACAAAATTTACAATTTGTTCAAGATTTTTTTCGGCTTTTCGTAGAAAACGAAGAGGCCATTTACTCACAATATTTCCATCACAAAAGTAGAAAAATGCACTCCCCCCATTTAAATCCCAGGGTACTTGTGTACTCAAAGATACACAAACCTTTACAAAAATGAAAACTTCCTTAGGTCTCTTCTTGGCAGCTTTTGAACAAATTAATATCACGGACGATTATGACTTCATAATTATTGTGTTTTGTTTTCAAAAGTTAGTCAAAACGCATTTAAAATTAAATAAATATAATTGTTAGAACTACAGAATAGATATATCCAGAACTATCATTACCTAGGCCAAAAAATTTATTTTCTTACCTTTTTTATTACGACTCTGAACTGTAATTATTTCAACAAAATTTAGCAACTGAACCTTATTTGAAATTCACACTGCTAGAACTATTTGTTAATTGTCAACAAAAAAAATTGACATTTGTTATTATTGTAAAAAGGCACTTTCAATGTACGTGTGTGTGTGTGTGTGTGTGAATTTAGCCAACTGCAATAAAATTTCAAGACTTGACAACTTCGGGCTACAGAGATGCGATCCTCGAATACGTGGACATATTTATAGTCGGTCGGATTATCTTCGGGCAAATAGGTCGGTTTGAACGATATATATATATATATATATATATATATATATATATATATATATATATATATATATATATATATATATATATAATATATATATATATATATATATATATATATATATATATATATATCAGTGGCGTTTCCTGGTTGTGCTCTCAAGGTGTTCTGCTTCGGATTTTGATTACCCAAAATAATTAAAATAATAGTAATTAATTGAGAAAATAATATTAGAAAAACTATAATTTAAAATAAAAAATTTTAAAAATAAAATTTTCTGTAATAAAAATAAAACTTTTAGAATTCGAATAAAAATCAAAAACTGTTTAGTCGTTCGGCAAACGAGCAGAACATCACTAGAAAACGCCGCTGATGTCCAGTTAGCTTAATATAATATATCTTATATCATAAACAAATAAAAATTATCCCCATTTTATTACGATGAGGTAGACCCATTTACTATTGACCCCGAAGTTGTTCAATCTTTGCAAATGGAATTTACACATTCACTGTATCGAGGATTGGCCAGTACCCAGAGATTTCCGACCGACATGTTATATATCTCTAGTTAGCTTAAGACATCCTTAACAAATAAAAATTATCCCCATTTTAATACGATGAGGTAGACCCATTTGCTATTGACCCCCAAGTTGTTCAATCTTTGCAAATGGAATTTACACATTCACTGAATCAAGAATTGGCCAGCACCCAGAGATTTCCAAATGACATGGCATATATGTCTAGTTAGCTTAAGATATCCTAAACAAATAAAAATTATCCCCAATTGAATACGATGAGGTAGACCCATTTACTATTGACCCTGAAGTTGTTCAATCTTTGCAAATGGAATTTACACATTCACTGTATCGAGGATTGGCCAGTACCCAGAGATTTCCGACCGACATGTTATATATCTCTAGTTAGCTTAAGACATCCTTAACAAATAAAAATTATCCCCATTTTAATACGATGAGGTAGACCCATTTGCTATTGACCCCCAAGTTGTTCAATCTTTGCAAATGGAATTTACACATTCACTGAATCAAGAATTGGCCAGCACCCAGAGATTTCCAAATGACATGGCATATATGTCTAGTTAGCTTAAGATATCCTAAACAAATAAAAAATATCCCCATTTTAATACGATGAGGTAGACCCATTTGCTATTGACCCCGAAGATATTCAATCTTTGCAAATGGAATTTACACATTCACTGTATCGAGGATTGGCCAGCACCCAGAGATTTGCAACTGACATGGCATATATGTCTAGTTAGCTTAAGATATCCTAAACAAATAAAAATTATCCCCAATTGAATACGATGAAGTAGACTCATTTGCTATTGACCCCGAAGTTGTTCAATCTTTGCAAATGGAATTTACACATTCACTGTATCGAGGATTGGCCAGTACCCAGAGATTTCCGACCGACATGTTATATATCTCTAGTTAGCTTAGGACATCTTAAACAAATAAAAATTATCCCCATTTTAATACGATGAGGTAGACCCATTTGCTATTGACCGCCAAGTTGTTCAATATTTGCAAATGGAATTTACACATTCACTGAATCAAGAATTGGCCAGCACCCAGAGATTTCCAAATGACATGGCATATATATCTAGTTAGCTTAATATATCCTAAACAAATAAAAATTATCCCCATTTTAATTCGATGAGGTAGACCTATTTGTTATTGACTCCGAATGTGTTCAATCTTTGCAAATGGAATTTACACATTCACTTAATCAAGGATTGGCCAGTACCGAGAGATTTGCAAATGACATGGCATATATGTCTAGTTAGCTTAAGATATCCTTACCAAATAAAAATTATCCCCATTTTAATACGATGAGGTAGACCCATTTGTTATTGACCCCGAAGTTGTTCAATCTTTGCAAATGGAATTTACACATTCACTGTATCGAGGATTAGCCAGTACCGAGAGATTTCCAACTGACATGACATATAGGTATAGCAATGGCGTGTCCTGGTTGTGCTCTCAAGGTGTTCTGCTTCGGATTTTGATCACCCGAAATAATTAAAATAATAGTAATTAATTAAGAAAATAATATTAGAAATTTATAATAAAAATAAAATTTTCTGTAATAAAAATAAAACTTTTAGAATTCGAATAAAAATCAAAAATTGTTTAGTCGTTCGGCGAACGTGTAGAACATTACTAGAAAACGCCGCTGAAATATATATATATATATATATATATATATATATATATATATATATATATATATATATATATATATATATATATATATATATATATATATAATTTTTATCGTGTATTTACTTATTGTCTTAATATATGGCCGAATGTCCTGATAATTTTTTCTGTCAAAGTCAGTTGTCAAAATTTTTGTACACTGTTCTGAGTTATAAATTTTTTTAATGCAATTTAAAACTTACAAAAATAACGAGTTTTCCTACCTTATGCGCGCGAACCAAGGTAAAAAAAATGTGTCGATATTTTTCCATACAAAAAAACAGCGTTATGACGCTTCTGTCTATTCTGTGGTATAACGTAAACACAGTATTCGGCAGCAAGTAGAAGAAATATTTATTTACCACACAATTCTTAAAACTGACACTCAGCACAGCATAGGCGAACAGGATCAAAAATTATTCTAGTTTGAAATTGGAATTCAATTTTTTTTAAATATGATAAACGTAGCCGCCGCAAAACTAATGTTTGTTGGTATTAATATTTTGTATCATATATTTGACGCTTTTCTGCGGAATTACGCAAAAAAAGGCGTGAAAATTGTGATAACATTATGTGGTCGGCCGGCCGCAAACAGTATGTGCGGTGTGGAAAATACGAATATGAAAAATCCAATAAAATGAAAAAGATTTTCTTATTCGCTCATGCGCTCTCTCTAAACCATACAAACAAAACGTGCTTCTAGCCAGGCCCTATACACCCATATATACATGCTGCGTAAAACGTACACAATTTTGTATGTTGTTCGCTGATTTATGTTTGTTTCATCATTCGTTTTCTTAATAAAACAAAATAACGAAAAACTTTTTAAGAATATAAAACAACAAAAAAAAAAAATTAATGACTTAATCTTAGACTTGAATCGTCTTATTGTTCTTTTGCTTTGATCGATCAATTTAGTGGTCCACAAAAGTATTTGTAAGATTGGTTTTTGTTTGTAGGTATATAGGTATCCCAACCAGTTTCATTTATATACTATACATTCATACAAACATACTTTTTCTTGTTGTTGGTGTTAAAAAGAACATGGTTTGTTGTTGGAATAGTTTTTGAGAAACGAATCAATATAGTCAGACAAAAGCCAAGCGAGCATAAACGCAATAAAGCCTAAGTTATCTCTTCATTATAAAGTCGATCACCTTTTAATCTGACTTCTAATCAAAAATCACTACACAAAACAGGTTCAATTTGATTAAGAAAAAAATCAAAAAAAAAAAAAAACATTTTGTTCATTTCTTAATTTTTACATTTTCTGTTCATAAGATTTGGAATCAAGTCGAGAGGCATACTCGTACACATATTATAATGCGACCAAACCTAATAATAAAACGATGAATAAACGAACGCAAAATTATAAAATAAATTTACAACTCTATTTATAAACCCATTAACACTAAGTCAATTAAATTTACATTAATTAATTCGTTCGACTCGAGACTTGTTGCTCATCCGCGCATTTTGAAATAGCAGGGGCATACGCATTTTCATGTAATTTAATTAAATGAGAACGATGGCGCGTATAGTGACTTAATATTTTGTTTGAAGATGGCACGCACGATTTGGGCTCAAGATCTGTGCTTAAATATACAAACACAAATCTATAAATATTCCAAAAATACACAAAACAACCAAAGCCACATACAATCAAACAAAATTAAGAAAATATAAAATCTTGAAGAATTTTTACTGTAAAAATATGATAATCTTAAAAAAAAACACAAAATAAAACAACAACTAAACTACATGATCAATAAAAGAACAACTACATCAAGCATCTTAAAGTAAAAAAACACACAAAGAACTATAATAAGGCGACGGGGCGAAAGAAAGAAAACTGGAAATTGATTGAGTTGTTTTATAAAAATATCAAAGGCATTCATCAGATTTTTATTATTATGATTATAATTTCTTGTGTAGCTCTTCTTCTTATTATTGTTCTTGAAATAGTTCTTCCTCTCTGCGTCCAATCATCTTTTATTACTTCTTCATGAATCTTAAATATCTTTTACCATCCTAAGACACTATACGAACTAAAAAATTTATTTAAAAAAAAAAAAACATGAAACACACATACACATATCTTAAAGTTTATTAGAATATTATGTGCGACTGAAGCGTATTAACACACACGCCACGGTTCAAATTTTTTCTGGTCATAATCATCCAGTTAAATAAGTACCTATGACCAATCCGTTTCCGGAAATTTTCAGCTACCAATTTAATTGGTATCATTTTAGTACCGCGTGTTCAGAGCTGCATTATATTTTTTTGGTATTTCAACGGAGGCAATCCTTTTGGGCTTTGGTTTTATGCTGCCTTTTGTATATTGGCCAAACATTTTATGTATATAGCCGACAAATTTATCAATCCCACGATTCTATCCCAGAAAAATAAAAAATAATCATCCGGCAACACTAATCAATAAAAACCCCATTTGCGCTCTTGTGTGTAGTTAGCCCAGCCCAGAATTTATTAAAAATCAGGTCAGGGCCCAATTTTGCCTAAAGCTACCACGGTTCGATTTTTTTCTAACTTTTCTAAAAGTAAGCTAGGAGTGTGACAATATTAAAACCACCCTAGCCTTAATCCGACAAATTTATATTTTTAACGTGCGAAATTTAAATATAATTTTTGTTCAAATACGAGTTGCATGAATATATCTGGCCCAGGGCCCAATTTCACAAAGTTGTCAAGGAACAATTTTTTTCGATAAATTAATTAAATTCAAATCCATCGGCGATGCTGTTTATAACACGAAAACGACTTAAGGCCTACATCTGTTTATTCGTTCGCATGCCAACTAATGCGATGCACATTGAACTGGTGGGAGATTTATCGACAGATGCGTCCTTTTTTAGTGTACCTTTGCAGTGTGTGCGTAAATGGGAAGTTTTAAACGTTTTGTGGGTTTAAACCAAATTATATTTAGCCCAGCCCAACAAATTTTTACCTTTGTTTTAAAGAGTTGTAGTGTTGGTGGTGACTGCCTAATGAGACCTACTTGTCATTAAAAAAATTTAAAATTTGCTGAAATATGGTGGTCATTATAAAACTTAGATCTACCGGTCTTCTGAATTTCACCCATTTCTCGTTGCCGATCGGAAACAGTTTCTTGACTAATGCCCAATTACTCGGCGAGTTCATCGTAAGCTTTTCATCACATAATAAAATGGCGCAGTGTCAAACTTTTAAAACACAAACTGCATTGGTTGTGTGAAATCCGCATTTTATACATGTACGTACACCTGGTAATGCCCTTTCATGGGCTTCAAACGAATACTGTGTATGCTCATTGTGAGCGTTTGTTTATTGGGCAACGGTTGGTACTCAATTATGGAGGCCACCGTTACCAGAGATCAACCAATATTGCCAGAAATACCAAGGGAGCTTTCTATCAAACTTTTTCAGTAAAAAGTTCATAACAAACTACATACATAATACTCTGTCCCTTTCTTGGCCAATATTTCGCTATTATGTTTGATTTACCAAAAGACGATAAATTATATTTTATTTATCAAAATTTATTTGTAGTATAAGGAAACCTTTACAAATGTCATTGTTTTGTCACAGTTTGTCATTTTTGGTTTACTTTATAATTTTATAAAAAATGTGTAAATGGATGCCTTAACGCAAAATTTGTAATGTGTAGGATTTCTTAAAACGAGACAAAAATAATTTACAAAATGTGTAAAACGTAAAAAAGAATACAAAATTAACGGAAAATACAAGGGACCTGCTAAACAACCTTAAATGTTGCCATCGTGAATGTCTCAATGGAAAGAAACACGTGTTTTAAAAGATGAAGCAATTCCGACTTACAATGTATTTGTGATTTTATTTGAAATATATTAAACAATTTATTTTGTTAGGAAAGGGCAAAAAGTACTTCTTAGGTGCCTCTTGGCTTCCTTTATATTTTTCTCAGTTTCCCATTTTAAAAGTAAGTCCTTTCAATAGTTCTACGAAATTTTCAAGACGATAATTAAAATCCGCCCTCAGACAGAATCCACATATTTTATTTCGTATTAAAAATCCAAGTATGTATTCGATATCGTTATTCCTTCAAAATATTTGTTGTATATGAATGGCGCGTATTAATACTCGTATATCGACGCTCACAAGGATTCCCGAGTACATTGGCTGATGGAATTAAATCGATTAGATCATTTCTGACTTATACTCGGTAACCTAGTTGATATACGATGAGGGTGAGGGATATTTCTGGGCCCAGATTTACTAATGTTTATTGTATATGAAAGGCTCTCAATTTAAATTGATTGAGTACATTAATTGACGGAATTGAGTCGATTAGATAATTCTTGACTTATATTCAATAACCCAGTTGCCATACGATGAGGATTAGGAATAGTTTTGGGCCCAGATTTAACTAATGTTTGTTGAATATGAAAGGCTCTCAATTATACTCAGATATCGCCGCTCACAAGGATTGCCGAGTACATTGGTTGGTGGAATTGACTCGATTAGATCATTTTTGACTTACATTCGGTAACCTAGTTGCCATACGATGAGGATTAGGCAAATTTCTGGGCCCAAATTTAACTAATGTTTGTTGTATATCAAAGGCTCTCAATAATTATATTCATATATCGCCGCTCACAAGGATTGCCGAGTACATCGGTTGATGTGATTGACTCGATTAGATCATTTCTGACTTATATTCGGTAACCTAGTTGCCATACGATGTAGATTAGGCATTTTTCTGGGACCAGATTTACTAATGTTTATTGTATATGAAAGGCTCTCAATTTAAATTGATTGAGTACATTAATTGACGGAATCGAGTCGATTAGATAATTCTTGACTTATATTCGGTAACCTAATTGCCATACGATGAGGATTAGGAATAGTTTTGGGCGTAGATTTAACTAATGTTTGTTGAATATGAAAGGCTCTCAATTATACTCAGATATCGCCGCTCACAAGGATTACCGAGTACATCAGTTGATTGAATTGACTCGATTAGATCATTTCTGACTTATATTCGGTAACCTAAATGCCTTACAATGAGGATTAGGTATTTTTCTGGGCCTAGATTTAATTAATGTTTGTTGTATATGAAAGGCTCTCAATAATAATCATATATCGCCGCTCACAGGGATTGCCAAGAACATCGGTTGATGGAATTGACTCGATTAGATCATTTCTGACTTACATTCGGTAACCTAGTTGCCATACGATGAGGATTAGGGATTTTTCTGGGACCAGATTTGACTAATGTTTGTTGTTTATGAAAGGCTCCCATTAATACTCATATATCACCGCTCACAAGGATTGCCGAGTACATTGGTTGATGTAATTGACACGATTAGATCATTTCTGACTTATATTCGGTAACCTAGTTGCCATACGATGAGGATTAGGCATTTTTCTGGGACCAGATTTAACTAATGTTTGTTGTATATGAAAGGCTCTCAATAATACTTATATATCGCCGCTCACAAGGATTGCCGAGCCCATCGGTTGATGGAATTGATTCGACTAGATCATTTCTGACTTATATTCAGTAACCTAGTTGCCATACGATGAAGACTAGGGATTGGGACCTTAAATAACCCAATGCACACAACAAACATTTGGGCCCAGTAATCTTCCTAATCCTCATTGAGCGCAGCACTGGCCACTTAATATTGCGTACATTGGGTTGTTGAATGTTTTATCTTAATTTCCTATCTTTTTGAAATTAATGGTTTTATATCCTGAAAACCGTGGGCCCGATAATAGTTAGTATGCAAAATAAGCCCAAATTACAAGACTTACGATTTGTACCAGTTCCAGTATGTACAACTCAACTGCTATCTATCGGGGTTTCTAAAATTTAACAATCATCTCACTCTTAAAACTTTCGTCCACTTAATACACGTTTCCTTGCGGCCATTAAATTATGTAGATAATTTAGCCATTAATCCATCATTTCAAACATTTAATGATCAATAATAAGAAAAAATTGCCCTCAATTCACAGACACGATCGTGATCAGTATATATAGGTACATATGTATGTATTATGCCCACACATATTATAATACAATTTTTATGTCTTGAAACTGTCAAAAAAACTAAGAAAAAAATAAACATTTCAATCAAGATAATTTTTTATTTTTTTTTTGTTCGTTTTATTGTCATTGAGGTCACCGCTGCTATATTGCCGTGTTTAATAATGTGTAGCGAGCGCGCTGAGTCAGTATTGTGTGCGAGCGCCCCGCGAATATATCAACGCGACGACGACTTACTAAATATGATCTTAACTTAAATTACAGAATAAAAATAAAATTAAAAAATTCAGGTGATTTATTATAGCTTGGGATTTCTTTTGGTATTAAATCCAGTTTTTATCTATCTTGCGACTTTAATAACCGATATGTCGCACATATAGGTACGTTGGTATTATAAGACGGACAACAACAACAACAACAACATAATCCTAACGTAATAGAGTTTTTATGAATTTACTTTCATTATAAAATTAATGAAATTGTCTTTTATAAGAACACGACAACATTACTCACCACCCACAAATGTTTTCTTATTATTTTCTTATATATTTATTATATGCCTGCGCGTTCCTTGTCTATGTATGTATGTATGTATAATTCTGCGTTTGTTGTATACTTTTTTATATATAAAACAAACGTTAGCCTACACAATATAATTCCGCGGTTTTTGTTTTCTTCGCGTCTTTTACACATAAAACATTTTTTTTTTCTTTGCTTTGTTTTCTTGAAAATAAAGTCATTTTCTTAACAAGATAAAAAGAGAATTTGATTTATGATTTAATCAAAGCTAAAAAATATGTGTACAGGTCCACTTCGATAAATTTAAGACTGTGAGTGGAAGGTCAAGTGGTTGGTTTTTTTCGATAGGTTTAGTTTCACCATGTAAAAGGTTTAAAAATAAAATTTATATTATAATGTTACAGACGTCCTTTTGCAACAATTTTCAATCCGAAGAGGGATAAAGGTAGTATAAATGCGGTTTATCATAAAAAATGGTTTTTTTCTATTCTCTTAATCAAATTTTTTAGTGGGTTCGAATCTCGATAGAGGCAGGACGCAAAAGGAAATTTTTATCAACAGATTACGATCTGTGATTAAAAGGACCAAAACTACGACCCAATATCGGCGTGCGAAACTCATGGGCCGACCCATCTTCCATGTAGAGTACTATATGCTGCACGTCTTTGATTTAGCAGAAATGCGTAAAGTAGGGCGGGAAAAATGAACCGCAAAAGAGTAGGGAGTGCTTCCAGAACTGGTAACAGGAATTAAAAAAGAAAGTAAAATAAAAAAAAAAATTTAGTGTTTTTGGAAATTCCGAAAATCTCCAAAATACACTAAAACCCAATCCAATCCAGCTCAGTTCAAATTTCATCAAACAACCATATGACGCTTACTAGATTTCATTTCAAAATTTGTGATCCACAACAAAATTTGGATCAAGTTTTCCATATAAAATTTGAACCGATCCGGATCAACGGCTATAACCATAGCGTTGCCGTATTGCAGTGTTTAGCGGCCGTGTTAAGCGTAGAGGGAAATAATTAAATTATTTCTTCATTGTGATCGACAAATATTCAAAATTTGTTTTCTTAGAACCAATGCGTGATTCTACTTTCAAAAACGGCTGCAATTATTTAGAAAATCGCGTTTTTACCATTTTATATATTCCTGAAACATTTGTAAGCGATAACGCAAAACACGGCATTAACCATCAATTAACACCTCGGTATCATCCGCAAGCAGACGCGTTAATCGCACCTTGTTATCTGCTATCAGGGCATATGTTCAAGAAAACCATCGGGATTGGGATAAAAATACTCGTAGTCACGCAATCTGCTCTGCGCTTCAGAATGTGGTTCACGAGAGATATTCATAACAAACCACTCGGAATTTATCACTCAAACGATTTACGGCCTTGAAATCAAATCCCGACTATTTTTGTTAAGTTTTGTTAGACCCGGCTGCTTGAGACTATCTCATTGGTGTAGGTCGTCTCCACGATTTGTAACGTCGAACAACATTATTCAACGTCGAATGTTCCAAGACTGTGTTGGTTTTACTCCCCTGACATAACGTTTTAGTCAAACAAATACTTCTATACATAAAAATTATTTTCTATACATAAATATCACTTCGGATTTTCGTCAGTACCACTATGATGGAGGAGTTCACTATACTTCTTTATTCGACGAATTTATATAGCTGAGGAAATAATTTGAGGCGTTTTTTATATATAGATCGGCTCATCAAATTGATCTATAGAGTACGTTATTCCTTTATTCGAACAGTTTGAATCAACTTCGTCACCTCACAAACTTTTGTGTCTGGGGTGCCGACTATTGGTCATCATTACGTTGCGCCTATTCCAGAAATTTGCTGTAATCCAAAAAATACAACAACAAACTTATTGTGATAGTATTGATGTAAGTAAACATTCAGGCGAATTTTTATTGCGTAATTTAGACGAGATGTGACTTTTTTAACTATGTCCTTAGGTACATTCCAAAGTCATTCTAAACATTTAGCATGAACTTTAGTATTTTCTAAACATTTAGCATGAACTTTAGGGATATTGGTGGACTACTGAAAAAAAACGCTGTGCATAGCAAGTTATATGATTTTCTAATGGGTTTGACAGGGTGTTGCATGCGACTTAAATATGTCACTGAAGTTCATGCTAAATGCTTAGAAAATATGACTTTGGAAGGTACTTAAGGTCCATTTAAGTGTCTCTTTCAAATTTCATTCCGGGACAGCTGTTTTCTTTCAAATCGGTTGATACAGTTATCAAGCAGGATGTAGTAGTCGCTTTTAATTTACTTCACTATGATGCTACTTAAAATGTGCCCTGATTTTTCGTACAGGCGTTCACTGTTAGTGCCACAACTCAAATTCATAGCCCCCGGATGTCTCCGCTAAGTGCCACTTTGTTCATTTAAGGATAAAGAGATCAAAACTGATTCAATCCTTTATGACAGAATAACAAATTTACTAGAATAATTCTGTGGCAATTCAACAAAATCACGTATCTATGGGGTTGTAGGGTTTTTAAACTAATTTTAATGACTTGACACCTTCAAGCCCTTGTTACCTGCCCTGGGTCCACCGGAAATTCCTAAAATTTTTAATTAGCATTTAGAAAAAAACGCTTACATCATTTAAGTAAATACCAACCGCAAAATTAAATCCAAAATAAAATGCGTAAAAAAATACCAAATTTGTTGCATGCAACAAATGCTGCGCGTGTAAAATACGTCCCAAAAATCGCAAATTTGTTGTACGCAACACATGTTGCACAGACATTTCAAAAAATATAAGGATTGATTTGTTCCTGGATTGGTTTCTGGAATGCTCGTGATACATTCCCAATCAAACGATTCCTGGGGTCGGCGATAGAAATAACGGGTCTTCATTTTTACCAAGGGGTTGCTGCAACAAATTTCTATTAAGAAATTTGTTCAACAAATTTCACTCACATGTTAATCTTTTGAAATTTGTTGAACATATTTGTTAATGGAAACTTGTTGCAATTGATTGTGAAATGTTTATTGCATGCAACAAATTTGGGATTTTTACATGCAACAAATTCGGGGCATATTTCGCTTGGGTGAAATATGCGTGTGAAATACGTCCCAATAAAAATCCCAAATTTGTTGCATGCAACAAATGTTGCACAGAAATCTCAAAAAATATAAGGATTGATTTGAAATAAAAATAAATTTTAGATTTTCAGATTAACGGACAGGGTTTATTCCTACATGATTCAAATTAGTAATCTACTCTACAAAATTTAAAAGATTGAGTTGTGGGTAGGTTTTCTGGAATGCTCGTGATACGTTCTCAATCAGACGATTCCTGGGGTCGGCGATATAAATAACGGGTCTTCTGCAAAGGGGTTGTTGCAACAAATTTCAATTAACAAATTTGTTCAACAAATTTCATCCACATGTCAATCTTCTAAAATTTGTTGAACATATTTGTTAATTGAAACTTGTTGCAAAAACCTATTGGTTGTGCAACGTTTATTGCATGCAACAAATTTTCGATTTTTTTTGGGACATTTCAAGATAAGTGTTTATTTTAAATTTATTTCTGATTTTCCAAATAAAACGGTTGTTTTAAATATCACTTATTTCACGCTATAATATCAAAAATTATCAAGTAATTTTTAATAAATACCAAACACCTATAACAAATATACCGCCGTTCCACACTATGATTCCTTCGTCGTGATTCTTTCCTCGTTCCTAACAACAGTTTGTTGGTGAACGGGAAGGAAATGAGGAAAGAATCAAAGTGTGGAACGGCATATAAGTGGTTTTATTTTTCGCTTATATCTCGGTCAAAAGTAGTCGGATTTTGATGAAACATTAAGGCAATGAAAAAACGACACTTATCTCGACTTAAGTGGTTATGTTAAATTGCCACAGAATTGATTTAGTAATAATTCAATAATGTTACGTAAATATGATTTTTAATTAAAGAACAAAGTATTTATAATTCGTTGAAGTAATTAAGAGGAGTTAATTCAAAATTTACGATGTGTTATAAAAAAATATTATTGGATGCCACACAGATTGGTAGATTTATAATCGTTATGTACATAACATATATGTCTACATATATCACCGATAAACATCAATATCTAAAGCAATTTCATGCAGTTTAGTTAACACTATATACCTTTTGCGATCAGATGTGAATTCTAATTAAAAATAGATTTGCATAAGTATGAGATTATGACTTATTCATTACATAAATTGTAAAATATTGAAATATTTTAATTAAATTTTTTAATATGTTGGAAATTAACAAATACTCGTTTAATGGTAAAATCATTTGCTCTTTTGAACACTTCCGTGATGCAATTGTGCAAATTATAAATTTTTTTTAAAATAGTTGTTGTAGGCGTTTTTATCGATATTGGCGACAATTCCGCTAGGAGTAGTAAAATGAGTCTGACTTTATCCAATTCAGACATTTCGGAAGTTCAGATGAAACTAAAACGTCCTAGATCGAAAATTCAATTTTGAAATTTCGTGCCATTATGTAGCTTTACTCTAATTACGTATAATATAAATGTTCGAGTACATGAAAATTTTTAGAAAATACGAAGTATGTGTGGCCATGATTTATGAGAGACACTTCCATCAAATTTGTTTCATTCGTTTTAAAATCAATTTACACTAAATATAGATAAACTTTTAAATGCTTTAATATTATTTTTAAATAGTTTCTTATTAGTGACAAGTTTTTGTAAAAAATGTGTGCAAAATAAAGACTATCAAAATTCAAGGAAGGCTGGTTTTACCACAACTCTTACTTCACATAGGAGTTGGAATTTTAGGCTGAAGCCTTGAGCCTCGCTTGATTGAACTTAACGGTCGAGTGGTTAAAGTATACACCACCATGTTCGGGCATATTACGCCAGTACTAATTGGAAGTTGGATATTAAAATGACATTTGAAGTGGAGGGGAGTACTGGAATAACTAAAGCAATTGTGATAAAGGGCGGCGAAAGTGTCTTATTGGAAAATACTTGAACTAAAACGACGATAATCATCAATAAAGAGGAATTGATTACATGGAATGTTGTTTGCGAATACAACTCGAGCACCGATGCATAAGTATAAGTATATAAGGGCGGGTAAATTTGGGACGCAGACACAGTTGTGATTAAACAGTGAACAGCATCAGTTAGTATCAGTAAAAAGTGAAATTTTGAACAGTGAAATAAATACAACAGTGAATTTTATGAGTGTTTTATTTGATAAATCCATTACGAATCCGTATCGAACGTCCGTAAAAAATCGGCGAATGTCCACATTTACCGGGAAATGTGAAAATTTGCCAAAATGCTTGGTAATTGTGAATATATAAAATATTTAATAATGCTTACATTTCCCAACATTTTTTTAATTAAATTGAATTTATGCGGGGTGCATTCTAAATATAATGCTCACTTCTAGATATATAGTTAAAATATGTGTTTTTAATTTGAATAGCCAAAGTTGAGACAAATATTGCTTAACAGAAGTCCAAGAAAAAATATCTCACATTAGTGCAGGAGTAAACGTTGACTTATCTACATTAAGAAAACTATAATCATCTATCCGTTTACAATGCCATCTATTTTCGTCTTAAACAAGCTCCAAAATACAGTCAGTCACAAAATTCTACATACACCACTAAAATTTGCAAAATCGAGATAAATGAAACGAACTAAATATTTTAATATTAATTAAATAATATATTTAAACAAATAAAATTATTAAAATTGAAAACATAAAAAAATTCATAAAATTTATATCACTAAATAGAGAAATATTTTTTGTCTTTGGTATTAAAAAATTGAAACGGAAGTTGAACGGAAGTGTCAATCGATATACGAAATCTAATAATAAAGCTACGGGAACAGAATAAGAGTTATAATCGAATACCTAATATTATTGGATAAGTCGACAAACCATACAAAAAATAGTGCGAAATTTGGATAACAGTGGGAGGAGTATTCAAAATAAACTTGGGCGTTCTAAATAACATAATTAAAAAAGAGGCATCCAATCTGAGGAGTAGTGCTCCAAAAATAGCGGTTGGTTCATCCCGAAACAGTTCGTTTGCACTGACGAAAGTAAATTCAATATATTCGGATCCGTTGGAGGGGGAAAATTTGGTGAAAAATTCACAAAGATATGGCTCCAAAAATGTAATGGTTTGGGGATCTACGGCTGCAGCTGGTGTCGGAAAATTGATATTTATAGACAGGCCCAACTAAATATTATTTTTAGTTCTTAAGTGTGTCTGAACATTGATTTTATTTACTGTATGTAGACTTTTGTGATGTAAATTTTATGAATCTTTAAAATTTTTTAAAATTTTTTTTTTAATTTTTTTGTCCAATAATAATTTTCTTTGATTAAATATATTATTTAATTAATATTACAATATTTAGATCGTTTCATTTAGATCAATTTTGCAAATTTTATTGGTGTGTGTAGACTTTTGTGACTGTAAAGGCTAAGTTAGGCATTCCATTTACTCGAAGCTGAATCGGCTCTTAGCGACGTTGATAATTAAAAAAGAAATATTGCTCTTTCTGCAAATGTGTGAGATCGAAGTAATGTGCAGATGCTTGATTGAAATGGAAGTGGGTTGCATTCATCCAAAATTACAATAAAATAATTTGAGCTTTAAATGGGAATGATTTTTAATAATTATGAATTATTCAGACATTTTTTCTCTAGCCACTTTTTGGCCATTTTGGTTTCACTTCTTTGAATGAGTGCGGGTCTGGTTTGTTAAATTTAAGCCGCTTGCTTGTTTAACTTAATCGCCTGAACTTTTGGTTGCGCCTTGATTCTGAGCACACCATACGTTGAAACTGATGAGTTCTTTACACCAAACCTTTTCGGTAGTTCCTCTTTCTCCTTTTGTTTACTCTTCGATTAGATTCCAGCCAAACAGGCGATTGCATTTTATCTTCACAATCGGTAGTGCTAAAATAGACTCAATAATTTTGAATCAATTCGTTCGTGGCTAGAGATAATTAGAGATATACAGGGTGTCCCTAAAGTAGTCTTCCAGCACAGCACGTTCATTAAATATCTGATAACATTATCTTTTAAATAAGGTACAATAATTATGAATATTTAGTTAAAAAGTATTTTAAATTTAAACAAAACTTTTAAAATCTAATTTTTTTAAGAAAAATTTATGTTTCTGTACCATTTAACTCTAAACAATTACTCTATGGTCAGTAAATATTTTTTGGTGGAAACTTAGGTCAGACACTTAGCTTTCAGAAAAGCTAACTATCTGTCATACTTGCTATACTATTTGTGTCAGCCACTTGAGGGATCCCCTGTATACATAATTCAAATAAATATAACATACGAATAAACTATGAATACATTTTGTATAAAGTCACAACTACTACCACAACTAATACTACAAAAATATAATTGAGTAATGAATGGGAATGGATAAATTATTTAGATGAATGGGTTAAAAACCACAGAAATCACCACATGCTATTGAAATTTAAGTTGGGATATGCAGACTCACGATTCTTACGTATTCCTCTTATGTACAACTTACATATGATGAGAGATAACTCTTTTATATACAATTCCATGAGTTTAGACTCTGAATTAATCGAAGAATTTTGTAATTTTTACATGATTTTTACGTTAGCACTAAATAAAGTTGGTTAATAGGTTTTTGGACCCGGCAAGCGCAATAAAAACATATTTCTTATATCTTTTGTTAAATTTAATTGCGACCTTTAATTTGGATGTGTTTTTTTTTGCTTTTCAGATTAACAAATTCAACTAGTTTTAGTGAGCTGCAGTTTTTAAGTGCAGCTGCATCAAGACGAGCCGCAGCTGTTGCCGCTGCTGCGGCAAATACATTACCACCACCCCCACCGCCACCGCCTCCAAGCTCAGGAAATACATCAAATCCACCGCCAGGGTCTCATCATCCAGCGGATTTTCACCCCGCATATCGAATTCCAGGCTATATGGAACATATTTATTCATTACAACATGCAGCAGCTACAAGTCCGTCAGCATCATTACACGGTAAGTACTCAAATGTTAACAAATAATTTAATACGTAGCTTAACCCTAATGTGAGTGACGTGGGTACTCGGGTACCTTTTGCACTTTTAGACGTCTATTTTTGTATGTTTTACTCTAAATAAATTTTATAAGAACTTCTAGTTCAATTGGTATAGATTACGATGATACTTAAAAATGAGAAATGACAACTTGGACGAACGTTTAAAAAATAATTTAATTAGTCAAATTTAATAATTAAATAGCGAGATTTTGCGCTCCCATCTCAAATAGACTTATTTTTTGCATTGGAAAATTTTTATCGACCATGACAGTGTACTGTTTATTATATTGTACTTATACTGTTTATGCCTGACACAGATTTGCTTGTCTAAATTTCCGATTAACTATATTAATGGTTAGTTTACTCCAGTCGTTCATAGATGGCACAATGAAAATACTGCCTTATGTATAATTAAAAATTGCCAAATAAAGTAAAAAATTTTAATCTCCATAATATTTCTAACCAGCGATTGATAAGTTTGAACTAAGTTTTCAGCTTAGAACTACACTGCGCCAAAACAAAAACGTAACATTTATTTTTTTTTTTGAAAATATACCCAGATTTGATGAAATGCCACCGTTCAAAATAATAGTTTTATTTCGAAGGAAATTTTGTCTGCTTTTCGATACTAGAATTCGTTTAATTTAATTTTGTTTTTTTATGACTTTTTTGAGTAAACTAAAAATTGTCTAAAACGAAAAAACTATGCCGCGTTTGAGACTGTAAACGAGAACTAGCTCGATATTTCATTCCCAAATCTAAATTAGCTTTTTTATAGAGTATTTAGATATCTTGAAAATGATGCTGTAGAAATTTCTGTAGGACGTCTGCTTGTCCATTTATTGAAACGAGAAACGTAGCCAAAACATGAGAGAGGAGTTCTTGCAACTTTGTTGGTTGCCTTGTCCATTTTCTTACACGCCGTTGTAACATATCTCAGACGTGCTTTTTAGGGTTTAAATCCGGACTTCGCGGAGGATGGTTTATTAAATTAGTGTTCATTAATTCAGAGCTGTGTGTGGTCGGGCATTATCATGCATAAAAATCCACGCCCAATTTGCCCAATTGGCCGTTTGATGCGTACAAATTAAATCGCGATTTATCCGAAAAAAGGACATCTGAGTTCACTTTCTATACTCTCTCTCTCTCTCTCTCTCTCTCTCTCTCTCGCTGGCACTATATCCCATCAAGGGATTTAGCCGCCCCAAATGAGGTTTCATAATCATATTTTCCATAATCGTGATTAATTCATTGATCCTAGGTTAGGTTAGGTTTCAGTGGCTGCTATCGCACACTTAGGCCAATTATGGCCCATTGTAATTCTACAGGACCCGACATCATAAACTCTCTTAAACCCATTTAGTACTATTAATATATCGTAAAAGATCTCGCACATTACTGCTTTCGAGATTACAGAGGCCGTCCATATTGTATTTGCCCAAGTGATCATGTCTTCTGCCAGCTAGTGCGGGACACGAGCAGAGGAAGTGAACAAGAGTCTCCTCCTCTTCCTCGTCTCTGCAACTTCTGCAGAAGTCATTTGCATCTAGACCCAGTCTTCTCGCATGATCTCCGAAAAGGCAGTGCTCAATATTTATTCTTAGAATTCTACCTAAATCACGCTTACTGAGTGTGATCAGGATCTTGGATCGATTCAAGTTCAGCTCAGGCTATACTTGTTTCTCTACCGTACCAGTTAGACTGGCGATCCAACTGGCATTTGCCAAGGCAACTGCTTCTCTATGGCTTGCTGCTTTCAGCACAGACAAAGACTTTCCTACACATTCTCACCCTGATTCCAGTTGGAGAGTTGTACCGCACCTTGCTAACTCGTCTGCCCTGCAATTTCCATCAACGTCGGAATGGCTCAGAACCCAGACCAACTGGATATTGAAATGCCCACTCATCTCGTTAAGAGATGTGTGACAATCCAATGCCATCCTTGACGCCAGGAAAACTGAATCCAGCGAAAGAATGGCCGCCCGACTGTCCACATAGATAGTGATATCAGTTAACGATATTACATTATGCTTCAACCAGTTCATGACCTCTTCAATAGCTATAACTTCAGCCGGGTACACACTGCAGTGCTCGGGCAGACGAAAAGATAAACTTACATTTATAATTCATCACAGAATACACCAGCTCCCACTCTACCATCGAGCTTGGAGCCGTCGGTGAAGAATTTAACTGTCCCGGTCTCCATAACGAGACCACTATTCCAATCCTCTCTAGAGGGGATAATCACCTTGAAAAACTTGTCGAAGCACAAACGGGGTGTTTTGTAGTCAAGATTCACCAGTTCATGCCTCACTGAATAAACTATTGTTGAGTGCCCTTTTTGTAGGTACTTCCAACCCAAAGTCGCTGAGAGCCGGGCGGCCGTGTTAACCGCTATTTGCTTCATAATATCCAACGGGAGAAGGTACAGCTACAAGCTCTTGTTGTGTTTGCGTTGCGTTTTCATCCAGTAGAGCTTGCAGGCCATGGCGCGGCTGGTCACTAAGATTGAAATCGCCACTTCTAAGACGTTCTGACCAATAATTACACGTTTCACAAGACACAACGTTGGCACCAAAAACATTACAAATTAATTCTCATGCTTTAGAAATCGGAGTGAAGTTTATGCCAAAATAACAAAATTATATACTGTGGCCAATAAGTACTAAGAATTTAAAAAACATTCAAAAATATAATATTTGAAAATTTTTAATGAACACAAATATTTCTACACTATAAGTAGAAAACATTTAATTTTTGTAAATAGTTTTGGTTGAGGTGATCGTAAGTGGTTCTGAACTAATATTTAATGTAAGAAACAACTCTCATTTTTCCACATGCTCGGAAATCTCTGAGATTTTTTTTATTCGAGGGAAAATTCACTCATTTCTAAGGTCTCTCAAAATTCATATTTTGCTTCATCAAATCATATTCTAGTCAATTATGTAAAATTACATATAAAAAATCACTCAATTCGCGAAAGCAATTAACGTTTTAAGGTATTGGAAACTATTTTATGAAAACTTGCAAAATAATAAAGAATTATAAAAATTAAGATTCGATTGAGGATGTAGGAATAGAAAAAAGTTTATTTTACAATTCAGAATGTATTTTTATTTACTTTTGAAAACGCCGTTTTTACAAACAATTTTGAGTTATATTTTCAAACCGTTTTCCGGAAAAATTAAAAGTTTTGGATTGCGTCATTCTTGCAACAAATGAACGATATAATTGTCGGGGTAATACAAAAATCCATAAACATTTTAAACTATTGCGATCAAATAGCGAATCAAATAGCGAAAACCTCAGAGATTTTCGACCATGTGGATAAATAAATTTGTTTCTTCCATCAAATACTAGTTCAGAACCACTTCGATCACCTCTGTGCGATTCGTCGTGTGTTTTGTTGCAAAAAAATTTATTTTATTAAATTCACTCAATACTATTCACAAAAATTAAATCACTCATTTGCTGCAAGAGTGACACAATTCACACTCTTTAGTTTTTCAGTAGAGCGATTTAAAAAAATATCACTCAAAACTGTTTGTAAAAATGAAGTTTTTCAAAAGTAAATATAAATACATTCTGATTAGTAAAATAAAGTTTTTTCTATTCCTACATCTCTCCCTAGTTTCCAATAATTTAAAATGCTAATTCCTTTCGCGAACTGAGTCATTTTTGAATCAAATATCTTATAAATGAATGTCAAAGTTGTGTCATTGTGTTTATATTTATATTTATACAAATATTTGTGTTTATTAAAAATTTTCAAGTATTATTATGAAAGTTAAATTTTTGAGTGTTTTTTTCAAATCTAAGTACTTACAGGTCATAGTGTAAATTTTGTTATTTTGGCATTAACTTCACTCCAACCTATAAAAATTAAGTCATACGCCTAAAACTTTCCTTCAAAACAATACGTGAGTGGTTCATCGACATATTACTTGCCTGTGTATAATGACTAAGCAGGCCTATCTAAATTTTCGATAATGCATTCACAGTTTGTAATTATTTTAATTTCCTTATATCTATAAAAATCTATTTTCAAATTGAAATTTTAATTACAAATTCATCATTCATCATAATATACAAAAACAAAACAAGAATTTAATAGCTGCGTGTTCTTCGCTCCGGTTTGGGGCCTAATAAAATTTTTAACAATAACAGCAATAAACTGATTTATTACCCCCTAAAACAAATGCATTGTTTATATTAAATGGAAATGTTTTTATTCCAAATAACTAAATCGACAAGAAAATCTAAATATACAAATAATTACAGCTGGTCCAAAAAAATCGTCGTCGTGTACAATTCCGAACGAAATGCTTTGCTAATTAACTTATATTGCAAAAAGCAATAAAAAAAACGCATAAATCACAATCAACAAACATATTTATTTTCTTAATTCTTAAGAAATCACCATCGTATGTGCCTTATATGTGATCAGGGCTACGGACGGTGTTTCGAATATTTCTCGAGATATTTCGAGCAAAAAGTTTATCATGCGTATATGAATATTGATCGGATACGTGCGGCCAATTAAAAATTTTAGTCAATGAGTCTTATTCAACGATAAAGGTTCGCACACCTAATGACAGACATTAAAGAAAGTTATAAATATATTTTTTCAATTAAAATAATAAAAGATAAATTTTCGTTTTTTTTTTGTTTAAATTTTTTTTTGGTCGACTTCAAGAGCGAGACAGAAAAGGGAGTAAGACATTAAAAATACGAAGCGATTGTATATATAAAAATAGATGGCACTGCTTTTTGGTTGCGTACGTGTGTGTGTGTGTGTGTGTATATATATATATATGTGTTGTGTCTTTATTTCTTAATGATCACCGGAAATACTCGTAAAATATTTGTATTCCAAAATTCGTAAAGTGACGTATAATGTCTTATTTTTATTTTTGTTAACCAGATGTTCATTCTATCTAAATACATCATTGTGTCAGGGTTTTATAACTAATCTTTCGCGGATATATATGTTCTGTAAAGAAACAAAGGCTTAAAATTGGTAACGGATTAATTAAGCAAAAATGGTTTAAACAACGTTATACCTACACTGGTAGCTCGTGATGGTGATTTAAAATCTTTGGGAATGTCTCAAGATTTTACTCACACTCGCAAATTACTCAGGTAGAAATAAATTACGATATCACATATAAGAAAAAATTTGGTCAGTTGTGCAAGTTCCCGAAAATGAACTCTTGGCTAGGAATTTCGTCCCGCTCGATAAAACTAAACTTATTTCGCAAAAATAAATAATGTCTCGGATCATAGCTCATGATTTTGAGATTAACGCACTAGTAGCTAATTTTAAGATGAATTGGAAGAAAATCGTTTTGTAGCAAGTTCTCGAAATTGAACTACGGACTAGGAATTTCATTGATTTTTATATAAATTTTGGTCCCTCTCTATAAAACTAAAACTTTTTCGCAAAAATTAAAAATAGCTCGGATCAGGGCTACATGATTTTGAAATTAACACACTAGTAGCTAATTTTAAGGTGAATTGGAAGAAAATTGGTTGGTGGCAAGTTTTCGAAAATGATCTCTGGACTAGGAATTTCATAGTTTTATATAAATTTGCGTCCATCTCCATAACACTAAAATTATTCCGCAAAAATGAAAAATGTCTTGGATCAGGGCTACATGATTTTGAGATTAACATGCCAGTAGCTAATTTTAAGGTGAATTGGAAGGACATCGTTCCGTGGCAAGTTCTCGAAATTGAACTCTGGTCTAAGAATTTCCTAGCCTTTATATAAATTGTGGTCCTTCTCGATAAAACTAAATTTATTTCGCCAAAATGAAAAATGTCTCGGATCATGGCTACATGATTTTTAGATGTACACGCTAGTAGCTAATTTTAAGGTTAATTGGAAGAAAATCGTTTTGTGGCAAGTTCTCGAAATTGAACTCTGGACTAAGAATTTCATAGCTTTTATATAAATTTTGGTCCTTCTCGATAAAACTAAACTTATTTCGCCAAAATGAAAAATGTCTCGGATCAGGGCTACATGATTTTGAGATTAACTAGTAGCTAATTTTAAGGCGAATTGAAAAAAAATACGGTTGGTGGCAAGTTCCCGTAAATGAAACCGGGAAGTCAAAAATAGCATGATATTGAGATGAGATTAAACTGAATTTTACTGAAAAATTAATTTATCAAAAATGTTCATTGTGATTGATATTTTTACTTATATAACTAACTTGGTAGTAATGCTTCCTTTGTAGCTAGGATTTTCATTTTCAATGAGGCTTTTTTCCATATAAACGAATTTTTAACCTTTGACTTAGAGAAAGTGGCGCTACAAAATTACGTTTCTATTGAGTTGACAAGTTTGAGAGTGGCAGATGCACAAGCACGTTGTATGATTCGAAAATTTTGGTTTTTCTTATGTGAAAAACATAGATGCAGCCATGCATAAAAAATATAGGCGACGAATATATCAACTGAATCTGCGTGTCTGTTGATTCTTGGCCGGATTTTTTGTTGTTGCTATTTCAAACTTTGTAAATGACAATTTTTGTTATTTATAAATAAAATTCATTCAAAATTCGTTCAATTCTAGTCGCCGCCTCCCCGTTCACCACCTTGTAAATTTGAAAAACCAATCAGTGCAAAAATATTTATGAGCTCTCGAAATCCGCAAACTAAACCTTTAGTTGTTAAAATTTTTAAACGTGAAATTCCTTTAAAATTGCAAAAAATTCATATTTTAATTCCGGAAGAAATACGTGCAGTTTGATTTTTGAGCTGAGTAGCAGCACGAATACTACCCCTAGTTTTTCAATTCAAAAAAAAAAATTTAAAATTGCAAAAATTTAATATTTAAATGTCAGGAGTTATGTACCGATTTATGAGCTCATTGATTTTTGAGCTGTCACCTTTTATCACGAATACCACCCCGTATTTCTAAATAACACCTAAATAACAAATTTTTTAAAATTGCAAAATTAAATATTAAAACATCGGGTATAATGTTTCTATTTATGAGCTCACAAAATTCGTGCAGTTTGATTTTTGATCCGCTGCTCGTTGGCACGAGTAATAAAATAAAATAATTTTTTTTTTTAAATTGCATAAATAAGAAAGGAAGAGAGCTGTTCGCAGCTGGTCGACTATGTAGTTGTGATTTTCTTTCTGGAGATCAAGCAACTTGTTGGCCTACGGATAGAAACAAAATACCCGATATCATTGAAACTAGTCCATCTTCAGTAACTAATAAGAAAACCTGGTGGGAGAAATTCCAGAAACATCCGATACTGGAAGATAAAAGAACCCAAATCGAAAACGGGACCAAATCTCAAATTAGAACGAAAAACAAAATCAATTGACATACAAATAAGTTTAGGCTATTATAAAATTTTGGGCTCCACTCGATCTTGTCCAAACTTCAGGTCATTTAATCTAAACGCTATAGCAGAACCCAAATCGAAAATCGGACCAAAACCGAAATTAGAACGCAAAGCTTGATCTATTGACAAACAAATATATTTAGGCTCATTAAAATTTCGAGCTCCACTCATTATTGTCCAAACTTCAGGTCATTTAATCTAAGGCTAGGTTATTAAATGACCTGAAGTTTGGGCAAGATCGAGGGGAGTCTAAAATGTTTTAATGGCGCATTTGATTGGGCCGTAATGAGCCTAAATTTTTTTGTATGTCAATTGATCGTGGTTTGCGTTATAATTTCGGTTTTGGTCCGATTGTCGATTTGGGTTCTGCTAGCTGTTAGATTAAATGACCTGAAGTTTGGATAAGAACGAGTGGAGCCTTACATTTTTTAATGAGCCATTTGATTAGGCCGTAATAAGCCTAAAATTATTTGTTTGTCAGTTTTGCGTTTTAATTTCGGTTTTGGTCCGATTTTCGATTTGGGTTCTGCTAGCTGTTAGATTAAATGACCTGAAGTTTAGTCAAGATTGAGAGTAGCCTAAAAATTTTTAATGACGCATTTGATTAGGCCATAAATAGCCTAAACTTATTTGTTTGCCAATTGATCTTGTTATGCGTTGTAATTTCGTTTTTGGCCGGATTTTTGATTTGGTTTCTGCCAGCCTTAGTTTAAATGACCTGAAGTTAGGCCACGTTCGAGGGGAGCCTTAAATTTTTTAATGAGGCATTTGATTAGGCCATACTGAGTCTAAAATTATATGTATACCAATGATCTTGTTTTGGCGTTCTAATTTCGGTTTTAGCCCTATTTTCGATTTGGGTTCTGCTAGCTTTGATTAAATGACCTGAAGTTTGGTTAAGAACGAGTGGAGCCTAAATTTTTTGAACGGGACATTTGATTAGGCCGTAATGAGCCTAAAATTATTTCTTTGTCAATTGATCTTGCTTTCGTTCTAATTTCGGTTTTAGTCCGATTTTCGATTTGGGTTCTGTTAGGTGTTAGATTAAAGGACCTCTACAAGTAAATTGCAAAGAGCTACTAATATTGTCAGTACCTGGACAGAGTGATGGCGAATAAAATGTAATGAACAAAATCTATTTATGTAAACTTTAACAACAAAAAGTTTAACTGGGTACCAGTAGAACTGAAGTAGTACAAAAATTACTAATGGCAAAATCATCCAATTATTCCAAAGCAAGATACGTCGTATGTTGGATCCTTTGCAGCCTTCTTACTGGGTTTGAACAGTAAGACGGATACGAAGGAAGAAACCACTCGATCTACTAGATCCAATAAATCCAGATAAAATACTAGATGATTTGTAAATCAGTTGTAATAAATAAATAAAAAAATACAAAAAAAAGTTCGAAACCAACTTTTAACGTCTTGGTTCGTCTATCACCCAGAAAACCCTAAAATTTCACACACACACACACACACAAATTATTTTCAAGTACAGCACCGGCACAACTTATCATGGTATCGGGTTCAAAAGTGCTTGTTTAATATACGAGTTGACCAAATAAATGATAACAGCAACTCTGCCTAAATTTACTTAAAAATATACTTACTCAAAATATTCACGATCCGAAGTTCAACAACCCAAATTCCAAAAATTATTCATTCTATTTATTATTTTAGTTAGATGTTTTTATTTTGAATTATAAAAATTGATTTAAGAATTGAAATACAAAACGAAGCCTAAATTTCAATTCTTGAAGAATTATAAAATAAGAAAACTTGATTATTCACTTTTTACTTATATTGTTGGTTTTTTATTTATTTTGTGTTGTCTTAATTTCCAATGTGTACAAACTCAATCAGAAGTTCATAACCTTGTTTGTATAGTCTCCCTCCCCGTGAACATATACATATCGAAAAATAATACGAGAAAACTATATAGGACATCATTTTCGTTAATGGTGGTCAAACTTGCGAAAATATTTATATCGTTTTTCTAATGTGCGTTATGCCACGTGCCCCACCTTCCGCTGTATATTTTAAGTGCACTCACTAAAATTTATATTCTAACTCACTTCCTCTTCAAAAATTATATCGTCACTACATTTGATCATCAATCATAATTACGCGTGCATACTGATTTTATGGCGATACCATAAATGGAAATTCAATGGTGTTAATTAGAAATTTTTGTTATTTGTAGTCAATTCACGTTTAATTGTATTTTAAATTTGACACCCACCCAATGACCATAACCATTTGGAAATATCGAGCCAACTGTTAATTGACTTTTGGAATTCTAATTAAATGTACAAAAAATTCGATCTATTTAAATTACTTCCTTTACGTTATGGCTGCCCAATAATATTGGGAGTACAAATTAATTCGGTCCGTTTTGTTAATTTTAAAAATGCATAATTTTAAAATTAAGAAAAGTGCTTCGATTACTAAAATGGACTGTATTTTTGAAACTACATAATACAAATATGTTGAATAAAAATTTATTTAATTGGGTTTTATGATTTTACGAGTTCATGCGATGTGCACGTTACAATAATTTTTTTTCTGATTAAAAAACTATTTTTCGTTTTTTGTTTTATTAACCATTTTTATTAAATGGGCTTTGAAACTTTTAACCGGTAGCTTTCCACAAACCTCCACAATGTGGGGTTGTTGAAATTTCCCTTCCTAGTTACATTTGGAATAATCCGAAAAGTTTTTTGTGTTTGTCGCGAGCTCCTACGATTATAAAAAAGTGTTTCCCGTTCATGATATGCACCTGGGCTGCTCAAGGTAGATCGGAATAACCAAGGCCTATCTGTCGGTATACGACACCATTTAGATTTATCTCTAGGATTGGCACCCGAGAAATTCAAGTCTACCTGGTAAAATCATAAAATCACTCACAAAAATTATTATAAAAAAATGATTTCTGTTCATGATATGGACCTAGGCTGCTCAGAGTAGACCGGAATAACCAAGCCTATCTGTTGATATACGCCACCACTTAGATTTATCTCTAGAACTGGCACCCTACATAAATTAAAGTCTCTGGCAAAACCACAAAATTACTCAAAAAAAAAATTAAAAAAAAGTTTTTTCTGTTCCTGCATGATATGGACCTAGGCTGCTCAGAGTAGATCGGAATAACTAAGGCCTATCTGCCGGTTTACGCCAGCACTTAGATTTATCTCTAGGATTGGCACCAGCGAAATTAAAGTCTACCCGGCAAAATCACAAAATCGCTCAAAAAAATAATTCAAAAAAAGTGTTTTATGTTCATGATATGGACCTGGGCTGCTCAGGGTAAATCGGAATAACCAAAGCGTATCTGCCGGTATACGCCACCACTTAGATTTATCTCTAAGATTGGTACCAGAAAAATTAAAGTTTACGTGGTAAAATCATAAAATCACTCAAAAAATAATTCAAAAAACGTGTTTTCTAACCTGGGCTGCTCAGGGTAGATCGGAATAACCAAGGCCTATCTGCCGGTTTACACCAGCACTTAGATTTATCTCTAGGATTGGCACCAGAGAAATTAAAGTCTACCTGGTAAAATCACAAAATCATTCAAAAAAATAATTCAAAAAAAGTGTTTTCTGTTCATGACATGGAACTGGGCTGCTCAGGGTAGATCGGAATAACCAAGGCCTATCTGCCGGTTTACACCAGCACTTAGATTTATCTCTAGGATTGGCACCAGAGAAATTAAAGTCTACCTGGTAAAAACACAAAATCATTCAAAAAAATAATTCAAGAAAAGTGTTTTCTGTTCATGATATTGAACTGGGCTGCTCACGGTAGATCGGAATAACCAAGGCATATCTTCCGGTATACGATACCACTTAGATTTATCTCTAGAACTGGCACCAGAGAAATTAAAGTTATCGTGGTAAAATCACAAAATCGCTCACAAAAATAATTCAAAAAAAGTGATTTCTGTTCATGATATGGAACTGGGCTGCTCAGGGTAGATCGGAATAACCAAGGCCTATCTGCCGGTTTACACCAGCACTTAGATTTATCTCTAGGATTGGCACCAGAGAAATTAAAGTCTACCTGGCAAAATCACAAACAAAAAAATAATTCAAAAAAAGTGTTTTATGTTCATGATATGGACCTGGGCTGCTCAGGAAAAACCGGTATAACCAAAGCGTATTTTCCGGTATACGCCATCACTTAGATTTATCTCTAGGATTGGCACCGGAGAAATTAAAGTCTACCCGGTAAAATCTCAAAATCACTCACAAAAATAATTATAAAAAAGTGTTTTCTGTTCATGATATGGACCTGGGCTGCTTAGAGTAGATCGGAATATCCAAGGCCTATCTGCTGGTATATGCCACCACTTAGATGTACCTCTAGCATTGGCACCAGAGAAATTAAAGTCTACGTGGTAAAATCAAAAAATCACTCAAAAAATAATTCAAAAAACGTGTTTTCTGTTCATGATATGGACCTGGGCTGCTCAGCGTAGATCGGAATAACCAAGGACTATCTGCCGGTTTACGCAGGCACTTAGATTTATCTCTAGGATTAGCACCAGAGAAATTACAGTCTACGTGGTAAAATCATAAAATCACTCAAAAAATAATTCAAAAAACGTGTTTTCTGTTCATGGTATGGATCTGGGCTGCTCAGGGTAGATCGGAATAACCAAGGCATATCTGCCGGTTTACGCAGGCACTTAGATTTATCTCTAGGATTGGCACCAGAGAAATTAAAGTCTACGTGGTAAAATCATAAAATCACTCAGAAAATAATTCAAAAAACGTGTTTTCTGATCATGATATGGACCTGGGCTGCTCAGCGTAGATCGGAATAACCAAGGCCTATCTGCCGGTTTACGCCAGCACTTAGATTTATCTCTAGGATGGGCACCAGAGAAATTACAGTCTACTATTAAAGTCTAATGATCTGTTTCAGTAATCTCAATGTTTTAATGGTTTCATTATAAACATCTACTGATTGATATCCTGGAGGAATTGCTTTTAAAATTTACGTAAGTAAAAATATTACTTGTTTTTGTATTTCTAATGCTTCAACTAAATCATTACAGCCTGTCAGTAGACCGTCTATATAAAAATCCCTTTGTAGTACTTGAGACGCTAAGGGGTACGATTGTGCTTCTAATTAGCTAATTTATTCAAAACCTTTGTTGCGAGATATGGGGCTGAGGAAGTTCCTTATGTAACGGGTTTTAATTCAAATGTACGAATAGGTTGTAAAATTATATAGATATTGACGAAAACGAGGTATTATTGACCAAAGTTGGTCCTGTATTGTGGGTTCGACCATTTGTACGTCATTAAGTGATAATTGAGAATCGGGTTTTGCAGATCCATCAAAAACTTCGTTTCAACACTGCGTGGTGCGGTAAAAAATATCCTAATTCATGCGAATTATTACAAACGCCATCTTTTGACAATGTCATATGGCCTAAAGTTTGATATTCAATCATGAACGGATTCTAATTATTTGTCACGGCTAAATCTTTTTTCTAGATATTCGAACCGTTTTAGGGCTAAGTGTTTTCATTTTTCTAAATTCTTAACCGATTCCCTCAACGGTATTCTAACTATGAAATGACCATCGATTGTTCTGCTATTAGTTTTTTTGAAATAAACTTCACATTTCTAGGGAAAGTGATTTTTTGTTATCATTTATGTGTAATGCCCACAAATTTTCTATTTTACGATCAATATAAGTTTTAATATTTTCATTTGCTGAGTCCTAAATGAGATAGAATCGTCTCATGTGATTTTCCACTAACGATCCAGTCAAACTGCGATTTCTGTATAGGAAATGAAGTTTCTCGGGAAATCGGGACAAAAATCGGGATGCACTAATACGGGTGCTTGTAATAGTGCTAGTTTTAATTGCTCGAATAATTTTTGATAGACTGCTTTCCATTTGAAAGCGCGGTTCTTTTTTAGTAGTTAAGTTATTGGAGCTGCCAAAGAAGCGTAAGATGCAATGAATCTAAGGTACCACCCTGACATACCCAAAAACCTACGTACCTTTTTGACGGTGTTCGGCACCAGAAATGACAGGATGGCTTTTCTTTTTTCTTCATCCACCTTCAAGCAACCATGCCTCACCACATAACCCAGGTAGCGAATTTATTTCAAGAGAAAGTGGCTCTAAGCAAGATTCGCGGTTAGACCTGCGAAACTAAGTAGAAAGGCTACTTGTTTGAGCAGCTGAAGGTGTCCCTCAAAATTTTTGGAGGTAATGAGGAGGTCGTCTAAATAGACGAAGTCTTTTTCGTGTAATTGGTGTGGGATCACTCGGTGCATCAGCCTACATAAGGTCTGTGGCGTTGTCTGCGTTGCAACGCATCTCTGGACTCCTGAGTCAACTGAATCTGCCAAAATGCATCTTTAAAATCAATGCTGGAAATTAATTTGGTTTGATCCAACCGACTCAGAAGACCATCGGTTATTGATAAGGGGTACGCATCCCTAATTATCACTTCGTTCAATCGTCGCGTGTCTAAGCACATTCAAACTTTGCCATTAGACTTTGAGATCACCGGGGAACTCCAGGAACTGTTGGACTCCTCAATTGCCCCGAGAGCCAACATCCTGTCTAATTCTCCGTATAGAGTTTTCTGGACGGCCGGAGACACACAGTATAGTGACGTTGCTTTTTAGGCTTAGCGTCTCCCATGTCAATATGGTGAGTCACAAGATTAGTTCGACCCAAACCTAACTCATCACATGAGATGGACTTTAAATCGATTCCTAAGTACAGCTCCTGCTGCCAAAAACTTTTCACTTCTCAAACCTAAGGAACCTAAGGCTGTTATGGTGGCCCCACTATCGAGTAAGCCAAGATATTCGTCTCGTTATCAGAAAGGTTATCAAGGAGTGATTCAGAAATCATAACCCGCAGTATGCGCTTATTTTGCCAATATTTACGAGTTCGTGAATATTTTCGGGGAGGTGAACAACTAGGTGTGGGTGAATTACAGAATTTTTTTGGAGTTTGAAGAACAGATCTATTTGAAATTACTTCTGATGCGGTTCCTGCTGCAAGGCTGGACCATTGTTTAGATCCGCGCTCGTTCTGCGAAGAGAAGAGGGTATCGGATCAGCAGCAAATCGAACCGTCTTGGATAATTTTCCCGAACATCTGGAACAATTGGGTTTTACAATTCCCGGACGACCAAAACCGAAACAGAAGGTTTTAGCGGGTTTGGGACGGTCGATACACATATGACCGATGATGTCTTGGCAATTCCAACAGATCACCATTTTCTCACCAAAATCAGCGTTATTAGCTCTGGTAACTTAATTCATCCACATGCATAGTAGTTTCTCCCGGTTCATCATACTCAATCTTGTCGAGGTATGTACGCGCGCATAATAGAAAGTTCTAAAACATTCGTTTCGTTAGATTTCTGTTTTCTTGATTCGAGTTTTCTACTGATATCATGCTCGATCTTGGAATCATGCTATCATATCCGGTTTAAATGTATTCCATGATACATCTGGGTTACGCTCGATATGGCATCAATACCAATTTAAGGCGGCTCCCTTGAATAATATTCCTAGCTGGTGCACCAACTCATCATTGGGGACGCCTTATGTAGAAGCTTGCTGTTCCACACGAAACAGAAACCTTTCAACTGCTAATTCACGAGAGTCGCTGTTAAATGTAATCTTCCAAATCAGCCAGGTAAGAAGAAGTCTTAGGTGAGAGACCTGTGCTCGAAAGTAAATTTGATACTTCGCTACTCCACCGTGAGTAATTCTTTCGGTTTTGTTGCGTCTTCAGGTTTGATACCAGTGATCCATTCCCGATGTTCCTTAATCTTGAGAGCACATCGTTTTAACCCTCGTTGTGGTGCTGAACGTGCCACAGAACGTGCTTTATAGGGTTTAAGTACTGGATTAGCAGCATCATTTGCCATAGTTGTTTTAAGCGTATCGAGCTTATTTAGGAGCTCTTCTGGGGTGCTATATCGTACATTTTCGTTTTCTATTGTATTAATACGGTTGTGAAGTTTGTCCCAAAAAACATCCCGTGTACATACAAATCCAATAAGAAATTTTTAATACAGAACATGTATTAGTAACTAGCTGACCCGGCGAACCTCGTTCCGTCCCAAATTACTTCGTTCCGAGCAAATACTTGTGTCCTTCACGAAAATTGATTTTGACGAGAGAAAAAATCAAACAACCCAACTCGATTCTCAATAGACGTTTGAGTTGAGTGGATTTTTTCATCGATCAGGCATCTATCGAAAATTGAGTTGTTTTTTGGATTTTTTCTCTCAGTCAAATGAATTTGAGTCAGTTGGAATTCAATAGAATTCGTCGATCTTTTCAAGCTCATAATTCGATGTTGTAGTGCGAACTCGATGCAGAATGTTGTCAGCCATCTTGTCCTTGTATTTGTTCCATAATTCCAATGCGTTCGATGGATGACACGTCGCTATGGCTATGGCGAACAATGTTCGAATTTGATTTGCCGGCGCAGAAACAGTGGCATCGGCGAGTGTTGAGTCCCCAATGTGAGTTGTTTTCTAATAAATTCAGACGATTCTCGAAAAGTGGCGCAAAACACCATCTATAGTACGAATCGATTCGAACGAAGTAGGACCACGAATTACCAATACTAACGCCATTCTAGAATACAAGTTTTTTATAGAAAAGTACATCACATATTGCGTTATTTTTAAGAGACAGGGTGATTCTACAAAATCGGCCCTCCTGCATCTGTTTTTACGATTACACATCTTCTTTGACTACACTTCTACGTTTTGCAGCTCTTCGTCTTTACAATTGCATGATAAAAAAAAAATCATCAGGGGCAATATTCTCTATAGCTCTTGGTTGTAAACTTCATCTTCAATGATTATTTGAGTAACTTCTTCCGTTTTGGAATCTTCATCGTCGTCTGCATCTTCACCAACATGATAAGAAGTTCTCCAATTCTTCATAAAATCTGCACTGGTACTCGTGTGACCAGGACCCGCGTGCTCTATATCCCCAATCTTGTATATTGACGCTTTCTTTCGTTTTTGATTATACGCAAGCCTGTTTTCTTCTTGGACTTTCATAATTTCGTTTCTTGCCGTTTTTCTGATGGTATCCTTTTCTAGCATCAAATCATTCATCAGTTCTTCTTCCATTGCTTCGGATATCTTTTGATCTTCGACGTTTCGCATCCTCATCCCTAACAATAATAGTTAATTGCCAATTTGGTTAACGCTGGAATTATCAGTCGATTAATTCGTTCAATTTGGTCGTTTCCTCTTGGCATTTCTGATGAAATATCTTTGGGCTTCCAAAATTGGCCTTCTGGATTTCTAGCTTCTTTATTGCTTCATCAGCTGTCGTTGTTTTTACCGGGTATATCCAAACAAACTTGGCAAAGGCATCTATAATTAAAAAAATATATTTGTATTGCTTGGAAGTGAGCTGCATCGGCCCTAAGTGGTGGATGTGATATGTAACTAAAGGATACTTTTCTTTGTCAATTGGGTGCAGGAAACCTGAAGGATGAAGTATTCTCCGGAAAAGATCTCCATCATCTTCTTTGTTCCAAAATGTCCAGGTTCGCGTGCGTTTTTAATGAGTTCTTCTGAACACACAATAATTTCCGTTTTTCGTCGTCTCCTTTATACAGAACGCCTTTCTCTATTATAAAACTTTCGTAGGGTTCGTATTCAAGTATCTTTATGATTGCAGTAAAATGATCTCGCTGAGCCGTTTTTATTCTTTCTAGAAATTCGTTCTGTATTACAAAAGTGACAGGATTACGGCTGAGAGCATCTACGTGCTTCATATTGGTACCAGCTCTATGCTCTAACACATAGTCGAAATCCTCCAGCTGTAACGCCCATCCAGCAATTCGCGGTGTAATATCTTTCTTCGTCATTGTTGATTTGAACGCGACACAATCCGTAATGATTTTAGCAAATAAACACGATTTTCTTTTAACAATGCTATGATGGCAAGTATCTCCAGCTCATATGAACAATACCTCTCTTGACATGGTGAGGTTTTTTTTTACTAAAGTAGTAAACAGGATGGAATTGACCATCATATTGACCTTTTTGTAAAAGAATCACTTTTTGTAAAAGAATTCTGCAAATGCTGCTTTCTGCGACGGTCCGTACTGGAACTTTATATCCTTCTTTTCTCGGTTTTCCCACCACTGAGTAATTTGCCACAAACCTTCTAAAGTACACAGTTAACCCGAAAAAAACTTTATGTTTGTTTGATCGTCGTTTGTTGCGGGAACTGGTTTTGGCTTCTGGTGGCTTTATAAAACCTTCGTCAATCTCGTATTCGAGGTAATCAATTTTACGGCATAGGAACTGTCATTTACGTAAAACCTTTCTAACACATTTCTTAGTTTATCCAATCCATCCTCTTCGTTGCCGGGCGGAATAATGATATCGTCCATGTAAAGTAAGATTTCTGATTTAATCATTAGGTCTTTGAATACCCAGTGTATGTATCTGTGGAATATTGCTGGCGCAGTACTTAAGCCAAATGGCATGCGTATAAATTCAAAATGACCTGTTGGAACGACAAAAGAGGTATTTTTGACACTATTTTCATCGACCATGGCGTGGAAGAATCCATTTCGTAGATCCAAAGTTGTGAAAATATGGGAACTATGTAATCGGTCGAAGACAGAACTTGCGGATTCGGACACACTCGGGCGAATAATATTTTGTCGATGCCATTCCTAAATCTGCTTATCGGCATGCACTTTTTTCTTCCGGCGACAACCGTCTTGGGTGTTGCCAAATAGGTTTCTTGTCTCTCAATAGGATTTTCAGCGTAATATTAGTTTCCTTTGTTTTTCCTGGCTTGTAGTTGTTTATCATCGAGCGAATTTTTTTTTTGTATTCTTGGTTTCCAATTTCCAAATCTTTAGGTAATAATTCGACTCTTACCTGATTTGGACCAAGAACAATCTTTTCCCCTGTAAAGAAGTCAGTTTCGATGATACATTTTACATTAATTGCTTCTACAGGAACGATCCTGATAGAAACATCTTCGTTAACTTTATCGACCTGTCCAATCGCCAAATCCGAGAATCTTCGTCTTAAACATCTTCGCGTAATAATGTTAGATCGCTTCCATTTATTTTAGCCAATAAATCATCTTGAATAAACTTGGTTTCATTTTTGATTTGATTCGACTCCTTGGGGCATTTTGTGGCGATATGTCCGAACTCATTACATCCTTAATATTTAACACATTTTCTTCTATTCGGGCATCTTTTTGACGAATGTCCCTTATCATCACAATTGTAACGCAATATGCTGGATCTTACTGTTATTGATTTTTCCCTCTCGACATTGTTATCCGCCTTAAATTGGGCATACAACTTAAACTTTTGTTTGAACTCATCCACTGTCATAGCTCCATACAACAACAATTTGTTTGATCCAGTGTAGTTCGCGCATTGACATAAAATAGTTGTCCAACGTCACTTCTTTTTTCTTGATTCGGACTGCGATTTGTTGGTGTATTTCCGCTCTACTTATTTTCACAGAAAATTCTGAGATCAAATGACTTTTCATATTTCCAATAGTTGTAAGATCAGATTTCAATGTCAAACTTCTTTTAGCTAGGCCAGATAACGCTTTCTTCGCATATACCACCGTTTGCCTGGGAGTCCAGTTCATTTCATTCGCCGTCTGTTCAATCTCCTCTATCCAAGATTGAATTCTGTAATTCGATTCACCGTCAAAAATAGTAATGAAATCTTGAGCATCCTGGTATTTTATTTGCCACTCATACTGCACATCATCGTCTCCATTCTGATTATTCCAAATATTATCACTCATTTCAGCGGTATCTGGAGTGTCACCATTTGCATCTCCACCATCTTTAATTGCACCATTTTTTATAACACTCAAGTCGCGACGCATTTCGTTTAACTGTATAACACTTCACCGCTAAGTTCAGATCCGAGTAACGTACTTTGCTGCGAATCATTCGTGATTCTCGCTAAACTTGACCGAAAATGTCGAAGAAATGATTCTTCATTGAATGTTTCATCATCATTTTCTTTTACAAGATACAAATGCAAGGCCATTCCGTATGAACTTCAAAAATATGAGTGTATATACACCGGGTGACGGTCTCTTTATCGTAAACAATTTATCGTGTTTCAATTTAACGTGAACATTTAATCGTAGAACAGTTTATCGTGGACACAATTTACCGTGGACACAATTTATCGTGAGACAATTGATCGTAGAACAGTTTTTCGTGGACAATTTATCGTAGAAAGGTTTTTTTATGCGTGATATCAAAAAATTAGTGGGATTTTTTAATGATTTTTGGAAGAAGTTCTGGAATATTGCCATGTGGGACGGAACTCGGTAGTTTCTTAACCGATTATGATGGGATTTGGTATGTTGGATGGAAATGGGATTATTGAATGATTTTGGGAAGAAGTTCTGGAAGATGGCCATATGGGACGGAATTCGGTAGTTTCTTAACCGATTATGATGGGATTGGGTATGTTGGATGGAAATGGGATTATTGAACGATTTTTGGAAGAAATTCTGGAATATTGCCATGTGGGACGGAACTCGGTAGTTTCTTAACCGATTAAAGATCCCGACTCCTACGCCTCCCGAAATTAAAATCTAAAGAGCCCCGCAGGGCTACGGGGATGAGCGTAGGTGTCATTAATAGATTCTATATAATCCGCTCCTACGTGCGGCACGCAGTGCGACATGTTTGAAGATCCCGGCTCCTACGCCCCCCGAAATTAAAAAGAGCCCCGCAGGGCTACGGGGAGGAGCGTAGGTGTCATTAATAGATTCTTTACAATCTGCTCCTACGTGTGGCACGCAATGCGACTCCCACTCTCAATTTAATATATTCATAAAAAAATATTAAATTTCATTTATTTTTAAATGAGATTCAATATTTTTTTATTAAATTTTTTTAGCACGTCTTAACTTTTTTAAAATTTTAGTTCGTTTTTATTCCAATAGATGGCGCTAGGTCCAAAATGCTAAGCAAGGGCACATTTTTAGTTATAAACAATTCCGCTCTTGGTCAAAGTGGCGCTACCGTCGCGCAGACTGTCAAAAAAATTGACTGCGATACTAAAGCTGTTCCAAACTGTTATACGATAAATTGTCCACGATAAACTGTTATACGATAAATTGCCCACGATAATCTGTTCTACGATAAATTGCTCCACGATAAGTTGATTCCACGATAAATTGTTTCCACGATAAATTGTTCTACGATAAATTGTTCTACGATAAATTGCTCACGATAAATTGTTCACGATAAACTGACAGTAAATCATATACACCAAATGGCGTTTCAATCAATCCAAATCGCTTTGATCCTCCGATATTGTTTTATCTAGTAAAATAACATGGAGCAAAAGCAAACGAAGATAGAAGCAGCAGCAGTCTTGTCGTGGGTGTACGATGTACACACGTATCCTGCAACAGATTGACCTTTCTTCCGACGGCCTGGTTCCAAGTATAATAGCGTGGCATTTCCCAGTATAGTAATGTTCGTGCAAACGGATCGCTTTGGCAAATTTCAAAGAAATTCGTGAATGTTGTAGCTGGTGGTCGTTCTGCTCGTTGTGCTACATTAGCTTCCGTGAAATAGACAACTTTGTCCATTCTCTAAAAGACCATCTGAATCCCGTACAAAACCATAATTTTTCGATTTTCCAAATTTTCCATCTTTTCGGGTGGATTTTCCTAAAATTTTCTTTCATAAGAAAAATCCACTTTGAACCGTTCTCAACTGATGCGCTAGGAAAAACAATTTTTATTTTCTTCAGGTTTTTCCAGAAGTTTTCGAGTTTTCCACTCAGATTTTCCAATTTTTCTATTTTAAAGGACCATCTGGATCGGATGCGTGCGAAATCCCGTATTCATTGATATAAATAATTTAGAAAATAGCGAACGATGTGGCCTAATTTGCAAGAACAAAATTCAGAAGTATCCCTTTCTGTCTGCTTGATATTGTCTTATCGTCTAATTTCCACATAACCCATTTTCCCTCCTTTTGAATTTTTTCCATAGCATGTAAAAGTTTGGAGAGTTGGGTTTGCGTATCATCTTCAATAACGCTTGCAGCTCGGTGTCTTCAAATGTGTTTGGCCTTAAGGAGTGCTTCTTGTCGAAATCGCCACCTCTGAAGCATTTAAATCAATCTTCACAGATAGTTTTCGATGGTACATGTTTGCCGTAGGCCTCCTCAAGCAAATGACGTACTGCAGCTTTAGTTTTTTTTTTTTTTCAAGCTGAAGCAGGAAAGCAAAGCTTCCCGCAAATACTGTTTGTTTGGCACAAAACTCGATATTTTAGTTCTTAGAAAAAATATTTTTGCATTGCGATATGCTACATGGTTTTAGAAAGGCCACACTAGATTTTGATAAATATTTCTGAAGGGGGGTTTTTCGACTACCAGGAATAGATTGCGTTAGGTTCTGATTTTTAAATTCTTTTTCACTCGCATGATTTTGGTAAAAATTGATGAAGTGGGGTTTTCAATAGCAAGGAATCGATTGCGATTGGCATAAATTTCGGGAAAATTCCTTTAGAGGGTCGTCCGGTCTGGCCTCGTTCGGTGAGGACCGAGGAGCTTCAAACCTTCTTTTAACATTTTATTTGGCTCGGGAGATTTTGCTAAAATTTTGGGGGGCAGATTTTGCGCATCATGTTGCATGACGTTGCATCTTGTTGAGGGATGTTGCGTTATGTTGGCTTGTGGCTTTTTAACATTTTATTTAGCTTGAACGGTTTTGACAAGTTGGAGCCGAGTTTTGATTTTTGGATAATTCAAGTCATGTTGCACCAAGTTGCGCAATGTTGCACAATATTGCATTATGTTGCACAATGTTTTGGGTATGGTCCCATGCTGTAAGATGTTGCATCATGTTGCGTTGTGCACCCTGTTGCTTAATGTTGCATACTGCTGTGGAGTGTTATTAGAATGTTGTACTATGTTGCGTCTTGTTGCTTCGTGTTGGGTCTTCTGTTTTTCGTTAATTAGATCTCTGACGTTATGTTTTATCATGTTGCGGAATGTAGCTCCATGTCATGTTGGTTGCAGTACTCGGGCATTGTGTGGTTGCACTAATCACCCCTTTTGTGTCAAAATATTGGTTGTTATGAGTCACAATATTTCGATGGGTGCTAATTTCGGAAAAAATCGTTTAGGTCCTTCGCTGGGGTCTGGGATCCATTTTCAAGTTGTTTTCGGTTCGAACAATTTAGATAAAAAAATGCAGTAATTAGAGTTTTATAATGCCAGAAATGGATTGCGATCAGCCGTAATTTTGGATTTTTCGGGTCATCCTCCTACTAATACTAAAGAGTTAAATATTTTTTCTGATCTAGTTCTTTTTTATACATTTCAGGTTTAAGCTTAAGCTCCGATTATTTAGGATCTCGAGCAACATTAAATGAATTACATCCGCCAAGTTCATTAGCCAGTACAGATTTTCATTTTAGTATAGACGGTTCACGTTTAAATAGTCCTCGGCAGGGTAGCATACGAACTGGAGTCAGTCGAAAGCGAGCCCTATCATCTTCACCATATTCCGATTCATTCGATATTAATTCAATGATTCGATTCTCACCAAATTCATTAGCGTCAATTGTGAATGGTTCACGAAGTAGTAGTGCCAGCGGATCATATGGTCATTTATCGGCAGGAGCAATGAGCCCGGCGCTTGGTATGCACACTGGTATGGCACCCCATCTGCAACAATTACAGGCACATTTACTTCGAACGGCAGGAGGACTACTGCATCCACTACCCTCACACCATGCATCGCCGACAGGGAGTATGTTCTCCCTGTCGCATCACTCGTTGCATGCGGGACACCCGCTAACCAAACCAATGCAAATTGATAGTCATCCGCCAACGGCAAAATCGATTGTATCGACTACCCAAGAACTACCCACCTCATCAACATCAATTGGATCTGTCGAAGCAGATAGCGCGTCGAATGCCATGTACAAAAAGAGCCGAATAAAGCGCGAATCAAATTTAGTTACACATCGTAATAATATTGGCACAACCGGAATTTGCAATAGTACGAATAATGGAATGGGTGAAGCGTGTGCTGTGCCAGATACCTCATCGACAGCGATAAAAAGCTGTCGCGCAACTATGTCGTCAAATCTCAATAACGGTAATGGAGAATCGATAGTGGACACGACTGATTTAAAAGATGAGCCGGGCGACTTTGTCGAAACAAATTGTCATTGGCGCGATTGTACGATGGAATTTATGACACAGGAGGAATTGGTGAAGCACATAAATAACGATCATATCCATGCGAATAAAAAGTCATTTGTTTGTCGATGGGATGATTGTTCGCGAGATGAAAAACCATTTAAGGCACAATACATGTTGGTTGTGCACATGCGACGACACACTGGGGAAAAACCTCATAAATGCACGGTAAGTTATATACCATAATTTCTGGATTTAAGAGCAGTTCACTGGATTATCTCTACTTCCAAGGAAGAAAATTCCGTACGTAATGAAAGAGAAATCGAGGGAACGCCTAAGTCAACCGAACTTCTGTATTTGTTAAATTTTATTACATGAACGATTTTTGAATAGTTTGAAGGATGTTGCAAAGCGTACTCACGATTAGAAAATCTAAAAACACATTTACGGTCGCATACCGGCGAAAAACCATACACTTGTGAATATCCAGGTTGTACAAAAGCCTTCAGTAATGCATCCGACCGTGCTAAACATCAAAATCGAACGCACAGTAATGAGGTAAAACACTAAATTTATAAATTTAGACTCCAATAAATTGATTTCATTTTACAGAAACCGTACGTTTGTAAAGCACCTGGATGTACTAAGCGATACACGGATCCCAGTTCATTACGTAAACACGTTAAAACGGTGCACGGGGCCGAATTTTATGCAAATAAGAAGCATAAAGGCACAAATAATGATGGCAGCCTGGATGATGGCGGAGCTTCTCATCATGGCTTAGATTCGAGTCCACGCAGTGAAGATATGCACAGTGGAAAAACGGCTAGCATGTCTAGTCCTAGCATAAAATCGGAATCCGATGCTCATTCCCCTTCGGTAAATAGTCCGATTGGTTCATCACAATTAGCATGTGGTGGCCATGACGATTATGAATGTGTTCCATCAGTTTCTTCAGCACAAACTGGTAGCGTATCGGCAATAGACGATCCAGCCTGGCCTTATGATGACGAAGATTTAGAGGTAAGTGCTCATGCTCTGTTCACTAAATAAATTGAAAAAAAAATTGTTGTTATTTAGGTTGCAGATTTACCCGTCGTGCTTCGTGCAATGGTTGGTTTAGGCACGGGAAATATGGGCTCGGGTACAAGTAATACAGGATCAGCGATTAGTGTTAGTGATCGACTGTCAAGGAACCGTTTAAAATGCCGCCTGCAAACGAAGCAACCTTTATCAAATATTCCAGAAAATCGACGACGGTATATCGGCATCGGCGAATTAAATCGTAGAATAAATGATTTACGAATGGAACCGGGTAATACGCAAAATAGCGGGGGCGGTGGTAATTTAAAAGGATTAAATCAACCACCACCTCCAATTACGGATATAAATTTCCGGCTGTATCAATCAAATATAGGCCAAACCACCCAACATCAAATCAGGCGAGATAGCAATAATTCAACGGTTAGTAGCTATTATTGTAGTATGCGATCGGCCGATATGAGCCGCCGCTCCAGTCAAACATCACAAATTTCGTCAATATCAACAATGAGGCGTAACAACAACTATAACTCGTCGTCATTCTACGATCCAATATCACCCGGTAGTTCCCGACGTTCTAGTCAAATTTCTGTTACAACAACGGGTGGCCAAAGTTTACCTCCACCTCCATCCTCCCATCACCTTTTCTCTAACTATTCAAATTATAGTGGCAGCGTACTTCGATACAATCAAAATAATGGCGGGCGACTTTCGCATCCGAATGTCGGACAAAACTTCTATATGCCAACTGAATCTCGCCGCCTTTCAGAACCGACAACACTTGGTGGAAATTTAAATCATTCACACCATCATCATCCAAATAGCCTGGCAAATAGTTTAATTGGAGAAAAATCTCTACTAGGAGGTTCCTCGATATCGTGCAGCTCTACGGTGATTGCCGATATAACAACAAGCCAAACCAAGCTAAATAGTAACACTGCATCAGAATTGCATCCAAATCAGGAAGTTATTCTAGATGAAGTGGAAGAAGGGGAAATGGTCGAGAATAAGCTGGTCATACCCGACGAAATGCTTCATTATTTAAATCAAGTAAATGATCGTAATAGCACAAGTGATGGAAATCAAAATGGAACGATGAATGAAGGTTCGAACGTATATGAACTAGCAGGACAGCCGCAGTCACAGGAAACGGTAAGTGGATCTTATATTATTTTGTAAATATTTGACAGGCAATTTTTTTCTATTGAGGGTTATCGGTTTTTAGAAAGTTAGTAAAGTATTGTAATCGTGTGAAAATTCTACTGTTCCCGGGGAATAGAAATTTTAAATTTTTTATAGCCATTTTATTCCTTTTTCCTCAAAGTGTATTCCAGCTTTTGGGAAACATGTTTCTTGGGAAAAAATTATTCCCAATGTAACTTGTATCTGATAACTTCTTCGTTTGTTTCCCCGTTACCTATAAAATCAAAAAATTGTCGCGGAGAAAAAAACGGTTTTATAGGTAAAGGGGTAAGAAATGAAAAAAATTACAGGATAGGGTACAAGTTACCTTAGTGTGGATATGCACAATTTTGAGCAGTTTTGACGTTTAGTAAAGTAATCGTGTAAAAATTCTACTGCTGGTAATTCCCGGGGAATAGAAATTTAAAATTTTGTAGCGGCTTTATTCCTTTTTCCTCCAAAGTGTATTCTGTCTTTTGGAAAAAATGTTTCTTGGTTAAAAATTATTCCCAATTATAGCAGTTTTGACGTTTAGTATAAATATATCCATTTTATAGCAGTTGTTAATTTTTCCCCATTAATTTTTGGGGGAATTGTGATTCGTACATTTTTTAATTTTTAAACATTACTTTTTCTAATAAATATATATTCAAAAATAAATTAAACATGTAATAAGGTCGCAATACGTGTTTTAGTTTATAAATATCTACGTAAAAAAAATCCCAAAAAATTATTCCCCTACCTGACATTTGGGAACGGGAAATAAATATTTCGTAATTAGTGCAATTCCATTGAACAAAAAAACACCGTTCAATGAACAATTTTCTGACACATAAAGTGGTCTCGAAACTAATAAACTTGATTGCATATTCCTATCAGTGGCCCTATTCTGGTTTGCCCCGGGAATAGGGAATTGGGAATTAGTGACGTATTTCTAGCAGTTGGGAATTCCCCAAAGTGTATTCTGGCGTTTGGGAATTTTTTTTTATTGGAAAAAAATAGTTCCATTTTATAGCAGTTTTGACGTTAATTTTTCCCCATTATTTTTTTGGGGAATTGTAATTCGTAGATTTTCGAATTTTTAAACATTATTTTTTTCTAATAAATATATATTTAAAAATAAATCACTTTTGTAATAAGGTCGCAATGTGTGTTTTAGTTTATAAGTTTATAAAAAAAAAATTCACGAAAAATTATTCCCAGTCTACCAGAATATACATTTGGGAACGGGAAATAAATATTTGGAAATTAGTGCAATATGTAATTACAGCGAAATATTTCCCCAATTCCCTGGGAACGCCAAAATAGGGTCACAGTATGTTCATTTCATTGCCATCCGAAAAACCTATTGGCTAAATTTATGTTAATCCAGAATTGTCTGGGAGTGTTGCTAAAATAGCTCTGCCAATCGAAAAATCCAACTTGATCTGGTTTAATGATGCAATCTTTGTTTCGACAGTAACTATTGATACCACGGCAGCATATGCCTTGTAGTTTAGCCATTTGTTTTTAAATTTCAAATGGTGCTAGTCCTACACCAGAAGCCCGTAAATCTTGAAGTAGGATTTTTGCGTGGATCACTACTGGTGCTAACCATCTTAGCGGATCGAAGAGCCTAGACGCTTCTGATAACACTATTCTTTTAGATACGGTTGTATTTATATCTGGTTTCTTTTAGGTTTTCTGGAAGTTCTTCTATTTTTCTGATTTTTCTGAGATTAAATCGTCCTCTGTAAAGTCAAGGTTAAATAATTCCTTCTGCGCGATTATTGCTTCTGTTACTGGATTGGCTCCCGAAAAGAGGTCATCTACATAGAAATCTGTTTGCACAATCTTTGAACCAATTGGACATCTTGAAGCTTCATCTATGGCTAATTGTTGTAATGTTTTCGTTGTCAAGTAAGTTGCAGATGCCGTACCATATGTGACAGTATTTAATCTATAATTTCTCATTGGTTCATTTGGATCTGATCCCCAAAGGATCCGTTGAAAATCTTGATCTTCCCTGGATATACTCGTTGGCTTTAAAGTTTCCCATTGCCAATTATCTCAGTTTGTCGTTGCTTAGCGGTATCCGATCTTGTGGGTCTGCTCATAGTGTTTTTAACATACTTACTCTTCATCAGTTAGGTTTCTTTCCGGCTGCAGTTCTTCGGCTTCCCAGCATAGATCCTCTATGTTGATTTGTGGCTTCGTATGTAACCACTTTGGACGTTGTTGTAGCCTTCGTTCTGTGCTCCATCTCTTCCAAAATTCAAAAGTGTGAGTGCTTCTAGATCATTTGCGTCATTAGATATTGGGCATAAGGGTCTATAATTTAGCACTGCCTCTATTTGATTTAGAACGGTTGTCAATTCTTCGTAGGTCAGTGTGGTATTTCCCAAAATCTTCTTCAGACGAGTTTTGGCTGACTGACATACCTTCCGAAGCTAGCTCCTCTGATACGATTTTGTTAAAGTCCGCTAGAGCTTCTTCTTTCATTTTTTTCAGCTGGTTGTTGTCTCCTATGAAATTTGTTGTGTTGTCGTTGTACATGTTACTGCATAAACCTCGTTACTAACTCTATGTGGATTGGTTTAGTGGCACGACAGATGAAAATCGCTATATAGCCTTTATAAGTTTTGTAGACCTGCATAATCAACGCCAGTATGAGTGAATGGCCTTGACGGTTGCACCCTTGGAAATGGTAGATTTCCCATTAGCTGGCTACACCCTTGATGTTGGCCAAATCTGTGACAAGTGACACATCCTAGTTTTAGTTGCATTTTTTGCACGTAAGATGATTAGAGGGAAGTATAGCAGGATGTTTTTTTTAGCAATGAATTCTGAAGTCTTCCACCTACCCGGAGAATTTTATGGTGATCCAAAAAAAGGTTTAATTGTAGTAACTTGCCATTGTCTTTTAACCATTGTGGCCCAGTCCACCAGATGTTGTTATTCATAAGTTCCTTTGTTGTTATTCCTCGACTATCAAAATCTGCTTGATTATCTTTTGATTTTATATGATGCCATTGATGTGGTTCAAGCTTTGGGGTTCCGACACTATTGGCAACGTAAGATTTGAACTTTTGAATTTCGTCTTGTATCCATGAAAGTGTGCTATCATGGAATCAGTCCATGCATAAGTTGGTGCTTGTTGTATGTTTAGTGATTGCTTGACTTCTTGCAATAGTTTCGCGGCTAGGAGGGTTCCGTTTAACTCTAAACGTGGTAAAGTTATTTTTTGTTTTGTCGGTGCCACTCTTGATTTTGCTACATATGCCTGTTCTGAAGCGTCACTCAATCCATGGAAGAACCATTCAAGAACCAAGTTCTTCTAGAAAGTTAACCCACTGTTTTGCGATTTCTTCTGAGACCGGCTCATCCCAACTAAGCCCTAAAAGCCAAAGTTTTGCCATCCTAACGGATCAAATAGTTTGGCTTTTGTGCAGAGTATTATCCGCTTCGTCACTAATCCAGTGTGCGGAGGAAGGTTTACAATAAATTCAAAGATGTCCGTCCGTACAAGGTTTCCAATGGCTTTGATGGTTTCATCTATTTTACTTTTGTATACATCTGTGCTTCCGGTCTCGGTGAGGTTAGTTAGTAATTCCTTATGATTGTTTGTCCACCTCCTTAAATTGAAACCCCCATGTTGTAGCGAACGGCCATTAGTTGTTTTCGAAGAGGCCGTGATGCGGCTTGTAGTATGTAGGTCCAGCTATTGAAGCGTTAGCGATTTTCTGCATATAACCAAGCTGTTCATATTCTTCCATGAATTTTTTGGTATTGAGCCGCTAACTCGTCGTTCTTCAAGAGTTGTTTTTCTAGTTGGAGAAATCTTGATGTTGGCATCTTTCTTGAGTGATTTGACGACCGTTTGACGTTGTTTTGGAATATCTCCTCGTGTAATGATGTGGTGCGGTTTTCTGCTACTGTTCTAGTTTCATTTATTGTTCTTGTACCGTTCTCCTTGTTATGTAAAAGCTGATGATTTCGACCGCCACAATTTGCATGGTTGATTCAGCCTTGATTCTTAAAAGCAACCATTCGACTGTTGAATGGTTGCTTTTAAGACAGTTCCTGCAGAACTCCGATAATGACGGTTGAAGGTTTGCGGAAATTGATGGTCGCGAGAAACTGATTCCAATTTGGTGAATCGCTTTTTCAAAAATATCATGAGATTGGCTAAAGTTTGAAGTTCCTTTGTATTTGTTAGCGACATCTCGTATAGTCTTATGGTTTCAGAGTCGAGCTTCTTGGTTATAACGTATATTATGATTTGATCCCAAGAGTCGATGTTGACACCCATGGTTCTTCTGAATGGCTGAAGCAGATTCGTATCTTTCTTTGATATTCGACCAGGCTGTTTCGTAGTTTTCACCAATGGCGTGAAGGTGATTGATTAATTTTGCTACCGCGGCCACCGGTGTATGTTTTTAGATAATTAACCTTATGTGTGTTCATTAGTGCTCCGTTATTATGCAATAATTTGTCGAAGACATCATGAAATGCCATCCATTTCATGCGCTCTCTGTTCTATTATTGTCTGATCATACGATTGTGATATGTTATAAGTTGGTTGTGTTTGCAGCTACGAAAGCATATTTTAGTGGTTGTACTTGATTCCTGGTTTGTTGTGTTGGCATTGACTTGTTGATATACCGATAGGTTTTCTAAGGACTGAAAACGCCTTTCCAGAAATTTCAAAAACTTTCTTGTGAACTTTCATATAGACGTCGTGATTCGTTGTCCAATTTTTTTAACAAAGTAAAGATGATGAATGGACCCCATGTATCAATTCTAATGCCTGTATTCCATATTGCGTATAGACATTCAGTTATTGTATCCGCTCCGATAGGTTCCAAATGGATTAATAATTTTCCAGCTGGCCCTTAAACGTGACTTTGTAAGTAGCTCATTTTGTGCGTGTTAGTATCTGATTGTTGTTATGAACTAGCTGTTTGAAAGTATTAGCGATGCCAAACCATTTCGTATAATCTCCATGAAAATATGGGAGCTCCACATGTATGCAGATTATTTCAGGTAGCTCCATGATCTCCTATCCATATTTTTTAATTTACGCCACAATACTGCTCTGGATCTGTTGTTGCTTGAAAATGCGGATTTCTCTAGATAAACCTCCCATTCGGACGTCGTCCTGTTGTTTTCAATTGTTTAACGAATTTTTGAAGTTGAGTTTGCTGATATTCTGTGTTTAATTTGGTTCTTGAAGATTTGGATGATTGAGTACATCTGCTGAATGATGGAGCCTCATTTTCTAGGTCGTTGTTATTTGTCGCTTCAAGTTGACAAGAAGTTGAATTTTGAGAATGCATCTGGAGTTGGTTGGAATTTAAGACTAGATGTGGCTATGAAAGCAGATGATATTGATGATCTGAACATCATCTCATACTTTCTGTATCTCACATATGAGTCCACCCATAGCAGAAGTTGCAATGGGAAAATTATATCTTTGCTAAAGACTTTATTATATAAAAAAAACAATTTTTATTTGGGTTTACAACTTTTATTAATTTCACAATTTATTTATTTTATTTGTTTAATGTTCACTCTCAGTTCTCTTATTTTGCTATGTTGTTGTTGTTTCGCTGGTTGTGTAATTAATGTTGCGTCACTTCTCATTCAATTGCAGAATTTCGCCCAGGTGTAGTAGGCCATCATCGTGATAATGATGATTATGACGATTCCGGTTGTGCTGCCACTTAAAATTGGCAGCGACAGAATTAGTTCATAGACAAGAATTTGTTACTACCGTATGTGATGCCTTGAATATTGACTTGACAGTTGTTGAATTCCATTAGAAATTCATCTTGGATGGATTTTACCCGTTGATTTAAAATTGTAGTTCTTCCATTGTAGCTATGCAGAGCTTTCCATTTGCAAGCTCGCTAATTTCGTCTTCCTGATCCATCTACAAGAGAGCAATGTTGATTTAACATATTTGTATATAGTTGAACCTATCGATCATACTCTGATTGATTGCAATTGTGATGTTTGTGAAGATTGTGGATTGCCCTGCTTATTTCTTCTAGATCGTGTTGATCTAGATTTCCCGTAATATCTTTGATTAGAGATCCTAATCCGTTAATGAGACCTCTTTTGATCCATGCATATTTCAAAAGGTTGATGTTTTTGTGTAACTCTCTAGTTCCAGTTTGTTTTAAAAGGCGTAAGAATACTCCTTATTATTAGTTATAAATTTCTCAAGTAGATTGACATTTTCCTGGATTATCCTAAGATTTTCTTCAAAATTCTGTATAGCTTCTGACTCCGGCCTGGCTTAGCTTGATCGGTATAAGCTCCTTGTTGTTCTCTAGGTTCGTCACCTTAAATGTTTGGCTCTGGATTAGAGAGAACCTGAAATGGTTGTTTAATCAGTTTTTTATGGTATTTACTGTCTTTAGCTACGACAGTGACGAAATCTGGTTAAGATTTCATTTTCGAACGTCTTTTGTTACGCTTACGAACATGGATTATTTGGTTTGTTTTTGCTTATTGGTCAGCTTGGTTTTCTTAGCGTGAGTTAGGCATGTAAATTATGATTCCATGCTTTCCGAATGGATGTTCATGAATGATGTTTGATCCTAGCATTTCAGGCTCAATTGTTATTACCAGTTGTGAATGAAAATGATTAATCGGGGAGTTTTATGGTTGGAACAAGGTCTATAGGGAATCGTTTCCAATTTTCGTATCCGTGGAGGAATCGGATATATCAGAACTGTTGATGTTATTGATTGTTAGAGGTTCGGGTTGTATACGCGATAACGCGTCTGCATTTACCTTTTTATGTACACCCTTCTTGTACACGATTTCGTAATCGTACTCCTCTAGTTTCAATCTCGATCGAACCACCTTCGAGTTGGGTTCTTTGAGATTGAAAAGCTATGTCAACGGCTTGTGGTCCGTTACAATTTTGAATTTTTCCCCAAATAAATATGGCCTGAAGTATTTTGTGTGGGCCAAACGGTGGCCAAAACCTCCTTCTCTGTAGTGGAGTAATTTTGTTCCGTAACCGTTAAGGTTCTGGATGCATAACAAATTGGTTTATTCTTTTCTATGGGACCCTGAGAGAAGATCGCTCCAATGGCTACATTACTTGAATCGGTAGTCAGGATAAATTCTTACACAATAACTCCTTACAATACTCGAAACATTGTAAATACCTTGTGTCCAGGATTATGCTTTTATCTTTCCTTAAGCATTCCGTTAATGGTTTTGTGATGTCGGAGAAGTTCTTGATGAATTTTCTATAGTAGGCTAGAAGACCCAAAAAGCTTTTAATTTGTTTCACGGTTTTTGGAACGGGAAATTCCTTAAACACTTTGATTTTGTTGGGGTTGGGTTTAATTACATCAAAGGTAACAACATGGCTCAAAAAGGCAATTTCCATATAACACAAGCAATTTGTTGGATATCGCCTAATACATTATCCATGACCCTTTGAAATGTTGAAGGGGCATTCTTTACACCAAACGGCATTCTTATCTATTCATATTGCCCGTGGTCGACGGCGAAATTCAGTTTTGGGGATGTCTTGTTTTCTTACCTCTATGTGGTGGAAGCCAGATGCAAAATCCAAGGTTGAGAAGTACATACACTTCCCTAATATATCGAGTATACAGGGTACCGATCTTCGATTGTTTTCTCGTTTAGCTTGCGGTAGTCTATTACTAACCGTCACTTAACTTTTCCGCTGGCATCTGCTTTTTTTGGTACAATCCAAATAGAAGATGAACAGGATGTGAAGCTCGGACGTATGATTCCGTTTTGTAACATGTTATCGATTTGGCGGTTTACTTCCTCTTTGTGAACATGAGGGTATCGATAGCTTTTGGTAAAGACAGGTTTGTCATCCGTAAGATTTATTTCGTGTTCTACGGCGTTTGTAAAGCTTAAACGCTGTTCCATCTTCAGAAATATTTCCTCGTATTGATGGCACAATTTTGGAATTGCTGTCTTTTCCTCTGTGGTAAGGTGTTCTGTTCTAATAGGAGAATCACAGTTTTGAATGTTACAATGATAAGATTCAGCTCGATATGCTTTCTTATTGGTTGTTCAATTACGAAAGTTTGAGATTTGTTACCGTAGTTTACAACTTCTAAGACTACATACCAGTTCTTGTAGTGATAGAGCCTTATTGTTGTCGGGGTGATATTTATAGTAGCTGTCAGTTCTCTTATATTTGTTATGTTGTTGATGTTTCGCTGGTTGTGTTGCATGTAGAAAAACGTAACTGGAACCCTAAGGCTCTGACCTTAAATATAATAATTCCGTGAAAAGCCCTGCTTACTGTAATCTGTGGTAACTGCATCTACTTTATTCCCATCTTCTATTCAATGTAATTGATGTAAACTCGGTGAGGTTTGTGATCATGGAACGGCCTTTGCGAAAACCATGCTGAAAGACAGAAGCAAAGGTTTACAATGAAAATATAATTTTAGAATGCAGGAGAACGTAACAAATTGGCCTATAATTACTAATATCATTTCAAATCCAGTTCGTACCAACAATTCTCGCATTTTATATATTTCTAGAATATTTGCGTAAATACCGAAAATAATCTCTGGTTTAATTTCTAAATATTTACCTAATATTCACGCCACTACTGAAATATTCCCGAAATATTCCAACACAAATTGCCCCACTCTTATTTTACCAATATTAAATCACAACAACAAATAATTTCCACAAATATTTATTTATTCGCTTAATACACCACATACAATTTTTAATTACACTACTATTTTCACTTAACGCTACTTATTAATATTCCGATCTTCTAAATGACGGTTCTATCTGACGATTGTGTTTGTTGCACATGGATCGAATATTCTAGATTCGCCTAGATGTTCTGTTCCAGACTTTCTGCTACACAATAAACTGATATCTTCCCGTCATCTGTGTGTGTGTGTAGTTATATATTCTTTTTAACAATAATTAAAAATGTAAGCCGGATTTCATTAGAAAGTTGCTCGGGTTAAACACATATACACACACATACATAATTAAATATCCTTATTAATTATAAATTTTTATGCTTTTTTTATTTTTATTAGAATCGCCCAACTACAACGACACAAAATAGCAGATATAATGAAACACAGTATAACGGTGGCAACAACAGTGGAGGGTTACAACCGTATAATTTTATGTCACAAAATGCAGCGGGATTGTATCAACAACAGCAGCAGCAGCAGCACCACAATCATCATCAGCAGCAACATCACTATACAAATTTCCAAAATGGCAATTTTACCCATCAGATGTACAATAATTATCCAAATAATGGAAATAACATCGCATCGCGTACAGTACCATGTTCATGTCTTCCTGGTTATTTCCATCGAACCGATCAAAGTGCAAATAATTGCTGCCAATGCAAAATTGAAACGAACGAGAATAATTCGGAAATTCAGTGTCGCGATATTAGCCAATCGCAAATGTCACCTGCTATTATGTTGATGGCAAATCAGACTTCGAATGGTGCAACCGGTACAAATCCATCTCAAACGAGTGCACAACCAACGACTGCAACGACCGAGCACGAAGGAGGTATACAACAGCAACAAAATTTAAATGAAACAAATCATAATTTAATGCGACACGATACATACCAACGCACTCTAGAATATGTACAAAATTGTCAAAACTGGGTAGATAATACGGACACAGTGGTTAGCAGCAGCACCCATCCCTCATCTAATATGATTATAAACGATATGACAACATCGCTAAATTCATTTTTACAAGAAAATCGTTTCTTACAAATGATGCAATAATTTTATTATAAAACTTTACAAATTTTGTAATTTGTATTCTAATTTTAATTAATCGTTATTATAGTTTAAGAGATCCCCCCCTAATTCGTAACAAATTTCCTGTTCAGTAATTTTTATGTGCCAAGTAACTACAACAACAATAATAAACTACAATCGACCGCATAAGTCTTAGGGCTTAAAAAATATGTATGAAAAACTAGTTTTAAACAAAGGTGTCTTCCTAATCTATAAACTGTATAGATGAGTTAAACAAATCATTTGATAAATCAAAGGGCGTATCAAAGGGCCCCGGAGATGCGAGGATCTTCAAAAATAAATATATAATTTTTATGTAAATATTGAATTTAAAATGTATTTAGGAGAAACCGTCGATCAAAAAAAAAATTACGGAAACATGAAAAAGAAATATTTTTGCATCGTATTTTTTTGTTCCAAATTGATCAGCAAGTAAAACCGATCAGTTCGTTCCTTAAAACTTCGTTTAAATTAAGCACTTCCTGCAACACTGCCATAAAATAAGAAATTAATCCAAAAATTCAAATTCTTTACAAATTTTTTAATTAGGTATATGGTTTATTAGTTTATTTACATTAACACTTGTTAAATAGTTTTGACATTTATTAAATTAATGGAAACCAATTAGCAGAGAAGGCAAACAATTGAAGCACAAATATTTCTTTTCTCATGCCTCTAGTTTTCTCCCTAAAGGTTTTTTTTCGACAAACAGTCCCAAATATATATTTTGTTTGTTAATCAAAGCTCATACAAGATCATTATTTTTTTATCATTTTACTAGTTTATAATTAATTCTAAACTGATCAAAACAGTTGACATAATTGGTCGACTGTTAAAAAATGTGTTTAAAAAAATTTCAATGTTTAATTTAAATAATGTTATGAATATATTCAAGAATAAAGAAACAAAAATTTCTTGCATTTTTATTACAACGAGCAGTGCTCGTTAAAACTTAAAACTATGGAATATCATATAAATATGAACCACCCACATGTTTCATAATATAAATTATTATGACACTACGTGCATGTTTGTACGTGGTGTGGTGGATATGTTTGTTTCGTTTCAACTTGTGGTCGTTGGTTCGAAACCGCGCTGGTGAAATTTATTTTTCTTAAATTACAATAAATAATTAAAATGTTAAAACAAGAAAAATATTAATAAAAACAATTAAAAATAAAGCGTCTTATTATTTATATTGCATTTAAAACTTTTTTATAAAACTTTGTATTTTTGTACTATTTAAAAAGTCATTGGATGTATAGTAGTTCGTGGTATGATGGTAAAGCGCGTGCTTTTCAACATGCGGTCTTGAGTTCGAACCTCGTGCTGAGCGTAAAATATTTTTAATAGAAATAAAAAAGCAAGTTTAATAAATATAAATTAATAAATCTAATAGTTTTAAATAAAATTAATTTATTAAACTTTTGCTTCATAAAGCTATTTAAAACTTTAATAAAAAATAATAAAAAAAAAAACCACGAGTATCGAACCCGCGACCGCGGCTTGCAAGCCCACGTCATTCCGCCAATCCACACTTTGCCTAACCACCATGGTAAAGGCACATTACATTTTCGTCTTTTTCAATTATGTCGTGACGTCATTTTCAATTTATTTGTTGTTGTTTTGGTCTTAAAGTAACAGGCGCACATAAAAAAAAAAAAAATCGCAAAAATTTTCGATTCTTTCGGAAAAATTTCCGATTTTTTTTTTGCCAAGTAACAGGCAAATAGAAATAGAAAATGGTATACGCTATTCATATTTGCGCTATTGAAATTTAGATGTCGCACCTGAAATTAAGAAGAAAAATGAATAGCGGCGAATATTTCTTCTTAGTGCAAGGTGCGACATCTTACGTTCAAAAGTGAAAGTTCCAATAGCCCATACCATTTTGTATGGTGTATCATTTGTCGCATGATTCGAACATTTATTTTCAAAAATTAAACACTTTTATTTAATTATTAGATAAAACAAGAATTTTTTCTTTATTAAATACAAATACAAAGTACATTTACATAGAATATGATTTTTTGATAAAGGCGTGTCCTCAACAAACTGCGGTTTTGGCGTCGACAATCGTTGTTTCCATCATTTTATCTGTAATATAAAAAAATTTAATTTAGTTTTTAAATAAAATAAGCAAAATTTTAATAAATTCAAATTTAAGTAAAATTACGAGTTTAGTAAATATTATAAACTATGTATTAGAATTCCACTTAACCATCAAAACGCCGAAGTACCATACAAAATTAACATAATTTTTAGGAGTGATTTGTTTGATGGTACATCATATCGTGGTGTGACGTTGTGTGATGTTAAAGAGTGTTGCGAGTGAGAGAGAGAGAGGTCTCTGGTTGAGGGTGGTGGGTTTGTGGGTTAGTGGGTGGTGGGTGGCAGGAAAAAACTGACAACTTTTCCCGTCGAAATTCCGGTTCAAAATGATTATAGGTAATGTATATAGGACGGTGAGCACGAATCTACCGGTAGAATGCATAAGGAAAGCGGTGGTTAGTGGAAATTTCGTATTTTGAAGTTAGGCCACATTGTGTTTCGAACGTGGATTGCAGGCGAACGAGATGACATATTGAAGCAAACTAAACGTAGATCTACTCATAATTACATTAAGAATCGAAAATGAACGAAACATTCGGAATCCGTGACTATAAATTTTATCCGTTCAAAAACAATAAGGAGCCATCACGTTTTTTCGCAAAAAAATTGACAACTTTTTTGTGTCGAAATTCCGGTTCAAAATGATTATAGGTAATGTATATAGGACGGTGAGCACGAATCTACCGGTAGAATGCATAAGGAAAGCGGTGGTTAGTGGAAATTTCGTATTTTGAAGTTAGGCCACATTGTGTTTTGAACGTGGATTGCAGGCGAACGAGATGACATATTCAAGCAAACTATACGTAGATCTACTCATAATTACATTAAGAATCGAAAATGAACGAAACATTCGGAATCCGTGACTATAAATTTTATCCGTTCAAAAACAATAAGGCTAACCATCACGTTTTTTCGCAAAAAAATTGACAACTTTTTTGTGTCGAAATTCCGGTTCAAAATGATTATAGGTAATGTATATAGGACGGTGAGCACGAATCTACCGGTAGAATGCATAAGGAAAGCGGTGGTTAGTGGAAATTTCGTATTTTGAAGTTAGGCCACATTGTGTTTTGAACGTGGATTGCAGGCGAACGAGATGACATATTGAAGCAAACTAAACGTAGATCTACTCATAATTACATTAAGAATCGAAAATGAACGAAACATTCGGAATCCGAGACTATAAATTTTATCCGTTCAAAAACAATAAGGCTAGCCATCACGTTTTTTCGCAAAAAAATTGACAAATTTTTTGTGTCGAAATTCCGGTTCAAAATGATTATAGGTAATGTATATAGGACGGTGAGCACGAATCTACCGGTAGAATGCATAAGGAAAGCGGTGGTTAGTGGAAATTTCGTATTTTGAAGTTAGGCCACATTGTGTTTTGAACGTGGATTGCAGGCGAACGAGATGACATATTGAAGCAAACTAAACGTAGATCTACTCATAATTACATTAAAAATCGAAAATGAACGAAACATTCGGAATCCGAGACTATAAATTTTATCCGTTCAAAAACAATAAGGCTAGCCATCACGTTTTTTCGCAAAAAAATTGACAAATTTTTTGTGTCGAAATTCCGGTTCAAAATGATTATAGGTAATGTATATAGGACGGTGAGCACGAATCTACCGGTAGAATGCATAAGGAAAGCGGTGGTTAGTGGAAATTTCGTATTTTGAAGTTAGGCCACATTGTGTTTTGAACGTGGATTGCAGGCGAACGAGGTGACATATTGAAGCAAACTAAACGTAGATCTACTCATAATTACATTAAGAATCGAAAATGAACGAAACATTCGGAATCCGTGACTATAAATTTTACCCGTTCAAAAACAATAAGGCTAGCCATCACGTTTTTTCGCAAAAAAATTGACAAATTTTTTGTGTCGAAATTCCGGTTCAAAATGATTATAGGTAATGTATATAGGACGGTGAGCACGAATCTACCAGTAGAATGCATAAGGAAAGCGGTGGTTAGTGGAAATTTCGTATTTTGAAGTTAGGCCACATTGTGTTTTGAACGTGGATTGCAGGCGAACGAGGTGACATATTGAAGCAAACTAAACGTAGATCTACTCATAATTACATTAAGAATCGAAAATGAACGAAACATTCGGAATCCGAGACTATAAATTTTATCCGTTCAAAAACAATAAGGCTAGCCATCACGTTTTTTCGCAAAAAAATTGACAAATTTTTTGTGTCGAAATTCCGGTTCAAAATGATTATAGGTAATGTATATAGGACGGTGAGCACGAATCTACCGGTAGAATGCATAAGGAAAGCGGTGGTTAGTGGAAATTTCGTATTTTGAAGTTAGGCCACATTGTGTTTTGAACGTGGATTGCAGGCGAACGAGATGACATATTGAAGCAAACTAAACGTAGATCTACTCATAATTACATTAAAAATCGAAAATGAACGAAACATTCGGAATCCGAGACTATAAATTTTATCCGTTCAAAAACAATAAGGCTAGCCATCACGTTTTTCGCAAAAAAATTGACAAATTTTTTGTGTCGAAATTCCGGTTCAAAATGATTATAGGTAATGTATATAGGACGGTGAGCACGAATCTACCGGTAGAATGCATAAGGAAAGCGGTGGTTAGTGGAAATTTCGTATTTTGAAGTTAGGCCACATTGTGTTTTGAACGTGGATTGCAGGCGAACGAGATGACATATTGAAGCAAACTAAACGTAGATCTACTCATAATTACATTAAGAATCGAAAATGAACGAAACATTCGGAATCCGTGACTATAAATTTTATCCGTTCAAAAACAATAAGGCTAACCATCACGTTTTTCGCAAAAAAATTGACAAATTTTTTGTGTCGAAATTCCGGTTCAAAATGATTATAGGTAATGTATATAGGACGGTGAGCACGAATCTACCGGTAGAATGCATAAGGAAAGCGGTGGTTAGTGGAAATTTCGTATTTTGAAGTTAGGCCACATTGTGTTTTGAACGTGGATTGCAGGCGAACGAGATGACATATTGAAGCAAACTAAACGTAGATCTACTCATAATTACATTAAGAATCGAAAATGAACGAAACATTCGGAATCCGTGACTATAAATTTTATCCGTTCAAAAACAATAAGGCTAGCCATCACGTTTTTTCGCAAAAAAATTGACAAATTTTTTGTGTCGAAATTCCGGTTCAAAATGATTATAGGTAATGTATATAGGACGGTGAGCACGAATCTACCGGTAGAATGCATAAGGAAAGCGGTGGTTAGTGGAAATTTCGTATTTTGAAGTTAGGCCACATTGTGTTTTGAACGTGGATTGCAGGCGAACGAGATAACATATTGAAGCAAACTAAACGTAGATCTACTCATAATTACATTAAGAATCGAAAATGAACGAAACATTCGGAATCCGTGACTATAAATTTTATCCGTTCAAAAACAATAAGGCTAGCCATCACGTTTTTTCGCAAAAAAATTGACAAATTTTTTGTGTCGAAATTCCGGTTCAAAATGATTATAGGTAATGTATATAGGACGGTGAGCACGAATCTACCGGTAGAATGCATAAGGAAAGCGGTGGTTAGTGGAAATTTCGTATTTTGAAGTTAGGCCACATAGTGTTTTGAACGTGGATTGCAGGCGAACGAGGTGACATATTGAAGCAAACTAAACGTAGATCTACTCATAACTACATTAAGAATCGAAAATGAACGAAACATTCGGAATCCGTGACTATAAATTTTATCCGTTCAAAAACAATAAGGCTAACCATCACGTTTTTTCGCAAAAAAATTGACAAATTTTTTGTGTCGAAATTCCGGTTCAAAATGATTATAGGTAATGTATATAGGACGGTGAGCACGAATCTACCGGTAGAATGCATAAGGAAAGCGGTGGTTAGTGGAAATTTCGTATTTTGAAGTTAGGCCACATAGTGTTTTGAACGTGGATTGCAGGCGAACGAGGTGACATATTGAAGCAAACTAAACGTAGATCTACTCATAACTACATTAAGAATCGAAAATGAACGAAACATTCGGAATCCGTGACTATAAATTTTATCCGTTCAAAAACAATAAGGCTAACCATCACGTTTTTTCGCAAAAAAATTGACAAATTTTTTGTGTCGAAATTCCGGTTCAAAATGATTATAGGTAATGTATATAGGACGGTGAGCACGAATCTACCGGTAGAATGCATAACGAAAGCGGTGGTTAGTGGAAATTTCGTATTTTGAAGTTAGGCCACATTGTGTTTTGAACGTGGATTGCAGGCGAACGAGATGACATATTGAAGCAAACTAAACGTAGATCTACTCATAATTACATTAAGAATCGAAAATGAACAAAACATTCGGAATCCGTGACTATAAATTTTATCCGTTCAAAAACAATAAGGCTAACCATCACGTTTTTTCGCAAAAAAATTGACAAATTTTTTGTGTCGAAATTCCGGTTCAAAATGATTATAGGTAATGTATATAGGACGGTGAGCACGAATCTACCGGTAGAATGCATAAGGAAAGCGGTGGTTAGTGGAAATTTCGTATTTTGAAGTTATAGGCCACATTGTGTTTTGAACGTGGATTGCAGGCGAACGAGGTGACATATTGAAGCAAACTAAACGTAGATCTACTCATAATTACATTAAGAATCGAAAATGAACGAAACATTCGGAATCCGTGACTATAAATTTTATCCGTTCAAAAACAATAAGGCTAACCATCACGTTTTTTCGCAAAAAAATTGACAAATTTTTTGTGTCGAAATTCCGGTTCAAAATGATTATAGGTAATGTATATAGGACGGTGAGCACGAATCTACCGGTAGAATGCATAACGAAAGCGGTGGTTAGTGGAAATTTCGTATTTTGAAGTTAGGCCACATTGTGTTTTGAACGTGGATTGCAGGCGAACGAGATGACATATTGAAGCAAACTAAACGTAGATCTACTCATAATTACATTAAGAATCGAAAATGAACGAAACATTCGGAATCCGTGACTATAAATTTTATCCGTTCAAAAACAATAAGGCTAACCATCACGTTTTTTTGCAAAAAAATTGACAAATTTTTTGTGTCGAAATTCCGGTTCAAAATGATTATAGGTAATGTATATAGGACGGTGAGCACGAATCTACCGGTAGAATGCATAAGGAAAGCGGTGGTTAGTGGAAATTTCGTATTTTGAAGTTAGGCCACATTGTGTTTTGAACGTGGATTGCAGGCGAACGAGATGACATATTGAAGCAAACTAAACGTAGATCTACTCATAATTACATTAAAAATCGAAAATGAACGAAACATTCGGAATCCGTGACTATAAATTTTATCCGTTCAAAAACAATAAGGCTAACCATCACGTTTTTCGCAAAAAATTGACAAATTTTTTGTGTCGAAATTCCGGTTCAAAATGATTATAGGTAATGTATATAGGACGGTGAGCACGAATCTACCGGTAGAATGCATAAGGAAAGCGGTGGTTAGTGGAAATTTCGTATTTTGAAGTTAGGCCACATTGTGTTTTGAACGTGGATTGCAGGCGAACGAGATGACATATTGAAGCAAACTAAACGTAGATCTACTCATAATTACATTAAGAATCGAAAATGAACGAAACATTCGGAATCCGTGACTATAAATTTTATCCGTTCAAAAACAATAAGGCTAACCATCACGTTTTTTTGCAAAAAAATTGACAAATTTTTTGTGTCGAAATTCCGGTTCAAAATGATTATAGGTAATGTATATAGGACGGTGAGCACGAATCTACCGGTAGAATGCATAAGGAAAGCGGTGGTTAGTGGAAATTTCGTATTTTGAAGTTAGGCCACATTGTGTTTTGAACGTGGGTTGCAGGCGAACGAGATGACATATTGAAGCAAACTAAACGTAGATCTACTCATAATTACATTAAGAATCGAAAATGAACGAAACATTCGGAATCCGTGACTATAAATTTTATCCGTTCAAAAACAATAAGGCTAACCATCACGTTTTTTTGCAAAAAAATTGACAAATTTTTTGTGTCGAAATTCCGGTTCAAAATGATTATAGGTAATGTATATAGGACGGTGAGCACGAATCTACCGGTAGAATGCATAAGGAAAGCGGTGGTTAGTGGAAATTTCGTATTTTGAAGTTAGGCCACATTGTGTTTTGAACGTGGGTTGCAGGCGAACGAGATGACATATTGAAGCAAACTAAACGTAGATCTACTCATAATTACATTAAGAATCGAAAATGAACGAAACATTCGGAATCCGTGACTATAAATTTTATCCGTTCAAAAACAATAAGGCTAACCATCACGTTTTTTTGCAAAAAAATTGACAAATTTTTTGTGTCGAAATTCCGGTTCAAAATGATTATAGGTAATGTATATAGGACGGTGAGCACGAATCTACCGGTAGAATGCATAAGGAAAGCGGTGGTTAGTGGAAATTTCGTATTTTGAAGTTAGGCCACATTGTGTTTTGAACGTGGGTTGCAGGCGAACGAGATGACATATTGAAGCAAACTAAACGTAGATCTACTCATAATTACATTAAGAATCGAAAATGAACGAAACATTCGGAATCCGTGACTATAAATTTTATCCGTTCAAAAACAATAAGGCTAACCATCACGTTTTTTCGCAAAAAAATTGACAAATTTTTTGTGTCGAAATTCCGGTTCAAAATGATTATAGGTAATGTATATAGGACGGTGAGCACGAATCTACCGGTAGAATGCATAAGGAAACCGGTGGTTAGTGGAAATTTCGTATTTTGAAGTTAGGCCACATTGTGTTTTGAACGTGGATTGCAGGCGAACGAGATGACATATTGAAGCAAACTAAACGTAGATCTACTCATAATTACATTAAGAATCGAAAATGAACGAAACATTCGGAATCCGTGACTATAAATTTTATCCGTTCAAAAACAATAAGGCTAACAACCATCACGTTTTTCGCAAAAAAATTGACAAATTTTTTGTGTCGAAATTCCGGTTCAAAATGATTATAGGTAATGTATATAGGACGGTGAGCACGAATCTACCGGTAGAATGCATAAGGAAAGCGGTGGTTAGTGGAAATTTCGTATTTTGAAGTTAGGCCACATTGTGTTTTGAACGTGGATTGCAGGCGAACGAGATGACATATTGAAGCAAACTAAACGTAGATCTACTCATAATTACATTAAGAATCGAAAATGAACGAAACATTCGGAATCCGTGACTATAAATTTTATAAGTTCAAAAACAATAAGGCTAACCATCACGTTTTTCGCAAAAAAATTGACAAATTTTTTGTGTCGAAATTCCGGTTCAAAATGATTATAGGTAATGTATATAGGACGGTGAGCACGAATCTACCGGTAGAATGCATAAGGAAAGCGGTGGTTAGTGGAAATTTCGTATTTTGAAGTTAGGCCACATTGTGTTTTGAACGTGGATTGCAGGCGAACGAGATGACATATTGAAGCAAACTAAACGTAGATCTATCTACTCATAATTACATTAAGAATCGAAAATGAACGAAACATTCGGAATCCGTGACTATAAATTTTATCCGTTCAAAAACAATAAGGCTAACCATCACGTTTTTTCGCAAAAAAATTGACAAATTTTTTGTGTCGAAATTCCGGTTCAAAATGATTATAGGTAATGTATATAGGACGGTGAGCACGAATCTACCGGTAGAATGCATAAGGAAAGCGGTGGTTAGTGGAAATTTCGTATTTTGAAGTTAGGCCACATTGTGTTTTGAACGTGGATTGCAGGCGAACGAGATGACATATTGAAGCAAACTAAACGTAGATCTACTCATAATTACATTAAGAATCGAAAATGAACGAAACATTCGGAATCCGTGACTATAAATTTTATCCGTTCAAAAACAATAAGGCTAACTAACCATCACGTTTTTTCGCAAAAAAATTGACAAATTTTTTGTGTCGAAATTCCGGTTCAAAATGATTATAGGTAATGTATATAGGACGGTGAGCACGAATCTACCGGTAGAATGCATAAGGAAAGCGGTGGTTAGTGGAAATTTCGTATTTTGAAGTTAGGCCACATTGTGTTTTGAACGTGGATTGCAGGCGAACGAGATGACATATTGAAGCAAACTAAACGTAGATCTACTCATAATTACATTAAGAATCGAAAATGAACGAAACATTCGGAATCCGTGACTATAAATTTTATCCGTTCAAAAACAATAAGGCTAACTAACCATCACGTTTTTTCGCAAAAAAATTGACAAATTTTTTGTGTCGAAATTCCGGTTCAAAATGATTATAGGTAATGTATATAGGACGGTGAGCACGAATCTACCGGTAGAATGCATAAGGAAAGCGGTGGTTAGTGGAAATTTCGTATTTTGAAGTTAGGCCACATTGTGTTTTGAACGTGGATTGCAGGCGAACGAGATGACATATTGAAGCAAACTAAACGTAGATCTACTCATAATTACATTAAGAATCGAAAATGAACGAAACATTCGGAATCCGTGACTATAAATTTTATCCGTTCAAAAACAATAAGGCTAACTAACCATCACGTTTTTTCGCAAAAAAATTGACAAATTTTTTGTGTCGAAATTCCGGTTCAAAATGATTATAGGTAATGTATATAGGACGGTGAGCACGAATCTACCGGTAGAATGCATAAGGAAAGCGGTGGTTAGTGGAAATTTCGTATTTTGAAGTTAGGCCACATTGTGTTTTGAACGTGGATTGCAGGCGAACGAGATGACATATTGAAGCAAACTAAACGTAGATCTACTCATAATTACATTAAGAATCGAAAATGAACGAAACATTCGGAATCCGTGACTATAAATTTTATCCGTTCAAAAACAATAAGGCTAACCATCACGTTTTTTCGCAAAAAAATTGACAAATTTTTTGTGTCGAAATTCCGGTTCAAAATGATTATAGGTAATGTATATAGGACGGTGAGCACGAATCTACCGGTAGAATGCATAAGGAAAGCGGTGGTTAGTGGAAATTTCGTATTTTGAAGTTAGGCCACATTGTGTTTTGAACGTGGATTGCAGGCGAACGAGATGACATATTGAAGCAAACTAAACGTAGATCTACTCATAATTACATTAAGAATCGAAAATGAACGAAACATTCGGAATCCGTGACTATAAATTTTATCCGTTCAAAAACAATAAGGCTAACCATCACGTTTTTTCGCAAAAAAATTGACAAATTTTTTGTGTCGAAATTCCGGTTCAAAATGATTATAGGTAATGTATATAGGACGGTGAGCACGAATCTACCGGTAGAATGCATAAGGAAAGCGGTGGTTAGTGGAAATTTCGTATTTTGAAGTTAGGCCACATTGTGTTTTGAACGTGGATTGCAGGCGAACGAGATGACATATTGAAGCAAACTAAACGTAGATCTACTCATAATTACATTAAGAATCGAAAATGAACGAAACATTCGGAATCCGTGACTATAAATTTTATCCGTTCAAAAACAATAAGGCTAACCATCACGTTTTTTCGCAAAAAAATTGACAAATTTTTTGTGTCGAAATTCCGGTTCAAAATGATTATAGGTAATGTATATAGGACGGTGAGCACGAATCTACCGGTAGAATGCATAAGGAAAGCGGTGGTTAGTGGAAATTTCGTATTTTGAAGTTAGGCCACATTGTGTTTTGAACGTGGATTGCAGGCGAACGAGATGACATATTGAAGCAAACTAAACGTAGATCTACTCATAATTACATTAAGAATCGAAAATGAACGAAACATTCGGAATCCGTGACTATAAATTTTATCCGTTCAAAAACAATAAGGCTAGCCATCACGGTTTTTTGCAAAAAAATTGACAAATTTTTTGTGTCGAAATTCCGGTTCAAAATGATTATAGGTAATGTATATAGGACGGTGAGCACGAATCTACCGGTAGAATGCATAAGGAAAGCGGTGGTTAGTGGAAATTTCGTATTTTGAAGTTAGGCCACATTGTGTTTTGAACGTGGATTGCAGGCGAACGAGATGACATATTGAAGCAAACTAAACGTAGATCTACTCATAATTACATTAAGAATCGAAAATGAACGAAACATTCGGAATCCGTGACTATAAATTTTATCCGTTCAAAAACAATAAGGCTAACCATCACGTTTTTCGCAAAAAAATTGACAAATTTTTTGTGTCGAAATTCCGGTTCAAAATGATTATAGGTAATGTATATAGGACGGTGAGCACGAATCTACCGGTAGAATGCATAAGGAAAGCGGTGGTTAGTGGAAATTTCGTATTTTGAAGTTAGGCCACATTGTGTTTTGAACGTGGATTGCAGGCGAACGAGATGACATATTGAAGCAAACTAAACGTAGATCTACTCATAATTACATTAAGAATCGAAAATGAACAAAACATTCGGAATCCGTGACTATAAATTTTATCCGTTCAAAAACAATAAGGCTAGCCATCACGTTTTTTCGCAAAAAAATTGACAAATTTTTTGTGTCGAAATTCCGGTTCAAAATGATTATAGGTAATGTATATAGGACGGTGAGCACGAATCTACCGGTAGAATGCATAAGGAAAGCGGTGGTTAGTGGAAATTTCGTATTTTGAAGTTAGGCCACATTGTGTTTTGAACGTGGATTGCAGGCGAACGAGATGACATATTGAAGCAAACTAAACGTAGATCTACTCATAATTACATTAAGAATCGAAAATGAACGAAACATTCGGAATCCGTGACTATAAATTTTATCCGTTCAAAAACAATAAGGCTAACCATCACGTTTTTTCGCAAAAAAATTGACAAATTTTTTGTGTCGAAATTCCGGTTCAAAATGATTATAGGTAATGTATATAGGACGGTGAGCACGAATCTACCGGTAGAATGCATAAGGAAAGCGGTGGTTAGTGGAAATTTCGTATTTTGAAGTTAGGCCACATTGTGTTTTGAACGTGGATTGCAGGCGAACGAGATGACATATTGAAGCAAACTAAACGTAGATCTACTCATAATTACATTAAGAATCGAAAATGAACGAAACATTCGGAATCCGTGACTATAAATTTTATCCGTTCAAAAACAATAAGGCTAACCATCACGTTTTTCGCAAAAAAATTGACAAATTTTTTGTGTCGAAATTCCGGTTCAAAATGATTATAGGTAATGTATATAGGACGGTGAGCACGAATCTACCGGTAGAATGCATAAGGAAAGCGGTGGTTAGTGGAAATTTCGTATTTTGAAGTTAGGCCACATTGTGTTTTGAACGTGGATTGCAGGCGAACGAGATGACATATTGAAGCAAACTAAACGTAGATCTACTCATAATTACATTAAGAATCGAAAATGAACGAAACATTCGGAATCCGTGACTATAAATTTTATCCGTTCAAAAACAATAAGGCTAACCATCACGTTTTTTTGCAAAAAAATTGACAAATTTTTTGTGTCGAAATTCCGGTTCAAAATGATTATAGGTAATGTATATAGGACGGTGAGCACGAATCTACCGGTAGAATGCATAAGGAAAGCGGTGGTTAGTGGAAATTTCGTATTTTGAAGTTAGGCCACATTGTGTTTTGAACGTGGATTGTAGGCGAACGAGATGACATATTGAAGCAAACTAAACGTAGATCTACTCATAATTACATTAAGAATCGAAAATGAACGAAACATTCGGAATCCGTGACTATAAATTTTATCCGTTCAAAAACAATAAGGCTAATCACGTTTTTTTGCAAAAAAATTGACAAATTTTTTGTGTCGAAATTCCGGTTCAAAATGATTATAGGTAATGTATATAGGACGGTGAGCACGAATCTACCGGTAGAATGCATAAGGAAAGCGGTGGTTAGTGGAAATTTCGTATTTTGAAGTTAGGCCACATTGTGTTTTGAACGTGGATTGCAGGCGAACGAGATGACATATTGAAGCAAACTAAACGTAGATCTACTCATAATTACATTAAGAATCGAAAATGAACGAAACATTCGGAATCCGTGACTATAAATTTTATCCGTTCAAAAACAATAAGGCTAACCATCACGTTTTTTCGCAAAAAAATTGACAAATTTTTTGTGTCGAAATTCCGGTTCAAAATGATTATAGGTAATGTATATAGGACGGTGAGCACGAATCTACCGGTAGAATGCATAAGGAAAGCGGTGGTTAGTGGAAATTTCGTATTTTGAAGTTAGGCCACATTGTGTTTTGAACGTGGATTGCAGGCGAACGAGATGACATATTGAAGCAAACTAAACGTAGATCTACTCATAATTACATTAAGAATCGAAAATGAACGAAACATTCGGAATCCGTGACTATAAATTTTATCCGTTCAAAAACAATAAGGCTAACCATCACGTTTTTTCGCAAAAAAATTGACAAATTTTTTGTGTCGAAATTCCGGTTCAAAATGATTATAGGTAATGTATATAGGACGGTGAGCACGAATCTACCGGTAGAATGCATAAGGAAAGCGGTGGTTAGTGGAAATTTCGTATTTTGAAGTTAGGCCACATTGTGTTTTGAACGTGGATTGCAGGCGAACGAGATGACATATTGAAGCAAACTAAACGTAGATCTACTCATAATTACATTAAGAATCGAAAATGAACGAAACATTCGGAATCCGTGACTATAAATTTTATCCGTTCAAAAACAATAAGGCTAACCATCACGTTTTTCGCAAAAAAATTGACAAATTTTTTGTGTCGAAATTCCGGTTCAAAATGATTATAGGTAATGTATATAGGACGGTGAGCACGAATCTACCGGTAGAATGCATAAGGAAAGCGGTGGTTAGTGGAAATTTCGTATTTTGAAGTTAGGCCACATTGTGTTTTGAACGTGGATTGCAGGCGAACGAGATGACATATTGAAGCAAACTAAACGTAGATCTACTCATAATTACATTAAGAATCGAAAATGAACGAAACATTCGGAATCCGTGACTATAAATTTTATCCGTTCAAAAACAATAAGGCTAACCATCACGTTTTTTCGCAAAAAAATTGACAAATTTTTTGTGTCGAAATTCCGGTTCAAAATGATTATAGGTAATGTATATAGGACGGTGAGCACGAATCTACCGGTAGAATGCATAAGGAAAGCGGTGGTTAGTGGAAATTTCGTATTTTGAAGTTAGGCCACATTGTGTTTTGAACGTGGATTGCAGGCGAACGAGATGACATATTGAAGCAAACTAAACGTAGATCTACTCATAATTACATTAAGAATCGAAAATGAACGAAACATTCGGAATCCGTGACTATAAATTTTATCCGTTCAAAAACAATAAGGCTAACCATCACGTTTTTTCGCAAAAAAATTGACAAATTTTTTGTGTCGAAATTCCGGTTCAAAATGATTATAGGTAATGTATATAGGACGGTGAGCACGAATCTACCGGTAGAATGCATAAGGAAAGCGGTGGTTAGTGGAAATTTCGTATTTTGAAGTTAGGCCACATTGTGTTTTGAACGTGGATTGCAGGCGAACGAGATGACATATTGAAGCAAACTAAACGTAGATCTACTCATAATTACATTAAGAATCGAAAATGAACGAAACATTCGGAATCCGTGACTATAAATTTTATCCGTTCAAAAACAATAAGGCTAACCATCACGTTTTTCGCAAAAAAATTGACAAATTTTTTGTGTCGAAATTCCGGTTCAAAATGATTATAGGTAATGTATATAGGACGGTGAGCACGAATCTACCGGTAGAATGCATAAGGAAAGCGGTGGTTAGTGGAAATTTCGTATTTTGAAGTTAGGCCACATTGTGTTTTGAACGTGGATTGCAGGCGAACGAGATGACATATTGAAGCAAACTAAACGTAGATCTACTCATAATTACATTAAGAATCGAAAATGAACGAAACATTCGGAATCCGTGACTATAAATTTTATCCGTTCAAAAACAATAAGGCTAACCATCACGTTTTTCGCAAAAAAATTGACAAATTTTTTGTGTCGAAATTCCGGTTCAAAATGATTATAGGTAATGTATATAGGACGGTGAGCACGAATCTACCGGTAGAATGCATAAGGAAAGCGGTGGTTAGTGGAAATTTCGTATTTTGAAGTTAGGCCACATTGTGTTTTGAACGTGGATTGCAGGCGAACGAGATGACATATTGAAGCAAACTAAACGTAGATCTACTCATAATTACATTAAGAATCGAAAATGAACGAAACATTCGGAATCCGCGACTATAAATTTTATCTGTTCAAAAACAATAAGGCTAGCCATCACGTTTTTTCGCAAAAAAATTGACAAATTTTTTGTGTCGAAATTCCGGTTCAAAATGATTATAGGTAATGTATATAGGACGGTGAGCACGAATCTACCGGTAGAATGCATAAGGAAAGTGGTGGTTAGTGGAAATTTCGTATTTTGAAGTTAGGCCACATTGTGTTTTGAACGTGGATTGCAGGCGAACGAGATGACATATTGAAGCAAACTAAACGTAGATCTACTCATAATTACATTAAGAATCGAAAATGAACGAAACATTCGGAATCCGTGACTATAAATTTTATCCGTTCAAAAACAATAAGGCTAACCATCACGTTTTTCGCAAAAAAATTGACAAATTTTTTGTGTCGAAATTCCGGTTCAAAATGATTATAGGTAATGTATATAGGACGGTGAGCACGAATCTACCGGTAGAATGCATAAGGAAAGCGGTGGTTAGTGGAAATTTCGTATTTTGAAGTTAGGCCACATTGTGTTTTGAACGTGGATTGCAGGCGAACGAGATGACATATTGAAGCAAACTAAACGTAGATCTACTCATAATTACATTAAGAATCGAAAATGAACAAAACATTCGGAATCCGTGACTATAAATTTTATCCGTTCAAAAACAATAAGGCTAACCATCACGTTTTTTTGCAAAAAAATTGACAAATTTTTTGTGTCGAAATTCCGGTTCAAAATGATTATAGGTAATGTATATAGGACGGTGAGCACGAATCTACCGGTAGAATGCATAAGGAAAGCGGTGGTTAGTGGAAATTTCGTATTTTGAAGTTAGGCCACATTGTGTTTTGAACGTGGATTGCAGGCGAACGAGATGACATATTGAAGCAAACTAAACGTAGATCTACTCATAATTACATTAAGAATCGAAAATGAACGAAACATTCGGAATCCGTGACTATAAATTTTATCCGTTCAAAAACAATAAGGCTAACCATCACGTTTTTCGCAAAAAAATTGACAAATTTTTTGTGTCGAAATTCCGGTTCAAAATGATTATAGGTAATGTATATAGGGCGGTGAGCACGAATCTACCGGTAGAATGCATAAGGAAAGCGGTGGTTAGTGGAAATTTCGTATTTTGAAGTTAGGCCACATTGTGTTTTGAACGTGGATTGCAGGCGAACGAGATGACATATTGAAGCAAACTAAACGTAGATCTACTCATAATTACATTAAGAATCGAAAATGAACGAAACATTCGGAATCCGTGACTATAAATTTTATCCGTTCAAAAACAATAAGGCTAACCATCACGTTTTTCGCATAAAAATTGACAAATTTTTTGTGTCGAAATTCCGGTTCAAAATGATTATAGGTAATGTATATAGGACGGTGAGCACGAATCTACCGGTAGAATGCATAAGGAAAGCGGTGGTTAGTGGAAATTTCGTATTTTGAAGTTAGGCCACATTGTGTTTTGAACGTGGATTGCAGGCGAACGAGATGACATATTGAAGCAAACTAAACGTAGATCTACTCATAATTACATTAAGAATCGAAAATGAACGAAACATTCGGAATCCGTGACTATAAATTTTATCCGTTCAAAAACAATAAGGCTAACCATCACGTTTTTTCGCAAAAAAATTGACAAATTTTTTGTGTCGAAATTCCGGTTCAAAATGATTATAGGTAATGTATATAGGACGGTGAGCACGAATCTACCGGTAGAATGCATAAGGAAAGCGGTGGTTAGTGGAAATTTCGTATTTTGAAGTTAGGCCACATTGTGTTTTGAACGTGGATTGCAGGCGAACGAGATGACATATTGAAGCAAACTAAACGTAGATCTACTCATAATTACATTAAGAATCGAAAATGAACGAAACATTCGGAATCCGTGACTATAAATTTTATCCGTTCAAAAACAATAAGGCTAACAACCATCACGTTTTTTTGCAAAAAAATTGACAAATTTTTTGTGTCGAAATTCCGGTTCAAAATGATTATAGGTAATGTATATAGGACGGTGAGCACGAATCTACCGGTAGAATGCATAAGGAAAGCGGTGGTTAGTGGAAATTTCGTATTTTGAAGTTAGGCCACATTGTGTTTTGAACGTGGATTGCAGGCGAACGAGATGACATATTGAAGCAAACTAAACGTAGATCTACTCATAATTACATTAAGAATCGAAAATGAACGAAACATTCGGAATCCGTGACTATAAATTTTATCCGTTCAAAAACAATAAGGCTAACCATCACGTTTTTTTGCAAAAAAATTGACAAATTTTTTGTGTCGAAATTCCGGTTCAAAATGATTATAGGTAATGTATATAGGACGGTGAGCACGAATCTACCGGTAGAATGTATAAGGAAAGCGGTGGTTAGTGGAAATTTCGTATTTTGAAGTTAGGCCACATTGTGTTTTGAACGTGGATTGCAGGCGAACGAGATGACATATTGAAGCAAACTAAACGTAGATCTACTCATAATTACATTAAGAATCGAAAATGAACGAAACATTCGGAATCCGTGACTATAAATTTTATCCGATCAAAAACAATAAGGCTAACCATCACGTTTTTCGCAAAAAAATTGACAAATTTTTTGTGTCGAAATTCCGGTTCAAAATGATTATAGGTAATGTATATAGGACGGTGAGCACGAATCTACCGGTAGAATGCATAAGGAAAGCGGTGGTTAGTGGAAATTTCGTATTTTGAAGTTAGGCCACATTGTGTTTTGAACGTGGATTGCAGGCGAACGAGATGACATATTGAAGCAAACTAAACGTAGATCTACTCATAATTACATTAAGAATCGAAAATGAACGAAACATTCGGAATCCGTGACTATAAATTTTATCCGTTCAAAAACAATAAGGCTAGCCATCACGTTTTTTCGCAAAAAAATTGACAAATTTTTTGTGTCGAAATTCCGGTTCAAAATGATTATAGGTAATGTATATAGGACGGTGAGCACGAATCTACCGGTAGAATGCATAAGGAAAGCGGTGGTTAGTGGAAATTTCGTATTTTGAAGTTAGGCCACATTGTGTTTTGAACGTGGATTGCAGGCGAACGAGATGACATATTGAAGCAAACTAAACGTAGATCTACTCATAATTACATTAAGAATCGAAAATGAACGAAACATTCGGAATCCGTGACTATAAATTTTATCCGATCAAAAACAATAAGGCTAACCATCACGTTTTTCGCAAAAAAATTGACAAATTTTTTGTGTCGAAATTCCGGTTCAAAATGATTATAGGTAATGTATATAGGACGGTGAGCACGAATCTACCGGTAGAATGCATAAGGAAAGCGGTGGTTAGTGGAAATTTCGTATTTTGAAGTTAGGCCACATTGTGTTTTGAACGTGGATTGCAGGCGAACGAGATGACATATTGAAGCAAACTAAACGTAGATCTACTCATAATTACATTAAGAATCGAAAATGAACGAAACATTCGGAATCCGTGACTATAAATTTTATCCGTTCAAAAACAATAAGGCTAGCCATCACGTTTTTTTGCAAAAAAATTGACAAATTTTTTGTGTCGAAATTCCGGTTCAAAATGATTATAGGTAATGTATATAGGACGGTGAGCACGAATCTACCGGTAGAATGCATAAGGAAAGCGGTGGTTAGTGGAAATTTCGTATTTTGAAGTTAGGCCACATTGTGTTTTGAACGTGGATTGCAGGCGAACGAGATGACATATTGAAGCAAACTAAACGTAGATCTACTCATAATTACATTAAGAATCGAAAATGAACGAAACATTCGGAATCCGTGACTATAAATTTTATCCGTTCAAAAACAATAAGGCTAACCATCACGTTTTTTCGCAAAAAAATTGACAAATTTTTTGTGTCGAAATTCCGGTTCAAAATGATTATAGGTAATGTATATAGGACGGTGAGCACGAATCTACCGGTAGAATGCATAAGGAAAGCGGTGGTTAGTGGAAATTTCGTATTTTGAAGTTAGGCCACATTGTGTTTTGAACGTGGATTGCAGGCGAACGAGATGACATATTGAAGCAAACTAAACGTAGATCTACTCATAATTACATTAAGAATCGAAAATGAACGAAACATTCGGAATCCGTGACTATAAATTTTATCCGTTCAAAAACAATAAGGCTAACCATCACGTTTTTCGCAAAAAAATTGACAAATTTTTTGTGTCGAAATTCCGGTTCAAAATGATTATAGGTAATGTATATAGGACGGTGAGCACGAATCTACCGGTAGAATGCATAAGGAAAGCGGTGGTTAGTGGAAATTTCGTATTTTGAAGTTAGGCCACATTGTGTTTTGAACGTGGATTGCAGGCGAACGAGATGACATATTGAAGCAAACTAAACGTAGATCTACTCATAATTACATTAAGAATCGAAAATGAACGAAACATTCGGAATCCGTGACTATAAATTTTATCCGTTCAAAAACAATAAGGCTTAACCATCACGTTTTTTTGCAAAAAAATTGACAAATTTTTTGTGTCGAAATTCCGGTTCAAAATGATTATAGGTAATGTATATAGGACGGTGAGCACGAATCTACCGGTAGAATGCATAAGGAAAGCGGTGGTTAGTGGAAATTTCGTATTTTGAAGTTAGGCCACATTGTGTTTTGAACGTGGATTGCAGGCGAACGAGATGACATATTGAAGCAAACTAAACGTAGATCTACTCATAATTACATTAAGAATCGAAAATGAACGAAACATTCGGAATCCGTGACTATAAATTTTATCCGATCAAAAACAATAAGGCACCATCACGTTTTTCGCAAAAAAATTGACAAATTTTTTGTGTCGAAATTCCGGTTCAAAATGATTATAGGTAATGTATATAGGACGGTGAGCACGAATCTACCGGTAGAATGCATAAGGAAAGCGGTGGTTAGTGGAAATTGCGTATTTTGAAGTTAGGCCACATTGTGTTTTGAACGTGGATTGCAGGCGAACGAGATGACATATTGAAGCAAACTAAACGTAGATCTACTCATAATTACATTAAGAATCGAAAATGAACGAAACATTCGGAATCCGTGACTATAAATTTTATCCGTTCAAAAACAATAAGGCTAACCATCACGTTTTTTCGCAAAAAAATTGACAAATTTTTTGTGTCGAAATTCCGGTTCAAAATGATTATAGGTAATGTATATAGGACGGTGAGCACGAATCTACCGGTAGAATGCATAAGGAAAGCGGTGGTTAGTGGAAATTTCGTATTTTGAAGTTAGGCCACATTGTGTTTTGAACGTGGATTGCAGGCGAACGAGATGACATATTGAAGCAAACTAAACGTAGATCTACTCATAATTACATTAAGAATCGAAAATGAACGAAACATTCGGAATCCGTGACTATAAATTTTATCCGATCAAAAACAATAAGGCTAACCATCACGTTTTTCGCAAAAAAATTGACAAATTTTTTGTGTCGAAATTCCGGTTCAAAATGATTATAGGTAATGTATATAGGACGGTGAGCACGAATCTACCGGTAGAATGCATAAGGAAAGCGGTGGTTAGTGGAAATTTCGTATTTTGAAGTTAGGCCACATTGTGTTTTGAACGTGGATTGCAGGCGAACGAGATGACATATTGAAGCAAACTAAACGTAGATCTACTCATAATTACATTAAGAATCGAAAATGAACGAAACATTCGGAATCCGTGACTATAAATTTTATCCGTTCAAAAACAATAAGGCTAACCATCACGTTTTTTCGCAAAAAAATTGACAAATTTTTTGTGTCGAAATTCCGGTTCAAAATGATTATAGGTAATGTATATAGGACGGTGAGCACGAATCTACCGGTAGAATGCATAAGGAAAGCGGTGGTTAGTGGAAATTTCGTATTTTGAAGTTAGGCCACATTGTGTTTTGAACGTGGATTGCAGGCGAACGAGATGACATATTGAAGCAAACTAAACGTAGATCTACTCATAATTACATTAAGAATCGAAAATGAACGAAACATTCGGAATCCGTGACTATAAATTTTATCCGTTCAAAAACAATAAGGCTAACTAACCATCACGTTTTTTCGCAAAAAAATTGACAAATTTTTTGTGTCGAAATTCCGGTTCAAAATGATTATAGGTAATGTATATAGGACGGTGAGCACGAATCTACCGGTAGAATGCATAAGGAAAGCGGTGGTTAGTGGAAATTTCGTATTTTGAAGTTAGGCCACATTGTGTTTTGAACGTGGATTGCAGGCGAACGAGATGACATATTGAAGCAAACTAAACGTAGATCTACTCATAATTACATTAAGAATCGAAAATGAACGAAACATTCGGAATCCGTGACTATAAATTTTATCCGTTCAAAAACAATAAGGCTAACCATCACGTTTTTTCGCAAAAAAATTGACAAATTTTTTGTGTCGAAATTCCGGTTCAAAATGATTATAGGTAATGTATATAGGACGGTGAGCACGAATCTACCGGTAGAATGCATAAGGAAAGCGGTGGTTAGTGGAAATTTCGTATTTTGAAGTTAGGCCACATTGTGTTTTGAACGTGGATTGCAGGCGAACGAGATGACATATTGAAGCAAACTAAACGTAGATCTACTCATAATTACATTAAGAATCGAAAATGAACGAAACATTCGGAATCCGTGACTATAAATTTTATCCGTTCAAAAACAATAAGGCTAACCATCACGTTTTTTTGCAAAAAAATTGACAAATTTTTTGTGTCGAAATTCCGGTTCAAAATGATTATAGGTAATGTATATAGGACGGTGAGCACGAATCTACCGGTAGAATGCATAAGGAAAGCGGTGGTTAGTGGAAATTTCGTATTTTGAAGTTAGGCCACATTGTGTTTTGAACGTGGATTGCAGGCGAACGAGATGACATATTGAAGCAAACTAAACGTAGATCTACTCATAATTACATTAAGAATCGAAAATGAACGAAACATTCGGAATCCGTGACTATAAATTTTATCCGTTCAAAAACAATAAGGCTAACCATCACGTTTTTCGCAAAAAAATTGACAAATTTTTTGTGTCGAAATTCCGGTTCAAAATGATTATAGGTAATGTATATAGGACGGTGAGCACGAATCTACCGGTAGAATGCATAAGGAAAGCGGTGGTTAGTGGAAATTTCGTATTTTGAAGTTAGGCCACATTGTGTTTTGAACGTGGATTGCAGGCGAACGAGATGACATACTGAAGCAAACTAAACGTAGATCTACTCATAATTACATTAAGAATCGAAAATGAACGAAACATTCGGAATCCGTGACTATAAATTTTATCCGTTCAAAAACAATAAGGCTAACCATCACGTTTTTCGCAAAAAAATTGACAAATTTTTTGTGTCGAAATTCCGGTTCAAAATGATTATAGGTAATGTATATAGGACGGTGAGCACGAATCTACCGGTAGAATGCATAAGGAAAGCGGTGGTTAGTGGAAATTTCGTATTTTGAAGTTAGGCCACATTGTGTTTTGAACGTGGATTGCAGGCGAACGAGATGACATATTGAAGCAAACTAAACGTAGATCTACTCATAATTACATTAAGAATCGAAAATGAACGAAACATTCGGAATCCGTGACTATAAATTTTATCCGTTCAAAAACAATAAGGCTAACCATCACGTTTTTTTGCAAAAAAATTGACAAATTTTTTGTGTCGAAATTCCGGTTCAAAATGATTATAGGTAATGTATATAGGACGGTGAGCACGAATCTACCGGTAGAATGCATAAGGAAAGCGGTGGTTAGTGGAAATTTCGTATTTTGAAGTTAGGCCACATTGTGTTTTGAACGTGGATTGCAGGCGAACGAGATGACATATTGAAGCAAACTAAACGTAGATCTACTCATAATTACATTAAGAATCGAAAATGAACGAAACATTCGGAATCCGTGACTATAAATTTTATCCGTTCAAAAACAATAAGGCTAACCATCACGTTTTTTTGCAAAAAAATTGACAAATTTTTTGTGTCGAAATTCCGGTTCAAAATGATTATAGGTAATGTATATAGGACGGTGAGCACGAATCTACCGGTAGAATGCATAAGGAAAGCGGTGGTTAGTGGAAATTTCGTATTTTGAAGTTAGGCCACATTGTGTTTTGAACGTGGATTGCAGGCGAACGAGATGACATATTGAAGCAAACTAAACGTAGATCTACTCATAATTACATTAAGAATCGAAAATGAACGAAACATTCGGAATCCGTGACTATAAATTTTATCCGTTCAAAAACAATAAAGGCTAACCATCACGTTTTTTCGCAAAAAAATTGACAAATTTTTTGTGTCGAAATTCCGGTTCAAAATGATTATAGGTAATGTATATAGGACGGTGAGCACGAATCTACCGGTAGAATGCATAAGGAAAGCGGTGGTTAGTGGAAATTTCGTATTTTGAAGTTAGGCCACATTGTGTTTTGAACGTGGATTGCAGGCGAACGAGATGACATATTGAAGCAAACTAAACGTAGATCTACTCATAATTACATTAAGAATCGAAAATGAACGAAACATTCGGAATCCGTGACTATAAATTTTATCCGTTCAAAAACAATAAGGCTAGCCATCACGTTTTTTCGCAAAAAACTTGACGAATTTTTTGTGTCGAAATTCCGGTTCAAAATGATTATAGGTAATGTATATAGGACGGTGAGCACGAATCTACCGGTAGAATGCATAAGGAAAGCGGTGGTTAGTGGAAATTTCGTATTTTGAAGTTAGGCCACATTGTGTTTTGAACGTGGATTGCAGGCGAACGAGATGACATATTGAAGCAAACTAAACGTAGATCTACTCATAATTACATTAAGAATCGAAAATGAACGAAACATTCGGAATCCGTGACTATAAATTTTATCCGTTCAAAAACAATAAGGCTCATCACGTTTTTTCGCAAAAAAATTGACAAATTTTTTGTGTCGAAATTCCGGTTCAAAATGATTATAGGTAATGTATATAGGACGGTGAGCACGAATCTACCGGTAGAATGCATAAGGAAAGCGGTGGTTAGTGGAAATTTCGTATTTTGAAGTTAGGCCACATTGTGTTTTGAACGTGGATTGCAGGCGAACGAGATGACATATTGAAGCAAACTAAACGTAGATCTACTCATAATTACATTAAGAATCGAAAATGAACGAAACATTCGGAATCCGTGACTATAAATTTTATCCGTTCAAAAACAAAAAGGCTAACCATCACGTTTTTTTGCAAAAAAATTGACAAATTTTTTGTGTCGAAATTCCGGTTCAAAATGATTATAGGTAATGTATATAGGACGGTGAGCACGAATCTACCGGTAGAATGCATAAGGAAAGCGGTGGTTAGTGGAAATTTCGTATTTTGAAGTTAGGCCACATTGTGTTTTGAACGTGGATTGCAGGCGAACGAGATGACATATTGAAGCAAACTAAACGTAGATCTACTCATAATTACATTAAGAATCGAAAATGAAAGAAACATTCGGAATCCGTGACTATAAATTTTATCCGTTCAAAAACAATAAGGCTAGCCATCACGTTTTTTCGCAAAAAAATTGACAATTTTTTTGTGTCGAAATTCCAGTTCAAAATGATTATAGGTAATGTATATAGGACGGTGAGCACGAATCTACCGGTAGAATGCATAAGGAAAGCGGTGGTTAGTGGAAATTTCGTATTTTGAAGTTATAGGCCACATTGTGTTTTGAACGTGGATTGCAGGCGAACGAGGTGACATATTGAAGCAAACTAAACGTAGATCTACTCATAATTACATTAAGAATCGAAAATGAACGAAACATTCGGAATCCGAGACTATAAATTTTATCCGTTCAAAAACAATAAGGCTAGCCATCACGTTTTTTCGCAAAAAAATTGACAAATTTTTTGTGTCGAAATTCCGGTTCAAAATGATTATAGGTAATGTATATAGGACGGTGAGCATGAATCTACCGGTAGAATGCATAAGGAAAGCGGTGGTTAGTGGAAATTTCGTATTTTGAAGTTAGGCCACATTGTGTTTTGAACGTGGATTGCAGGCGAACGAGATGACATATTGAAGCAAACTAAACGTAGATCTACTCATAATTACATTAAGAATCGAAAATGAACGAAACATTCGGAATCCGTGACTATAAATTTTATCCGTTCAAAAACAATAAGGCTAACCATCACGTTTTTTTGCAAAAAAATTGACAAATTTTTTGTGTCGAAATTCCGGTTCAAAATGATTATAGGTAATGTATATAGGACGGTGAGCACGAATCTACCGGTAGAATGCATAAGGAAAGCGGTGGTTAGTGGAAATTTCGTATTTTGAAGTTATAGGCCACATTGTGTTTTGAACGTGGATTGCAGGCGAACGAGGTGACATATTGAAGCAAACTAAACGTAGATCTACTCATAATTACATTAAGAATCGAAAATGAACGAAACATTCGGAATCCGTGACTATAAATTTTATCCGTTCAAAAACAATAAGGCTAGCCATCACGTTTTTTCGCAAAAAACTTGACGAATTTTTTGTGTCGAAATTCCGGTTCAAAATGATTATAGGTAATGTATATAGGACGGTGAGCACGAATCTACCGGTAGAATGCATAAGGAAAGCGGTGGTTAGTGGAAATTTCGTATTTTGAAGTTAGGCCACATTGTGTTTTGAACGTGGATTGTAGGCGAACGAGATGACATATTGAAGCAAACTAAACGTAGATCTACTCATAATTACATTAAGAATCGAAAATGAACGAAAAATTCGGAATCCGTGACTATAAATTTTATCCGTTCAAAAACAATTAGGCTAACCATCACGTTTTTTCGCAAAAAAATTGACAAATTTTTTGTGTCGAAATTCCGGTTCAAAATGATTATAGGTAATGTATATAGGACGGTGAGCACGAATCTACCGGTAGAATGCATAAGGAAAGCGGTGGTTAGTGGAAATTTCGTATTTTGAAGTTATAGGCCACATTGTGTTTTGAACGTGGATTGCAGGCGAACGAGGTGACATATTGAAGCAAACTAAACGTAGATCTACTCATAATTACATTAAGAATTGAAAATGAACGAAACATTCGGAATCCGTGACTATAAATTTTATCCGTTCAAAAACAATAAGGCTAGCCATCACGTTTTTTCGCAAAAAAATTGACAAATTTTTTGTGTCGAAATTCCGGTTCAAAATGATTATAGGTAATGTATATAGGACGGTGAGCACGAATCTACCGGTAGAATGCATAAGGAAAGCGGTGGTTAGTGGAAATTTCGTATTTTGAAGTTAGGCCACATTGTGTTTTGAACGTGGATTGCAGGCGAACGAGGTGACATATTGAAGCAAACTTACCGTAGATCTACTCATAATTACATTAAGAATCGAAAATGAACGAAACATTCGGAATCCGTGACTATAAATTTTATCCGTTCAAAAACAAAAAGGCTAACCATCACGTTTTTTTGCAAAAAAATTGACAAATTTTTTGTGTCGAAATTCCGGTTCAAAATGATTATAGGTAATGTATATAGGACGGTGAGCACGAATCTACCGGTAGAATGCATAAGGAAAGCGGTGGTTAGTGGAAATTTCGTATTTTGAAGTTAGGCCACATTGTGTTTTGAACGTGGATTGCAGGCGAACGAGATGACATATTGAAGCAAACTAAACGTAGATCTACTCATAATTACATTAAGAATCGAAAATGAACGAAACATTCGGAATCCGTGACTATAAATTTTATCCGTTCAAAAACAAAAAGGCTAACCATCACGTTTTTTTGCAAAAAAATTGACAAATTTTTTGTGTCGAAATTCCGGTTCAAAATGATTATAGGTAATGTATATAGGACGGTGAGCACGAATCTACCGGTAGAATGCATAAGGAAAGCGGTGGTTAGTGGAAATTTCGTATTTTGAAGTTAGGCCACATTGTGTTTTGAACGTGGATTGCAGGCGAACGAGATGACATATTGAAGCAAACTAAACGTAGATCTACTCATAATTACATTAAGAATCGAAAATGAACGAAACATTCGGAATCCGTGACTATAAATTTTATCCGTTCAAAAACAAAAAGGCTAACCATCACGTTTTTTTGCAAAAAAATTGACAAATTTTTTGTGTCGAAATTCCGGTTCAAAATGATTATAGGTAATGTATATAGGACGGTGAGCACGAATCTACCGGTAGAATGCATAAGGAAAGCGGTGGTTAGTGGAAATTTCGTATTTTGAAGTTAGGCCACATTGTGTTTTGAACGTGGATTGCAGGCGAACGAGATGACATATTGAAGCAAACTAAACGTAGATCTACTCATAATTACATTAAGAATCGAAAATGAACGAAACATTCGGAATCCGTGACTATAAATTTTATCCGTTCAAAAACAAAAATGCTAACCATCACGTTTTTTTGCAAAAAAATTGACAAATTTTTTGTGTCGAAATTCCGGTTCAAAATGATTATAGGTAATGTATATAGGACGGTGAGCACGAATCTACCGGTAGAATGCATAAGGAAAGCGGTGGTTAGTGGAAATTTCGTATTTTGAAGTTAGGCCACATTGTGTTTTGAACGTGGATTGCAGGCGAACGAGATGACATATTGAAGCAAACTAAACGTAGATCTACTCATAATTACATTAAGAATCGAAAATGAACGAAACATTCGGAATCCGTGACTATAAATTTTATCCGTTCAAAAACAATAAGGCTAACCATCACGTTTTTTCGCAAAAAAATTGACAAATTTTTTGTGTCGAAATTCCGGTTCAAAATGATTATAGGTAATGTATATAGGACGGTGAGCACGAATCTACCGGTAGAATGCATAAGGAAAGCGGTGGTTAGTGGAAATTTCGTATTTTGAAGTTAGGCCACATTGTGTTTTGAACGTGGATTGCAGGCGAACGAGATGACATATTGAAGCAAACTAAACGTAGATCTACTCATAATTACATTAAGAATCGAAAATGAACGAAACATTCGGAATCCGTGACTATAAATTTTATCCGTTCAAAAACAATAAGGCTAACCATCACGTTTTTTCGCAAAAAAATTGACAAATTTTTTGTGTCGAAATTCCGGTTCAAAATGATTATAGGTAATGTATATAGGACGGTGAGCACGAATCTACCGGTAGAATGCAATAAGGCTAACCATCACGTTTTTTCGCAAAAAAATTGACAAATTTTTTGTGTCGAAATTCCGGTTCAAAATGATTATAGGTAATGTATATAGGACGGTGAGCACGAATCTACCGGTAGAATGCATAAGGAAAGCGGTGGTTAGTGGAAATTTCGTATTTTGAAGTTAGGCCACATTGTGTTTTGAACGTGGATTGCAGGCGAACGAGATGACATATTGAAGCAAACTAAACGTAGATCTACTCATAATTACATTAAGAATCGAAAATGAACGAAACATTCGGAATCCGTGACTATAAATTTTATCCGTTCAAAAACAATAAGGCTTAACCATCACGTTTTTTCGCAAAAAAATTGACAAATTTTTTGTGTCGAAATTCCGGTTCAAAATGATTATAGGTAATGTATATAGGACGGTGAGCACGAATCTACCGGTAGAATGCAATAAGGCTAACCATCACGTTTTTTCGCAAAAAAATTGACAAATTTTTTGTGTCGAAATTCCGGTTCAAAATGATTATAGGTAATGTATATAGGACGGTGAGCACGAATCTACCGGTAGAATGCATAAGGAAAGCGGTGGTTAGTGGAAATTTCGTATTTTGAAGTTAGGCCACATTGTGTTTTGAACGTGGATTGCAGGCGAACGAGATGACATATTGAAGCAAACTTACCGTAGATCTACTCATAATTACATTAAGAATCGAAAATGAACGAAACATTCGGAATCCGTGACTATAAATTTTATCCGTTCAAAAACAATAAGGCTAACCATCACGTTTTTTCGCAAAAAAATTGACAAATTTTTTGTGTCGAAATTCCGATTCAAAATGATTATAGGTAATGTATATAGGACGGTGAGCACGAATCTACCGGTAGAATGCATAAGGAAAGCGGTGGTTAGTGGAAATTTCGTATTTTGAAGTTAGGCCACATTGTGTTTTGAACGTGGATTGCAGGCGAACGAGATGACATATTGAAGCAAACTAAACGTAGATCTACTCATAATTACATTAAGAATCGAAAATGAACGAAAAATTCGGAATCCGTGACTATAAATTTTATCCGTTCAAAAACAATTAGGCTAACCATCACGTTTTTTCGCAAAAAAATTGACAAATTTTTTGTGTCGAAATTCCGGTTCAAAATGATTATAGGTAATGTATATAGGACGGTGAGCACGAATCTACCGGTAGAATGCATAAGGAAAGCGGTGGTTAGTGGAAATTTCGTATTTTGAAGTTATAGGCCACATTGTGTTTTGAACGTGGATTGCAGGCGAACGAGGTGACATATTGAAGCAAACTAAACGTAGATCTACTCATAATTACATTAAGAATCGAAAATGAACGAAACATTCGGAATCCGAGACTATAAATTTTATCCGTTCAAAAACAATAAGGCTAGCCATCACGTTTTTTCGCAAAAAAATTGACAAATTTTTTGTGTCGAAATTCCGGTTCAAAATGATTATAGGTAATGTATATAGGACGGTGAGCACGAATCTACCGGTAGAATGCATAAGGAAAGCGGTGGTTAGTGGAAATTTCGTATTTTGAAGTTAGGCCACATTGTGTTTTGAACGTGGATTGCAGGCGAACGAGATGACATATTGAAGCAAACTAAACGTAGATCTACTCATAATTACATTAAGAATCGAAAATGAACGAAACATTCGGAATCCGTGACTATAAATTTTATCCGTTCAAAAACAATAAGGCTAACCATCACGTTTTTTCGCAAAAAAATTGACAAATTTTTTGTGTCGAAATTCCGGTTCAAAATGATTATAGGTAATGTATATAGGACGGTGAGCACGAATCTACCGGTAGAATGCATAAGGAAAGCGGTGGTTAGTGGAAATTTCGTATTTTGAAGTTAGGCCACATTGTGTTTTGAACGTGGATTGCAGGCGAACGAGGTGACATATTGAAGCAAACTTACCGTAGATCTACTCATAATTACATTAAGAATCGAAAATGAACGAAACATTCGGAATCCGTGACTATAAATTTTATCCGTTCAAAAACAATAAGGCTAGCCATCACGTTTTTTTGCAAAAAAATTGACAAATTTTTTGTGTCGAAATTCCGGTTCAAAATGATTATAGGTAATGTATATAGGACGGTGAGCACGAATCTACCGGTAGAATGCATAAGGAAAGCGGTGGTTAGTGGAAATTTCGTATTTTGAAGTTAGGCCACATTGTGTTTTGAACGTGGATTGCAGGCGAACGAGATGACATATTGAAGCAAACTTACCGTAGATCTACTCATAATTACATTAAGAATCGAAAATGAACGAAACATTCGGAATCCGTGACTATAAATTTTATCCGTTCAAAAACAATAAGGCTAGCCATCACGTTTTTTTGCAAAAAAATTGACAAATTTTTTGTGTCGAAATTCCGGTTCAAAATGATTATAGGTAATGTATATAGGACGGTGAGCACGAATCTACCGGTAGAATGCATAAGGAAAGCGGTGGTTAGTGGAAATTTCGTATTTTGAAGTTAGGCCACATTGTGTTTTGAACGTGGATTGCAGGCGAACGAGATGACATATTGAAGCAAACTTACCGTAGATCTACTCATAATTACATTAAGAATCGAAAATGAACGAAACATTCGGAATCCGTGACTATAAATTTTATCCGTTCAAAAACAATAAGGCTAACCATCACGTTTTTCGCAAAAAAATTGACAAATTTTTTGTGTCGAAATTCCGGTTCAAAATGATTATAGGTAATGTATATAGGACGGTGAGCACGAATCTACCGGTAGAATGCATAAGGAAAGCGGTGGTTAGTGGAAATTTCGTATTTTGAAGTTATAGGCCACATTGTGTTTTGAACGTGGATTGCAGGCGAACGAGGTGACATATTGAAGCAAACTAAACGTAGATCTACTCATAATTACATTAAGAATCGAAAATGAACGAAACATTCGGAATCCGTGACTATAAATTTTATCCGTTCAAAAACAATAAGGCTAACAACCATCACGTTTTTTTGCAAAAAAATTGACAAATTTTTTGTGTCGAAATTCCGGTTCAAAATGATTATAGATAATGTATATAGGACGGTGAGCACGAATCTACCGGTAGAATGCATAAGGAAAGCGGTGGTTAGTGGAAATTTCGTATTTTGAAGTTAGGCCACATTGTGTTTTGAACGTGGATTGCAGGCGAACGAGATGACATATTGAAGCAAACTAAACGTAGATCTACTCATAATTACATTAAGAATCGAAAATGAACGAAACATTCGGAATCCGTTACTATAAATTTTATCCGTTCAAAAACAATAAGGCTTACCATCACGTTTTTTTGCAAAAAAATTGACAAATTTTTTGTGTCGAAATTCCGGTTCAAAATGATTATAGGTAATGTATATAGGACGGTGAGCACGAATCTACCGGTAGAATGCATAAGGAAAGCGGTGGTTAGTGGAAATTTCGTATTTTGAAGTTAGGCCACATTGTGTTTTGAACGTGGATTGCAGGCGAACGAGATGACATATTGAAGCAAACTTACCGTAGATCTACTCATAATTACATTAAGAATCGAAAATGAACGAAACATTCGGAATCCGTGACTATAAATTTTATCCGTTCAAAAACAATAAGGCTAACCATCACGTTTTTTTGCAAAAAAATTGACAAATTTTTTGTGTCGAAATTCCGGTTCAAAATGATTATAGGTAATGTATATAGGACGGTGAGCACGAATCTACCGGTAGAATGCATAAGGAAAGCGGTGGTTAGTGGAAATTTCGTATTTTGAAGTTAGGCCACATTGTGTTTTGAACGTGGATTGCAGGCGAACGAGATGACATATTGAAGCAAACTTACCGTAGATCTACTCATAATTACATTAAGAATCGAAAATGAACGAAACATTCGGAATCCGTGACTATAAATTTTATCCGTTCAAAAACAATAAGGCTAACCATCACGTTTTTCGCAAAAAAATTGACAAATTTTTTGTGTCGAAATTTCGGTTCAAAATGATTATAGGTAATGTATATAGGACGGTGAGCACGAATCTACCGGTAGAATGCATAAGGAAAGCGGTGGTTAGTGGAAATTTCGTATTTTGAAGTTAGGCCACATTGTGTTTTGAACGTGGATTGCAGGCGAACGAGATGACATATTGAAGCAAACTAAACGTAGATCTACTCATAATTACATTAAGAATCGAAAATGAACGAAACATTCGGAATCCGTGACTATAAATTTTATCCGTTCAAAAACAATAAGGCTTACCATCACGTTTTTTTGCAAAAAAATTGACAAATTTTTTGTGTCGAAATTCCGGTTCAAAATGATTATAGGTAATGTATATAGGACGGTGAGCACGAATCTACCGGTAGAATGCATAAGGAAAGCGGTGGTTAGTGGAAATTTTGTATTTTGAAGTTAGGCCACATTGTGTTTTGAACGTGGATTGCAGGCGAACGAGGTGACATATTGAAGCAAACTTACCGTAGATCTACTCATAATTACATTAAGAATCGAAAATGAACGAAACATTCGGAATCCGTGACTATAAATTTTATCCGTTCAAAAACAATAAGGCTAACCATCACGTTTTTTCGCAAAAAAATTGACAAATTTTTTGTGTCGAAATTCCGGTTCAAAATGATTATAGGTAATGTATATAGTACGGTGAGCACGAATCTACCGGTAGAATGCATAAGGAAAGCGGTGGTTAGTGGAAATTTCGTATTTTGAAGTTATAGGCCACATTGTGTTTTGAACGTGGATTGCAGGCGAACGAGGTGACATATTGAAGCAAACTAAACGTAGATCTACTCATAATTACATTAAGAATCGAAAATGAACGAAACATTCGGAATCCGTGACTATAAATTTTATCCGTTCAAAAACAATAAGGCTAACCATCACGTTTTTTCGCAAAAAAATTGACAAATTTTTTGTGTCGAAATTCCGGTTCAAAATGATTATAGGTAATGTATATAGGACGGTGAGCACGAATCTACCGGTAGAATGCATAAGGAAAGCGGTGGTTAGTGGAAATTTCGTATTTTGAAGTTATAGGCCACATTGTGTTTTGAACGTGGATTGCAGGCGAACGAGGTGACATATTGAAGCAAACTAAACGTAGATCTACTCATAATTACATTAAGAATCGAAAATGAACGAAACATTCGGAATCCGAGACTATAAATTTTATCCGTTCAAAAACAATAAGGCTAACCATCACGTTTTTTCGCAAAAAAATTGACAAATTTTTTGTGTCGAAATTCCGGTTCAAAATGATTATAGGTAATGTATATAGGACGGTGAGCACGAATCTACCGGTAGAATGCATAAGGAAAGCGGTGGTTAGTGGAAATTTCGTATTTTGAAGTTAGGCCACATTGTGTTTTGAACGTGGATTGCAGGCGAACGAGGTGACATATTGAAGCAAACTAAACGTAGATCTACTCATAATTACATTAAGAATCGAAAATGAACGAAACATTCGGAATCCGTGACTATAAATTTTATCCGTTCAAAAACAATAAGGCTAGCCATCACGTTTTTTCGCAAAAAAATTGACAAATTTTTTGTGTCGAAATTCCGGTTCAAAATGATTATAGGTAATGTATATAGGACGGTGAGCACGAATCTACCGGTAGAATGCATAAGGAAAGCGGTGGTTAGTGGAAATTTCGTATTTTGAAGTTAGGCCACATTGTGTTTTGAACGTGGATTGCAGGCGAACGAGATGACATATTGAAGCAAACTAAACGTAGATCTACTCATAATTACATTAAGAATCGAAAATGAACGAAACATTCGGAATCCGTGACTATAAATTTTATCCGTTCAAAAACAATAAGGCTAACCATCACGTTTTTTCGCAAAAAAATTGACAAATTTTTTGTGTCGAAATTCCGGTTCAAAATGATTATAGGTAATGTATATAGGACGGTGAGCACGAATCTACCGGTAGAATGCATAAGGAAAGCGGTGGTTAGTGGAAATTTCGTATTTTGAAGTTATAGGCCACATTGTGTTTTGAACGTGGATTGCAGGCGAACGAGGTGACATATTGAAGCAAACTAAACGTAGATCTACTCATAATTACATTAAGAATCGAAAATGAACGAAACATTCGGAATCCGAGACTATAAATTTTATCCGTTCAAAAACAATAAGGCTAACCATCACGTTTTTTCGCAAAAAAATTGACAAATTTTTTGTGTCGAAATTCCGGTTCAAAATGATTATAGGTAATGTATATAGGACGGTGAGCACGAATCTACCGGTAGAATGCATAAGGAAAGCGGTGGTTAGTGGAAATTTCGTATTTTGAAGTTAGGCCACATTGTGTTTTGAACGTGGATTGCAGGCGAACGAGGTGACATATTGAAGCAAACTAAACGTAGATCTACTCATAATTACATTAAGAATCGAAAATGAACGAAACATTCGGAATCCGTGACTATAAATTTTATCCGTTCAAAAACAATAAGGCTAGCCATCACGTTTTTTCGCAAAAAAATTGACAAATTTTTTGTGTCGAAATTCCGGTTCAAAATGATTATAGGTAATGTATATAGGACGGTGAGCACGAATCTACCGGTAGAATGCATAAGGAAAGCGGTGGTTAGTGGAAATTTCGTATTTTGAAGTTATAGGCCACATTGTGTTTTGAACGTTTTTTTTTTTTTTTGAATCTTCGCTTTATTTATTTCAATTCAATATTAACTTTGTTTTTGGGCCAAAGCTGATTAAAAAAATGCCCTTTACATTTACAAATATAATGATTAATGCTCCGTCTGGAGTCTCAAACCATGTTCTTTAATTTTTTTTTTTTATACAAATCAATCGGGTTATTTAAAATTAATGTGTGTAAAATTCAATGTTTTATTTTATTTAATTTTGGCCAAAAAAGTGTAAAATGCCAAAACTATTTCTACTGAAATGAGTCCGAGAGCGATGGTGGAGTGGTTTTGGACCACTCGCTTCAGTGTCCGCAGTCCTCCGCCACTCCCGCTCTCGGCTCATCATTTCGTATGGTAATTGTTGTTTATGTTGTCTTGTTGTATATAATCCAATGGCTCGTATCATTATTAGGTTGTGGGTAGGTCTTGAAGCCACCAGTATTTCCGCCTTGTTCTCGCAATCTTGTCTGGATCTAGAACGATATTATTATAATCAAAGCGATTGTGTAGATGGTACAGCTGTGGATTATCGAATATTTCCTCTTCAAATCCTTTTGTGTTCTGTTTTCTCTCTAGGTGGTAGATCTTTGGGTATCTGTTCTCCCTGTTGTCAATGTATCCAATTTTATCTAAATATATAAATGTCTCTGGTCCTGGATTTTTGTCCTTTTTGCAGCTCTCCCTCTGTATGCTATCTTCGGTATAGTAGGGGGCAAATATTAATGAGTTTTCTCTATTGTCTGTAGATCTTTTGATATGGTCTCTGACCAGCTTTAGTATGTGGAGATCTATTCTATCTTTCCCAAATTTCTCGTACTGCTTTTGGTTTGATATGTATTTTTTAAAGTCTGAGCTCGCTGATCGATGTTCCCCATGGCAGTATCGGAGGCATTTCCTTTCGAAGATTCTCATTTTTTCCATTGTGTATGGGCCAATATTCCACCATATTGGACAACCATATGTTAATATTGGGCGTACCAAAGATTTATAGCATATATATTTGACTTTTGGACTGATTGATCGTGCACAAAATAATCTTCGATTGGCGTAGAATATTTTTTTAGCCTTTATTATCTGTTGCTGTATATGCTTGTCTAGATAGAGCAGTTTATCTAGATTTATTCCTAAATATTTAACTGATGGCTTTTGCACACAGGTCGTACCAGCTATTTTGACTTGGAATTTTTTCCAGTTTAGTTGTGTGTCCCAGTTTGCTAACCGGTAGGGTTTCCTGAATAGTATCGTTTCACATTTGGTGGGGTTGATTTTTATCCTCCATGTATGCAAATAATCCATCGTAAATTCTACTGCCTGTTGTATGTTGTGTGTGATATTTTTAATTTTTTCGTGTGTGCCATAGATCACCAGGTCGTCTGCGTAGGCTATTGTTTGTATTTCCTGTGTGTTCAAGCGTTCGTGGTCTACGAGGTCCTTCGTGTATAAATTAAATAATATTGGTGCTGTTATGGAGCCTTGTTGTAGTCCATTGTGAATTTGGAACGTTTGATCTGATATCTGAGTGCCGTTTGTTGTTTTGAATTTTCTATTGTACAACAGTTCGTACAGTAATTGTGTTATATCGGGGCTAAATTTCATTTGTATCATCTTGTATAGCAGTCCGTCTAACCACACCGACTCGAAGGCCTTCTCCATATCGATCAGTACTGCGCCGGTCGCCTTTCTCCGGTTTAGGTTTCGGCATACATCTGATGTTAGCCTTGTGATGGCGTGTATAGTCGAATGACCATGCCGGAAACCGAATTGATTGTCCGGTATTAGTTCTTGTTCCTTTGTGTGCTCGAGAATTCTTTCGTATATGACAATGTCGTATATTTTGCCTAGGTTCGATAACAGGCTTATTGGACGATAGCTGCTCGGCTGGGTTGTTGGTTTTCCCTTTTTCGGTATCGGGTAGATTTTCGCTGTTTTCCACGCTTTCGGGAAGGTGCGATTATTCAAACAGTGATTGATCAAGCTGCATAGTTCTTGTATTATCTCGCTGGGTAAATGTTTTAAAGCGACACACGGGAGATTATCTAAGCCGAACGATTTCTTGGTATTTAAGCATTTAATTATTGTGATCAGTTCGTTTGTGTTTGTGAAGTAGTTGCGATTACTGTTGTTACTATTGTTTGTTTGTGGGTTTAGTGCGGTATTATTTGTAGTGAATATAGTTTTTGTTAAATGGTTTACTTTATTTATTTCAAATTGTGCTTTTAGTGGGTCTATTGTATGTTTTATTGATTGTTCATGGTGCGGTTTTCCCAGTGTTGGATTGGGTATTGTTGTTTTTTGTATGTGGTGTCCAATTATTTTTAAATTATCATGTTGATCGTAACTACTATACTGTGTCCCTTGTTTTTCTAATTTTGCCCAGTCAATGTTTAGTTCCTGCATGGTTCTCGTTTCGTGCTCGTCTATCTCTAAGTGTTGTATGTTCAGATCCTTTGATTTTGCGCTAGCCGTGATCCGTTTTATTTGATGGAACATTTTTGGACCCGGTTTTATTTTTCCAATGTGTTCCGTCCATTTTTTATTCACTTCCATTTGCACGTTCTGTGTGATTAATTCATTTATTCTTTTTATTTCCGTTTTAAGTATGTTTATTTGCGGCCGCGATATTCTTCCTGTCCTTTTTCCGTTTTTTAGTGCTGTAATCCGTTTTGATTTTTGTTTGTATAAGTTTTGTATGATGTTGTTAGTGTAGCACTCCATATTATTTTTTCTTATTATTTTGGGTATTGTTTCTTTTATGTTGTTAATTATTAATTGTGTTATTGTCTTAATATTTGTATCTATTTCGGTATCTGTGATGTTGTGATCTATTGGTATTATTTGTGATATGTTGTTGTCGTGTAAATGTTTGTTGTATAATTTTTGTAGTTTTAGTTGCCATACGGGCCAGTCGGCTTTATTAAAGTTAAATCGTACGGAATCTACGTTAATGGTGTCTAAATGGAATGTGTGATTGTTGATGTTGTAATTGTTGCATATTATTTCGATGGCCTTGTGATCACTATCGTACGTGTGAGCCGGTATTTTGCCCCTCTCATCCGTTTGGATATTTAGTCGCATGTCGACTATTGCGAAATCTAGGATGTTATTCGACCGCAGGAATGTCGGGCTATCTGGCATGTATAGTTTGGCTTTGTAGTCAATGTCATTATTCTGCATCCATTCTGCTAATTTTACACCTCGTATGTTGTTTGCTGAGTTTCCCCAATTTGTGTGAGTGGCGTTAAAATCGCCTGCTATGATATAATAATGATTTGGGTTTGCGAGGTCGTGTTTTATGAATATGTCATTCCATTCTTTATGAAAATGAGTTTCGGTAATCGTGTGGTTGCAAGTGGTGCAGTATATTGCAAATATATATAGGTAGCTGTTATTTATGATCAGTTTGATTTTTATTACAGTGTACTCTATCCCCGAGTTCTTATTTTTATTGTTCGTGTTTATTTCTTGATAGTTATATTGGTTTTTAATTATTATTGCCGTTCCTCCTGCTCGTTTTCCATGAGTGCGATCCGTTCTTATGATGTTGTAGTCTTTTAGTGTAATGGTATGTTTTTTATTTAGTTTTGTCTCGCTTATAAGCATAATGTCCGGTTTTTTATTATTTATGAAGTTAAGTAAGTTCAGCCGTCTTTGTGTACTGATTAAGGAATTGACGTTGATCGCGATTATCATGAGGTTGTTTTTGTGATTGCTGTTCATTTTACCAACTGCTGTATCAATGCGAGTAGGGTAGAAATCTGTTCTCCTTGTTGAGCGACAGTCTCCGCCACTTTATCTATTTTGTTTGTGAGTACTTGGATTGTTTTAGTGTTTTCGTTTGTTGTCTCTGTCGGTGCAGTGATTGCTAATGTTTTTGCTTGTCTTCCTCCTCCCTTCAGCATTTCCGCGAATGAGCCATTTTCCTGGCTAACATACGTTTTATTTGTTATCGTGATTTGTTCTGGTTTTTTTTCTCGTTTTTCTTTGATGCGTTCTTTCAATCTATTTAATGTTGCCTGGTATACTGGACACCCTCTGTAGGAAGCTGGATGGCCTTTGGTGCTACAGTTTGTGCAATATACCTCCTCTTTGCTAACCTTCGTATTTATAGCGCATTTTCCAGGCTCGTGTTGCTGGTCGCATTTCACGCATCTGTATTTCAAGTTGCAATTTGCAGCCGCATGTCCAAACCGTTGGCATTGGTGGCACTGCATAATGATGTCACTTTTTTTTAGTGTTTCCCATGTAACAGTTTGATAATTTAATGTTTTAATTTTGTATATTTGGCTCATGTTGGTTTCGGGTGCACACTGTACGATGTAAAGTGGCAGCTTTCTTTCCTGACTTGTAGATTGTTTGGTTTTAAGTTGCGTTATATTTATTATTTTAATGTTGTGTAATTGTATCAGTGTTTTCAATTCATCTATGTCTTCGTTTTCATGTAACCCTTTAAGTACTATTGTTTTGGGTTTCTCATCTTTTGGTGTATACGTGAAGTACGGTGTATTTACTTCTGTTAAAATTTTTTTTGCTTCTTTGTAGTTTACTAATGTTTCTGTATGTAACGTGTGTTTGTTATTATTAATTCTTTTAATGTGAAAGTTTTCTATGTTGACTCCTTTCATTAACTTTATGGTGTCGTTTATTTGTTGATTGTGTATGTGTAATGGTGGTGGTCGACTAGTTTTTTTCGCTAGGCTGTTTGTCTTTGTCTCTGTATCTTGTTTGACTGTTGTCTTTTGTGGATGTTGTTTTTGCACCGTATTTTTGTTTGTTGTTGTGAGTGTATGATTATTATTATTTTTTTTGACGGTTTTTTTGACTATCTCGAATAGTGGCAAATCCTCGTCATCGTCTCCTGCCGTTAGATCTGTTATGTCACTCTCCTCGATTTCTATATCCGCGAATCTGTTTTGCGTTGTTGTCGGTTGCATATTCGTGGCTAGCGTTGGATTCTGCACCAGTTGTACTTGTTTATGTTGGGTTAACATATTTTTTAGTTGCGTTATTTCTGCCTTCATTGTTTCTATGCTGTTTTGCAGTACGGCATTTTCTTCTGCTAGCTGCTTAACCTTATCGTTTGTAATTGAAGTAAGCGATTGACGTCGTTTAACTTGGGATTCAGTTCCCACAGCTGCTAGCTCCTCTGTTGACCTAGTTAATTTTAATTTGTTCGTAATTTTTTTTTTATCTATTTTCATGTTCTTTTTCTCTTCGGAGTTTTTCACTACTACTTTGGAGACGATGTTAAGATCATCGTCTGAAATCGCCGCTTCATGCGCCCGTTTGGATTTCAGTCCACTCGTGGTAGGAGCGTTATCTTCGTTGCCCCCCATCGTTATTTCGCCACTATTATTTTGTCCCGCCATTCATAATTCGCCACTATTAAATGTTTATTAATTTTCAATTTTTACCCAATGTCTGTGTTCACCGTTTTTTTTTTGTTTTAACCAGAAATTTTTTTTTTTTTTTTATTTAAATAAGTCACTGGCCTTAGTACTTCTTACCGTTATCTGCTTGTTGTGACCATGTGCCCCGATCCGCTAATTCTCGAATAATGTCCCACTTAATGTTTGTGTTATTCACTGTTCATTTTACTTTATTAAATTTTCACTAAGTAAATCTTCACTGATATCCCCTCATACACGGCAGTTTATATATGGAGGTGTATCTGTATTCACTCACTGCTTAAATCTACACCTTAATACTGTGCACATCTAATATAAAAATCACTCGATAAAAATTTAGAATCACAATAATCACTATGAACTGTATATTGAACTGTATATACATGAGAGTCTATGTATGGTGTGTTCACTTACTATAATCAATATAACTATTTATTGTTAAACATTATATTCTAGGCACTCCTGTAACGCAGCGCTGTCCACCACTGGGTTACAACATTCAACAAATACAGTGCTCGAAGTAGTCACGTAATTAATTGTCATACAATACACCTACACGAATGCATATTCGTGTGCTTATATATAAAAATTCGGTTTTTTTTTGCTTTTGGTTATCAATTTGAGGTGGTCGGTAATTGGTTTTGGAAAAGACAGTCAATCTTTTAATTTTGGATCGGTTGGATCCACCTAATTATATTATATTGTCGGTCAATATAAACTTTATTAAAGAATTATATTAAAATGTTTTGTTGTATACATAGTGCACTTAATAAGTTAAACCATTAAACATTATGAAGTTAAAATTTATAGTTAGTACGAAGTTATGGTACTTTAATAATCAGTTTTTATTTTGTCTGTGAACGGGACGATATACCGCTAATTTCGCGTATGAATATCGCGCGTGTGAAAAATTATATGTCCCAGCAAAATTTAGACAAATGAACCCAAATTACTAGTTATAATTGTGTATTGTATAATATAAGGACTCTAGTTAGTATAATAGTTCAGTTCGATTAATGTAACTAAAATTGTGAGGCGATCCCAAAACTGTGATTTACGTATTACTCGTAAATTGGAAAAAAATGTGGTCGCAAGGACATTGTGAAAATTAAGCGACAGTTAATAGTGTGTGCCTCTTGTGATAAATTTTGGTAATTTACGAATGCTAAAAAACGAAAGCATAAACCATAAAATTATAAACTCTGGTTAATCATTGTGCGTAAATTAATTAAATTGTTGCAAGACCAAAATTAAAATAATATATATATTTTGCAATCATAGAATTGTGTGAACAGTTACCATTATGCAACTTTCGTGATAATACGCTCGAAGAGTAAACTGACGTGTGATTATAACCGGCATATAAATGTTGCCAAATTCGAGCGTTAGTTCAGTGATCCGTAAAATTAGTGTAAAACTCGTTTGATTGAATATCAAACTAAAATCATAATATAATAAAAATTGTTAAACAAAAACCTATGTAATATAAATCTATACATAAAACTATAACTAAAACGAACTTTCCATTGTTAATAATATTCTGATTATAATAAAAATATTTTAATAAACCGTAAATCAGTAATAACACCAACCTAATAATCGTTTGAAAATAATGGAATTGAGGTGAATGACGTCATTATTATCGTTGACCTTCAATTTTACCTCCAAGAGAAAAAAAAATCGGCGACATTCATCTCGAAGAAACAACAATCAACATTAGCAACAGCTTCATCAACATTTCATACGGATTATGTTCTGCGAAACCAAGTAAAAAAAATTGTTTTATTTTTATTAATTTTTTATTTTTATTTAAATCATAATTTCATTTTTCTTATATACTTAATTTTTTTTTTAAAATTAATTTCCTTAGGCTTAGTTAATTATTAAATAGATTAGGGCTAGTTTAAGTTTAGCTAGTTTAGTTAGCAACAGAATAGGGTGTTCATTGAAATTTAATTTTGCGCCTATAATTTTATTATGATAATTCCATATAAATTACTTTTAAATTATAATTTCGGTATTGATTTCCTTTTATTGATTAAATAAAGTATCATTATGTTAATTTTTGGATTTGGTGAAAAATTTAAATAATTTTCTTATTATTAGTGATAATTAACATGAGATTTTAAAGCATTATTGTGAGATCAGGTAGGTAGTACAATGGCGGGTACACTTTTATACAGCGTTCTTTCTACTCGACTTACCGTAATCAAATATAGTTTTTTTTACTTTACTTTTGCTCATAATTACCGTTTGCAAAATTAAAATTCTGTCGTGATGTTCCCTCCCCCCTGTTATTTCCATTTCCGTGATTCCTAAATATACCTTTCGGTCATAATTAAACAGGTTCTTTAACATTTTGTTTCCTTTAAATCTTCTTGGTATTGCATACCTTAATTTAATTTTCCCAACTTAATTTAACCTTTTATTGTTGATTTTTTTTTATCAAATGGTTCCTTCAACCAGCGGTCTGACAAGATTGTATTCAACCCTTGCAAAGCCCACCCCTAAACTCCTGAGCATTAGCCGTGCTTCAACTGACCGCGCAAGGGCAATGAATCAATATTCTATTTTCTGAACAAGAAACGACGTTCTGAGAGATCCTTCACCGAGGAAAAATCCATACGATCACACATGTTTCGTTACACTCCTATGACTACACTATTTATAATTCACTAACCCATTACCGTACATAAAAAAAATAAAAACTCAAAATTTTTTGTTAATCACTTTTTGGTAAATATTTTTCAAACCACGTTTTTTATTAAAAATCGCACCATATTACGGCAAGTTGTAAACCCGTTATTTTTTTTTTCACTTATACGTATACCTTGCACACACGAGAGTTTGTGTATGCCGGTTTATTACACTATATAACTAATTAAATTAAACACTAACCCATATCCACTTATATTTAAATTATATTCACTATATTTGATCACTTAATATTAATTTAAAACTAGCTTAGCACATTATAAAAATATTACTAGAATATTTTTTTTAACTGTTCACTAATTACCACTTTATTGTTTTTGATTATTTTAATATTCAAGAGCTCTTTTATTTTTGTGTGTTGACTACACAACGTTCGCAAAAAAAAAGTGTGTTTTGAACGTGGATTGCAGGCGAACGAGGTGACATATTGAAGCAAACTAAACGTAGATCTACTCATAATTACATTAAGAATCGAAAATGAACGAAACATTCGGAATCCGTGACTATAAATTTTATCCGTTCAAAAACAATAAGGCTAACCATCACGTTTTTTCGCAAAAAAATTGACAAATTTTTTGTGTCGAAATTCCGGTTCAAAATGATTATAGGTAATGTATATAGGACGGTGAGCACGAATCTACCGGTAGAATGCATAAGGAAAGCGGTGCGGTTAGTGGAAATTTCGTATTTTGAAGTTAGGCCACATTGTGTTTTGAACGTGGATTGCAGGCGAACGAGATGACATATTGAAGCAAACTAAACGTAGATCTACTCATAATTACATTAAGAATCGAAAATGAACGAAACATTCGGAATCCGTGACTATAAATTTTATCCGTTCAAAAACAATAAGGCTAACCATCACGTTTTTTCGCAAAAAAATTGACAAATTTTTTGTGTCGAAATTCCGGTTCAAAATGATTATAGGTAATGTATATAGGACGGTGAGCACGAATCTACCGGTAGAATGCATAAGGAAAGCGGTGCGGTTAGTGGAAATTTCGTATTTTGAAGTTAGGCCACATTGTGTTTTGAACGTGGATTGCAGGCGAACGAGATGACATATTGAAGCAAACTAAACGTAGATCTACTCATAATTACATTAAGAATCGAAAATGAACGAAACATTCGGAATCCGTGACTATAAATTTTATCCGTTCAAAAACAATAAGGCTAACAACCATCACGTTTTTTCGCAAAAAAATTGACAAATTTTTTGTGTCGAAATTCCGGTTCAAAATGATTATAGGTAATGTATATAGGACGGTGAGCACGAATCTACCGGTAGAATGCATAAGGAAAGCGGTGGTTAGTGGAAATTTCGTATTTTGAAGTTAGGCCACATTGTGTTTTGAACGTGGATTGCAGGCGAACGAGGTGACATATTGAAGCAAACTAAACGTAGATCTACTCATAATTACATTAAGAATCGAAAATGAACGAAACATTCGGAATCCGTGACTATAAATTTTATCCGTTCAAAAACAATAAGGCTAACAACCATCACGTTTTTTCGCAAAAAAATTGACAAATTTTTTGTGTCGAAATTCCGGTTCAAAATGATTATAGGTAATGTATATAGGACGGTGAGCACGAATCTACCGGTAGAATGCATAAGGAAAGCGGTGGTTAGTGGAAATTTCGTATTTTGAAGTTAGGCCACATTGTGTTTTGAACGTGGATTGCAGGCGAACGAGGTGACATATTGAAGCAAACTAAACGTAGATCTACTCATAATTACATTAAGAATCGAAAATGAACGAAACATTCGGAATCCGTGACTATAAATTTTATCCGTTCAAAAACAATAAGGCTAACCATCACGTTTTTTCGCAAAAAAATTGACAAATTTTTTGTGTCGAAATTCCGGTTCAAAATGATTATAGGTAATGTATATAGGACGGTGAGCACGAATCTACCGGTAGAATGCATAAGGAAAGCGGTGCGGTTAGTGGAAATTTCGTATTTTGAAGTTAGGCCACATTGTGTTTTGAACGTGGATTGCAGGCGAACGAGATGACATATTGAAGCAAACTAAACGTAGATCTACTCATAATTACATTAAGAATCGAAAATGAACGAAACATTCGGAATCCGTGACTATAAATTTTATCCGTTCAAAAACAATAAGGCTAACAACCATCACGTTTTTTCGCAAAAAAATTGACAAATTTTTTGTGTCGAAATTCCGGTTCAAAATGATTATAGGTAATGTATATAGGACGGTGAGCACGAATCTACCGGTAGAATGCATAAGGAAAGCGGTGGTTAGTGGAAATTTCGTATTTTGAAGTTAGGCCACATTGTGTTTTGAACGTGGATTGCAGGCGAACGAGGTGACATATTGAAGCAAACTAAACGTAGATCTACTCATAATTACATTAAGAATCGAAAATGAACGAAACATTCGGAATCCGTGACTATAAATTTTATCCGTTCAAAAACAATAAGGCTAACAACCATCACGTTTTTTCGCAAAAAAATTGACAAATTTTTTGTGTCGAAATTCCGGTTCAAAATGATTATAGGTAATGTATATAGGACGGTGAGCACGAATCTACCGGTAGAATGCATAAGGAAAGCGGTGGTTAGTGGAAATTTCGTATTTTGAAGTTAGGCCACATTGTGTTTTGAACGTGGATTGCAGGCGAACGAGGTGACATATTGAAGCAAACTAAACGTAGATCTACTCATAATTACATTAAGAATCGAAAATGAACGAAACATTCGGAATCCGTGACTATAAATTTTATCCGTTCAAAAACAATAAGGCTAACCATCACGTTTTTTCGCAAAAAAATTGACAAATTTTTTGTGTCGAAATTCCGGTTCAAAATGATTATAGGTAATGTATATAGGACGGTGAGCACGAATCTACCGGTAGAATGCATAAGGAAAGCGGTGCGGTTAGTGGAAATTTCGTATTTTGAAGTTAGGCCACATTGTGTTTTGAACGTGGATTGCAGGCGAACGAGATGACATATTGAAGCAAACTAAACGTAGATCTACTCATAATTACATTAAGAATCGAAAATGAACGAAACATTCGGAATCCGTGACTATAAATTTTATCCGTTCAAAAACAATAAGGCTAACAACCATCACGTTTTTTCGCAAAAAAATTGACAAATTTTTTGTGTCGAAATTCCGGTTCAAAATGATTATAGGTAATGTATATAGGACGGTGAGCACGAATCTACCGGTAGAATGCATAAGGAAAGCGGTGGTTAGTGGAAATTTCGTATTTTGAAGTTAGGCCACATTGTGTTTTGAACGTGGATTGCAGGCGAACGAGGTGACATATTGAAGCAAACTAAACGTAGATCTACTCATAATTACATTAAGAATCGAAAATGAACGAAACATTCGGAATCCGTGACTATAAATTTTATCCGTTCAAAAACAATAAGGCTAACCATCACGTTTTTTCGCAAAAAAATTGACAAATTTTTTGTGTCGAAATTCCGGTTCAAAATGATTATAGGTAATGTATATAGGACGGTGAGCACGAATCTACCGGTAGAATGCATAAGGAAAGCGGTGCGGTTAGTGGAAATTTCGTATTTTGAAGTTAGGCCACATTGTGTTTTGAACGTGGATTGCAGGCGAACGAGATGACATATTGAAGCAAACTAAACGTAGATCTACTCATAATTACATTAAGAATCGAAAATGAACGAAACATTCGGAATCCGTGACTATAAATTTTATCCGTTCAAAAACAATAAGGCTAACAACCATCACGTTTTTTCGCAAAAAAATTGACAAATTTTTTGTGTCGAAATTCCGGTTCAAAATGATTATAGGTAATGTATATAGGACGGTGAGCACGAATCTACCGGTAGAATGCATAAGGAAAGCGGTGCGGTTAGTGGAAATTTCGTATTTTGAAGTTAGGCCACATTGTGTTTTGAACGTGGATTGCAGGCGAACGAGATGACATATTGAAGCAAACTAAACGTAGATCTACTCATAATTACATTAAGAATCGAAAATGAACGAAACATTCGGAATCCGTGACTATAAATTTTATCCGTTCAAAAACAATAAGGCTAACAACCATCACGTTTTTTCGCAAAAAAATTGACAAATTTTTTGTGTCGAAATTCCGGTTCAAAATGATTATAGGTAATGTATATAGGACGGTGAGCACGAATCTACCGGTAGAATGCATAAGGAAAGCGGTGGTTAGTGGAAATTTCGTATTTTGAAGTTAGGCCACATTGTGTTTTGAACGTGGATTGCAGGCGAACGAGGTGACATATTGAAGCAAACTAAACGTAGATCTACTCATAATTACATTAAGAATCGAAAATGAACGAAACATTCGGAATCCGTGACTATAAATTTTATCCGTTCAAAAACAATAAGGCTAACCATCACGTTTTTTCGCAAAAAAATTGACAAATTTTTTGTGTCGAAATTCCGGTTCAAAATGATTATAGGTAATGTATATAGGACGGTGAGCACGAATCTACCGGTAGAATGCATAAGGAAAGCTGTGGTTAGTGGAAATTTCGTATTTTGAAGTTATAGGCCACATTGTGTTTTGAACGTGGATTGCAGGCGAACGAGGTGACATATTGAAGCAAACTAAACGTAGATCTACTCATAATTACATTAAGAATCGAAAATGAACGAAACATTCGGAATCCGTGACTATAAATTTTATCCGTTCAAAAACAATAAGGCTAACCATCACGTTTTTTCGCAAAAAAATTGACAAATTTTTTGTGTCGAAATTCCGGTTCAAAATGATTATAGGTAATGTATATAGGACGGTGAGCACGAATCTACCGGTAGAATGCATAAGGAAAGCGGTGCGGTTAGTGGAAATTTCGTATTTTGAAGTTAGGCCACATTGTGTTTTGAACGTGGATTGTAGGCGAACGAGATGACATATTGAAGCAAACTAAACGTAGATCTACTCATAATTACATTAAGAATCGAAAATGAACGAAACATTCGGAATCCGTGACTATAAATTTTATCCGTTCAAAAACAATAAGGCTAACAACCATCACGTTTTTTCGCAAAAAAATTGACAAATTTTTTGTGTCGAAATTCCGGTTCAAAATGATTATAGGTAATGTATATAGGACGGTGAGCACGAATCTACCGGTAGAATGCATAAGGAAAGCGGTGGTTAGTGGAAATTTCGTATTTTGAAGTTAGGCCACATTGTGTTTTGAACGTGGATTGCAGGCGAACGAGGTGACATATTGAAGCAAACTAAACGTAGATCTACTCATAATTACATTAAGAATCGAAAATGAACGAAACATTCGGAATCCGTGACTATAAATTTTATCCGTTCAAAAACAATAAGGCTAACCATCACGTTTTTTCGCAAAAAAATTGACAAATTTTTTGTGTCGAAATTCCGGTTCAAAATGATTATAGGTAATGTATATAGGACGGTGAGCACGAATCTACCGGTAGAATGCATAAGGAAAGCGGTGCGGTTAGTGGAAATTTCGTATTTTGAAGTTAGGCCACATTGTGTTTTGAACGTGGATTGTAGGCGAACGAGATGACATATTGAAGCAAACTAAACGTAGATCTACTCATAATTACATTAAGAATCGAAAATGAACGAAACATTCGGAATCCGTGACTATAAATTTTATCCGTTCAAAAACAATAAGGCTAACCATCACGTTTTTTCGCAAAAAAATTGACAAATTTTTTGTGTCGAAATTCCGGTTCAAAATGATTATAGGTAATGTATATAGGACGGTGAGCACGAATCTACCGGTAGAATGCATAAGGAAAGCGGTGCGGTTAGTGGAAATTTCGTATTTTGAAGTTAGGCCACATTGTGTTTTGAACGTGGATTGTAGGCGAACGAGATGACATATTGAAGCAAACTAAACGTAGATCTACTCATAATTACATTAAGAATCGAAAATGAACGAAACATTCGGAATCCGTGACTATAAATTTTATCCGTTCAAAAACAATAAGGCTAACAACCATCACGTTTTTTCGCAAAAAAATTGACAAATTTTTTGTGTCGAAATTCCGGTTCAAAATGATTATAGGTAATGTATATAGGACGGTGAGCACGAATCTACCGGTAGAATGCATAAGGAAAGCGGTGGTTAGTGGAAATTTCGTATTTTGAAGTTATAGGCCACATTGTGTTTTGAACGTGGATTGCAGGCGAACGAGATGACATATTGAAGCAAACTAAACGTAGATCTACTCATAATTACATTAAGAATCGAAAATGAACGAAACATTCGGAATCCGTGACTATAAATTTTATCCGTTCAAAAACAATAAGGCTAACCATCACGTTTTTTCGCAAAAAAATTGACAAATTTTTTGTGTCGAAATTCCGGTTCAAAATGATTATAGGTAATGTATATAGGACGGTGAGCACGAATCTACCGGTAGAATGCATAAGGAAAGCTGTGGTTAGTGGAAATTTCGTATTTTGAAGTTATAGGCCACATTGTGTTTTGAACGTGGATTGCAGGCGAACGAGGTGACATATTGAAGCAAACTAAACGTAGATCTACTCATAATTACATTAAGAATCGAAAATGAACGAAACATTCGGAATCCGTGACTATAAATTTTATCCGTTCAAAAACAATAAGGCTAACCATCACGTTTTTTCGCAAAAAAATTGACAAATTTTTTGTGTCGAAATTCCGGTTCAAAATGATTATAGGTAATGTATATAGGACGGTGAGCACGAATCTACCGGTAGAATGCATAAGGAAAGCGGTGCGGTTAGTGGAAATTTCGTATTTTGAAGTTAGGCCACATTGTGTTTTGAACGTGGATTGTAGGCGAACGAGATGACATATTGAAGCAAACTAAACGTAGATCTACTCATAATTACATTAAGAATCGAAAATGAACGAAACATTCGGAATCCGTGACTATAAATTTTATCCGTTCAAAAACAATAAGGCTAACCATCACGTTTTTTCGCAAAAAAATTGACAAATTTTTTGTGTCGAAATTCCGGTTCAAAATGATTATAGGTAATGTATATAGGACGGTGAGCACGAATCTACCGGTAGAATGCATAAGGAAAGCGGTGCGGTTAGTGGAAATTTCGTATTTTGAAGTTAGGCCACATTGTGTTTTGAACGTGGATTGTAGGCGAACGAGATGACATATTGAAGCAAACTAAACGTAGATCTACTCATAATTACATTAAGAATCGAAAATGAACGAAACATTCGGAATCCGTGACTATAAATTTTATCCGTTCAAAAACAATAAGGCTAACAACCATCACGTTTTTTCGCAAAAAAATTGACAAATTTTTTGTGTCGAAATTCCGGTTCAAAATGATTATAGGTAATGTATATAGGACGGTGAGCACGAATCTACCGGTAGAATGCATAAGGAAAGCGGTGGTTAGTGGAAATTTCGTATTTTGAAGTTATAGGCCACATTGTGTTTTGAACGTGGATTGCAGGCGAACGAGATGACATATTGAAGCAAACTAAACGTAGATCTACTCATAATTACATTAAGAATCGAAAATGAACGAAACATTCGGAATCCGTGACTATAAATTTTATCCGTTCAAAAACAATAAGGCTAACAACCATCACGTTTTTTCGCAAAAAAATTGACAAATTTTTTGTGTCGAAATTCCGGTTCAAAATGATTATAGGTAATGTATATAGGACGGTGAGCACGAATCTACCGGTAGAATGCATAAGGAAAGCGGTGGTTAGTGGAAATTTCGTATTTTGAAGTTAGGCCACATTGTGTTTTGAACGTGGATTGCAGGCGAACGAGATGACATATTGAAGCAAACTAAACGTAGATCTACTCATAATTACATTAAGAATCGAAAATGAACGAAACATTCGGAATCCGTGACTATAAATTTTATCCGTTCAAAAACAATAAGGCTAACCATCACGTTTTTTTGCAAAAAAATTGACAAATTTTTTGTGTCGAAATTCCGGTTCAAAATGATTATAGGTAATGTATATAGGACGGTGAGCACGAATCTACCGGTAGAATGCATAAGGAAAGCGGTGGTTAGTGGAAATTTCGTATTTTGAAGTTATAGGCCACATTGTGTTTTGAACGTGGATTGCAGGCGAACGAGGTGACATATTGAAGCAAACTAAACGTAGATCTACTCATAATTACATTAAGAATCGAAAATGAACGAAACATTCGGAATCCGAGACTATAAATTTTATCCGTTCAAAAACAATAAGGCTAGCCATCACGTTTTTTCGCAAAAAAATTGACAAAGTTTTTGTGTCGAAATTCCGGTTCAAAATGATTATAGGTAATGTATATAGGACGGTGAGCACGAATCTACCGGTAGAATGCATAAGGAAAGCGGTGGTTAGTGGAAATTTCGTATTTTGAAGTTATAGGCCACATTGTGTTTTGAACGTGGATTGCAGGCGAACGAGGTGACATATTGAAGCAAACTAAACGTAGATCTACTCATAATTACATTAAGAATCGAAAATGAACGAAACATTCGGAATCCGTGACTATAAATTTTATCCGCTCAAAAACAATAAGGCTAACCATCACGTTTTTTCGCAAAAAAATTGACAAATTTTTTGTGTCAAAATTCCGGTTCAAAATGATTATAGGTAATGTATATAGGACGGTGAGCACGAATCTACCGGTAGAATGCATAAGGAAAGCGGTGCGGTTAGTGGAAATTTCGTATTTTGAAGTTAGGCCACATTGTGTTTTGAACGTGGATTGCAGGCGAACGAGATGACATATTGAAGCAAACTAAACGTAGATCTACTCATAATTACATTAAGAATCGAAAATGAACGAAACATTCGGAATCCGTGACTATAAATTTTATCCGTTCAAAAACAATAAAGCTCATCACGTTTTTTCGCAAAAAAATTGACAAATTTTTTGTGTCGAAATTCCGGTTCAAAATGATTATAGGTAATGTATATAGGACGGTGAGCACGAATCTACCGGTAGAATGCATAAGGAAAGCGGTGCGGTTAGTGGAAATTTCGTATTTTGAAGTTATAGGCCACATTGTGTTTTGAACGTGGATTGCAGGCGAACGAGATGACATATTGAAGCAAACTAAACGTAGATCTACTCATAATTATACATTAAGAATCGAAAATGAACGAAACATTCGGAATCCGTGACTATAAATTTTATCCGTTCAAAAACAATAAGGCTAACCATCGCGTTTTTTTGCAAAAAAATTGACAAATTTTTTGTGTCGAAATTCCGGTTCAAAATGATTATAGGTAATGTATATAGGACGGTGAGCACGAATCTACCGGTAGAATGCATAAGGAAAGCGGTGGTTAGTGGAAATTTCGTATTTTGAAGTTAGGCCACATTGTGTTTTGAACGTGGATTGCAGGCGAACGAGATGACATATTGAAGCAAACTAAACGTAGATCTACTCATAATTACATTAAGAATCGAAAATGAACGAAACATTCGGAATCCGTGACTATAAATTTTATCCGTTCAAAAACAATAAGGCTAACAACCATCACGTTTTTTCGCAAAAAAATTGACAAATTTTTTGTGTCGAAATTCCGGTTCAAAATGATTATAGGTAATGTATATAGGACGGTGAGCACGAATCTACCGGTAGAATGCATAAGGAAAGCGGTGGTTAGTGGAAATTTCGTATTTTGAAGTTATAGGCCACATTGTGTTTTGAACGTGGATTGCAGGCGAACGAGATGACATATTGAAGCAAACTAAACGTAGATCTACTCATAATTACATTAAGAATCGAAAATGAACGAAACATTCGGAATCCGTGACTATAAATTTTATCCGTTCAAAAACAATAAGGCTAACCATCACGTTTTTTCGCAAAAAAATTGACAAATTTTTTGTGTCGAAATTCCGGTTCAAAATGATTATAGGTAATGTATATAGGACGGTGAGCACGAATCTACCGGTAGAATGCATAAGGAAAGCTGTGGTTAGTGGAAATTTCGTATTTTGAAGTTATAGGCCACATTGTGTTTTGAACGTGGATTGCAGGCGAACGAGGTGACATATTGAAGCAAACTAAACGTAGATCTACTCATAATTACATTAAGAATCGAAAATGAACGAAACATTCGGAATCCGTGACTATAAATTTTATCCGTTCAAAAACAATAAGGCTAACCATCACGTTTTTTCGCAAAAAAATTGACAAATTTTTTGTGTCGAAATTCCGGTTCAAAATGATTATAGGTAATGTATATAGGACGGTGAGCACGAATCTACCGGTAGAATGCATAAGGAAAGCGGTGGTTAGTGGAAATTTCGTATTTTGAAGTTAGGCCACATTGTGTTTTGAACGTGGATTGCAGGCGAACGAGATGACATATTGAAGCAAACTAAACGTAGATCTACTCATAATTACATTAAGAATCGAAAATGAACGAAACATTTGGAATCCGTGACTATAAATTTTATCCGTTCAAAAACAATAAGGCTAAACCATCACGTTTTTTCGCAAAAAAATTGACAAATTTTTTGTGTCGAAATTCCGGTTCAAAATGATTATAGGTAATGTATATAGGACGGTGAGCACGAATCTACCGGTAGAATGCATAAGGAAAGCGGTGCGGTTAGTGGAAATTTCGTATTTTGAAGTTAGGCCACATTGTGTTTTGAACGTGGATTGCAGGCGAACGAGATGACATATTGAAGCAAACTAAACGTAGATCTACTCATAATTACATTAAGAATCGAAAATGAACGAAACATTCGGAATCCGTGACTATAAATTTTATCCGGTCAAAAACAATAAGGCTAACCATCACGTTTTTTCGCAAAAAAATTGACAAATTTTTTGTGTCGAAATTCCGGTTCAAAATGATTATAGGTAATGTATATAGGACGGTGAGCACGAATCTACCGGTAGAATGCATAAGGAAAGCGGTGCGGTTAGTGGAAATTTCGTATTTTGAAGTTAGGCCACATTGTGTTTTGAACGTGGATTGCAGGCGAACGAGGTGACATATTGAAGCAAACTAAACGTAGATCTACTCATAATTACATTAAGAATCGAAAATGAACGAAACATTAGGAATCCGTGACTATAAATTTTATCCGTTCAAAAACAATAAGGCTAACCATCACGTTTTTTTGCAAAAAAATTGACAAATTTTTTGTGTCGAAATTCCGGTTCAAAATGATTATAGGTAATGTATATAGGACGGTGAGCACGAATCTACCGGTAGAATGCATAAGGAAAGCGGTGGTTAGTGGAAATTTCGTATTATGAAGTTAGGCCACATTGTGTTTTGAACGTGGATTGCAGGCGAACGAGATGACATATTGAAGCAAACTAAACGTAGATCTACTCATAATTACATTAAGAATCGAAAATGAACGAAACATTCGGAATCCGTGACTATAAATTTTATCCGGCCAAAAACAATAAGGCTAACCATCACGTTTTTTCGCAAAAAAATTGACAAATTTTTTGTGTCGAAATTCCGGTTCAAAATGATTATAGGTAATGTATATAGGACGGTGAGCACGAATCTACCGGTAGAATGCATAAGGAAAGCGGTGCGGTTAGTGGAAATTTCGTATTTTGAAGTTAGGCCACATTGTGTTTTGAACGTGGATTGCAGGCGAACGAGATGACATATTGAAGCAAACTAAACGTAGATCTACTCATAATTACATTAAGAATCGAAAATGAACGAAACATTCGGAATCCGTGACTATAAATTTTATCCGGTCAAAAACAATAAGGCTAACCATCACGTTTTTTCGCAAAAAAATTGACAAATTTTTTGTGTCGAAATTCCGGTTCAAAATGATTATAGGTAATGTATATAGGACGGTGAGCACGAATCTACCGGTAGAATGCATAAGGAAAGCGGTGCGGTTAGTGGAAATTTCGTATTTTGAAGTTAGGCCACATTGTGTTTTGAACGTGGATTGCAGGCGAACGAGGTGACATATTGAAGCAAACTAAACGTAGATCTACTCATAACTACATTAAGAATCGAAAATGAATGAAACATTCGGAATCCGTGACTATAAATTTTATCCGTTCAAAAACAATAAGGCTAACCATCACGTTTTTTCGCAAAAAAATTGACAAATTTTTTGTGTCGAAATTCCGGTTCAAAATGATTATAGGTAATGTATATAGGACGGTGAGCACGAATCTACCGGTAGAATGCATAAGGAAAGCGGTGGTTAGTGGAAATTTCGTATTTTGAAGTTAGGCCACATTGTGTTTTGAACGTGGATTGCAGGCGAACGAGGTGACATATTGAAGCAAACTAAACGTAGATCTACTCATAACTACATTAAGAATCGAAAATGAACGAAACATTCGGAATCCGTGACTATAAATTTTATCCGGTCAAAAACAATAAGGCTAACCATCACGTTTTTTCGCAAAAAAATTGACAAATTTTTTGTGTCGAAATTCCGGTTCAAAATGATTATAGGTAATGTATATAGGACGGTGAGCACGAATCTACCGGTAGAATGCATAAGGAAAGCGGTGCGGTTAGTGGAAATTTCGTATTTTGAAGTTAGGCCACATTGTGTTTTGAACGTGGATTGCAGGCGAACGAGATGACATATTGAAGCAAACTAAACGTAGATCTACTCATAATTACATTAAGAATCGAAAATGAACGAAACATTCGGAATCCGTGACTATAAATTTTATCCGGTCAAAAACAATAAGGCTAACCATCACGTTTTTTCGCAAAAAAATTGACAAATTTTTTGTGTCGAAATTCCGGTTCAAAATGATTATAGGTAATGTATATAGGACGGTGAGCACGAATCTACCGGTAGAATGCATAAGGAAAGCGGTGCGGTTAGTGGAAATTTCGTATTTTGAAGTTAGGCCACATTGTGTTTTGAACGTGGATTGCAGGCGAACGAGATGACATATTGAAGCAAACTAAACGTAGATCTACTCATAATTACATTAAGAATCGAAAATGAACGAAACATTCGGAATCCGTGACTATAAATTTTATCCGGTCAAAAACAATAAGGCTAACCATCACGTTTTTTCGCAAAAAAATTGACAAATTTTTTGTGTCGAAATTCCGGTTCAAAATGATTATAGGTAATGTATATAGGACGGTGAGCACGAATCTACCGGTAGAATGCATAAGGAAAGCGGTGGTTAGTGGAAATTTCGTATTTTGAAGTTAGGCCACATTGTGTTTTGAACGTGGATTGCAGGCGAACGAGATGACATATTGAAGCAAACTAAACGTAGATCTACTCATAATTACATTAAGAATCGAAAATGAACGAAACATTAGGAATCCGTGACTATAAATTTTATCCGTTCAAAAACAATAAGGCTAACCATCACGTTTTTTTGCAAAAAAATTGACAAATTTTTTGTGTCGAAATTCCGGTTCAAAATGATTATAGGTAATGTATATAGGACGGTGAGCACGAATCTACCGGTAGAATGCATAAGGAAAGCGGTGGTTAGTGGAAATTTCGTATTATGAAGTTAGGCCACATTGTGTTTTGAACGTGGATTGCAGGCGAACGAGGTGACATATTGAAGCAAACTAAACGTAGATCTACTCATAATTACATTAAGAATCGAAAATAAACGAAACATTCGGAATCCGTGACTATAAATTTTATCCGTTCAAAAACAGTAAGGCTAACCATCACGTTTTTTCGCAAAAAATTGACAAATTTTTTGTGTCGAAATTCCGGTTCAAAATGATTATAGGTAATGTATATAGGACGGTGAGCACGAATCTACCGGTAGAATGCATAAGGAAAGCGGTGGTTAGTGGAAATTTCGTATTTTGAAGTTAGGCCACATTGTGTTTTGAACGTGGATTGCAGGCGAACGAGGTAACATATTGAAGCAAACTAAACGTAGATCTACTCATAATTACATTAAGAATCGAAAATGAACGAAACATTCGGAATCCGTGACTATAAATTTTATCCGTTCAAAAACAATAAGGCTAACCATCACGTTTTTTCGCAAAAAAATTGACAACTTTTTTCTGTCGAAATTCCGACTCAAAATGATTATAGGTAATGTATATAGGACGGTGAGCACGAATCTACCGGTAGAATGCATAAGGAAAGCGGTGGTTAGTGGAAATTTCGTATTTTGAAGTTAGGCCACATTGTGTTTTGAACGTGGATTGCAGGCGAACGAGGTAACATATTGAAGCAAACTAAACGTAGATCTACTCATAATTACATTAAGAATCGAAAATGAACGAAACATTCGGAATCCGTGACTATAAATTTCATCCGTTCAAAAACAATAAGGCTAACCCATCACGTTTTTTCGCAAAAAAATTGACAAATTTTTTGTGTCGAAATTCCGGTTCAAAATGATTATAGGTAATGTATATAGGACGGTGAGCACGAATCTACCGGTAGAATGCATAAGGAAAGCGGTGGTTAGTGGAAATTTCGTATTATGAAGTTAGGCCACATTGTGTTTTGAACGTGGATTGCAGGCGAACGAGGTGACATATTGAAGCAAACTAAACGTAGATCTACTCATAATTACATTAAGAATCGAAAATGAACGAAACATTCGGAATCCGTGACTATAAATTTTATCCGTTCAAAAACAATAAGGCTAACCATCACGTTTTTTCGCAAAAAAATTGACAACTTTTTTCTGTCGAAATTCCGACTCAAAATGATTATAGGTAATGTATATAGGACGGTGAGCACGAATCTACCGGTAGAATGCATAAGGAAAGCGGTGGTTAGTGGAAATTTCGTATTTTGAAGTTAGGCCACATTGTGTTTTGAACGTGGATTGCAGGCGAACGAGGTGACATATTGAAGCAAACTAAACGTAAATCTACTCATAATTACATTAAGAATCGAAAATAAACGAAACATTCGGAATCCGTGACTATAAATTTTATCCGTTCAAAAACAATAAGGCTAACCCATCACGTTTTTTCGCAAAAAAATTGACAAATTTTTTGTGTCGAAATTCCTTTTCAAAATGATTATAGGTAATGTATATAGGACGGTGAGCACGAATCTACCGGTAGAATGCATAAGGAAAGCGGTGGTTAGTGGAAATTTCGTATTATGAAGTTAGGCCACATTGTGTTTTGAACGTGGATTGCAGGCGAACGAGGTGACATATTGAAGCAAACTAAACGTAGATCTACTCATAATTACATTAAGAATCGAAAATAAACGAAACATTCGGAATCCGTGACTATAAATTTTATCCGTTCAAAAACAGTAAGGCTAACCATCACGTTTTTTCGCAAAAAATTGACAAATTTTTTGTGTCGAAATTCCGGTTCAAAATGATTATAGGTAATGTATATAGGACGGTGAGCACGAATCTACCGGTAGAATGCATAAGGAAAGCGGTGGTTAGTGGAAATTTCGTATTTTGAAGTTAGGCCACATTGTGTTTTGAACGTGGATTGCAGGCGAACGAGGTAACATATTGAAGCAAACTAAACGTAGATCTACTCATAATTACATTAAGAATCGAAAATGAACGAAACATTCGGAATCCGTGACTATAAATTTTATCCGTTCAAAAACAATAAGGCTAACCATCACGTTTTTTCGCAAAAAAATTGACAACTTTTTTCTGTCGAAATTCCGACTCAAAATGATTATAGGTAATGTATATAGGACGGTGAGCACGAATCTACCGGTAGAATGCATAAGGAAAGCGGTGGTTAGTGGAAATTTCGTATTTTGAAGTTAGGCCACATTGTGTTTTGAACGTGGATTGCAGGCGAACGAGGTAACATATTGAAGCAAACTAAACGTAGATCTACTCATAATTACATTAAGAATCGAAAATGAACGAAACATTCGGAATCCGTGACTATAAATTTCATCCGTTCAAAAACAATAAGGCTAACCCATCACGTTTTTTCGCAAAAAAATTGACAAATTTTTTGTGTCGAAATTCCGGTTCAAAATGATTATAGGTAATGTATATAGGACGGTGAGCACGAATCTACCGGTAGAATGCATAAGGAAAGCGGTGGTTAGTGGAAATTTCGTATTATGAAGTTAGGCCACATTGTGTTTTGAACGTGGATTGCAGGCGAACGAGGTGACATATTGAAGCAAACTAAACGTAGATCTACTCATAATTACATTAAGAATCGAAAATGAACGAAACATTCGGAATCCGTGACTATAAATTTTATCCGTTCAAAAACAATAAGGCTAACCATCACGTTTTTTCGCAAAAAAATTGACAACTTTTTTCTGTCGAAATTCCGACTCAAAATGATTATAGGTAATGTATATAGGACGGTGAGCACGAATCTACCGGTAGAATGCATAAGGAAAGCGGTGGTTAGTGGAAATTTCGTATTTTGAAGTTAGGCCACATTGTGTTTTGAACGTGGATTGCAGGCGAACGAGGTGACATATTGAAGCAAACTAAACGTAAATCTACTCATAATTACATTAAGAATCGAAAATAAACGAAACATTCGGAATCCGTGACTATAAATTTTATCCGTTCAAAAACAATAAGGCTAACCCATCACGTTTTTTCGCAAAAAAATTGACAAATTTTTTGTGTCGAAATTCCTTTTCAAAATGATTATAGGTAATGTATATAGGACGGTGAGCACGAATCTACCGGTAGAATGCATAAGGAAAGCGGTGGTTAGTGGAAATTTCGTATTATGAAGTTAGGCCACATTGTGTTTTGAACGTGGATTGCAGGCGAACGAGGTGACATATTGAAGCAAACTAAACGTAGATCTACTCATAATTACATTAAGAATCGAAAATAAACGAAACATTCGGAATCCGTGACTATAAATTTTATCCGTTCAAAAACAGTAAGGCTAACCATCACGTTTTTTCGCAAAAAATTGACAAATTTTTTGTGTCGAAATTCCGGTTCAAAATGATTATAGGTAATGTATATAGGACGGTGAGCACGAATCTACCGGTAGAATGCATAAGGAAAGCGGTGGTTAGTGGAAATTTCGTATTTTGAAGTTAGGCCACATTGTGTTTTGAACGTGGATTGCAGGCGAACGAGGTAACATATTGAAGCAAACTAAACGTAGATCTACTCATAATTACATTAAGAATCGAAAATGAACGAAACATTCGGAATCCGTGACTATAAATTTTATCCGTTCAAAAACAATAAGGCTAACCATCACGTTTTTTCGCAAAAAAATTGACAACTTTTTTCTGTCGAAATTCCGACTCAAAATGATTATAGGTAATGTATATAGGACGGTGAGCACGAATCTACCGGTAGAATGCATAAGGAAAGCGGTGGTTAGTGGAAATTTCGTATTTTGAAGTTAGGCCACATTGTGTTTTGAACGTGGATTGCAGGCGAACGAGATGACATATTGAAGCAAACTAAACGTAGATCTACTCATAATTACATTAAGAATCGAAAATGAACGAAACATTCGGAATCCGTGACTATAAATTTTATCCGGTCAAAAACAATAAGGCTAACCATCACGTTTTTTCGCAAAAAAATTGACAAATTTTTTGTGTCGAAATTCCGGTTCAAAATGATTATAGGTAATGTATATAGGACGGTGAGCACGAATCTACCGGTAGAATGCATAAGGAAAGCGGTGGTTAGTGGAAATTTCGTATTTTGAAGTTAGGCCACATTGTGTTTTGAACGTGGATTGCAGGCGAACGAGATGACATATTGAAGCAAACTAAACGTAGATCTACTCATAATTACATTAAGAATCGAAAATGAACGAAACATTCGGAATCCGTGACTATAAATTTTATCCGGTCAAAAACAATAAGGCTAACCATCACGTTTTTTCGCAAAAAAATTGACAAATTTTTTGTGTCGAAATTCCGGTTCAAAATGATTATAGGTAATGTATATAGGACGGTGAGCACGAATCTACCGGTAGAATGCATAAGGAAAGCGGTGGTTAGTGGAAATTTCGTATTTTGAAGTTAGGCCACATTGTGTTTTGAACGTGGATTGCAGGCGAACGAGATGACATATTGAAGCAAACTAAACGTAGATCTACTCATAATTACATTAAGAATCGAAAATGAACGAAACATTAGGAATCCGTGACTATAAATTTTATCCGTTCAAAAACAATAAGGCTAACCATCACGTTTTTTTGCAAAAAAATTGACAAATTTTTTGTGTCGAAATTCCGGTTCAAAATGATTATAGGTAATGTATATAGGACGGTGAGCACGAATCTACCGGTAGAATGCATAAGGAAAGCGGTGGTTAGTGGAAATTTCGTATTTTGAAGTTAGGCCACATTGTGTTTTGAACGTGGATTGCAGGCGAACGAGATGACATATTGAAGCAAACTAAACGTAGATCTACTCATAATTACATTAAGAATCGAAAATGAACGAAACATTAGGAATCCGTGACTATAAATTTTATCCGTTCAAAAACAATAAGGCTAACCATCACGTTTTTTTGCAAAAAAATTGACAAATTTTTTGTGTCGAAATTCCGGTTCAAAATGATTATAGGTAATGTATATAGGACGGTGAGCACGAATCTACCGGTAGAATGCATAAGGAAAGCGGTGCGGTTAGTGGAAATTTCGTATTTTGAAGTTAGGCCACATTGTGTTTTGAACGTGGATTGCAGGCGAACGAGATGACATATTGAAGCAAACTAAACGTAGATCTACTCATAATTACATTAAGAATCGAAAATGAACGAAACATTCGGAATCCGTGACTATAAATTTTATCCGGTCAAAAACAATAAGGCTAACCATCACGTTTTTTCGCAAAAAAATTGACAAATTTTTTGTGTCGAAATTCCGGTTCAAAATGATTATAGGTAATGTATATAGGACGGTGAGCACGAATCTACCGGTAGAATGCATAAGGAAAGCGGTGCGGTTAGTGGAAATTTCGTATTTTGAAGTTAGGCCACATTGTGTTTTGAACGTGGATTGCAGGCGAACGAGATGACATATTGAAGCAAACTAAACGTAGATCTACTCATAATTACATTAAGAATCGAAAATGAACGAAACATTCGGAATCCGTGACTATAAATTTTATCCGGTCAAAAACAATAAGGCTAACCATCACGTTTTTTCGCAAAAAAATTGACAAATTTTTTGTGTCGAAATTCCGGTTCAAAATGATTATAGGTAATGTATATAGGACGGTGAGCACGAATCTACCGGTAGAATGCATAAGGAAAGCGGTGGTTAGTGGAAATTTCGTATTTTGAAGTTAGGCCACATTGTGTTTTGAACGTGGATTGCAGGCGAACGAGATGACATATTGAAGCAAACTAAACGTAGATCTACTCATAATTACATTAAGAATCGAAAATGAACGAAACATTCGGAATCCGTGACTATAAATTTTATCCGGTCAAAAACAATAAGGCTAACCATCACGTTTTTTCGCAAAAAAATTGACAAATTTTTTGTGTCGAAATTCCGGTTCAAAATGATTATAGGTAATGTATATAGGACGGTGAGCACGAATCTACCGGTAGAATGCATAAGGAAAGCGGTGCGGTTAGTGGAAATTTCGTATTTTGAAGTTAGGCCACATTGTGTTTTGAACGTGGATTGCAGGCGAACGAGATGACATATTGAAGCAAACTAAACGTAGATCTACTCATAATTACATTAAGAATCGAAAATGAACGAAACATTCGGAATCCGTGACTATAAATTTTATCCGGTCAAAAACAATAAGGCTAACCATCACGTTTATTCGCAAAAAAATTGACAAATTTTTTGTGTCGAAATTCCGGTTCAAAATGATTATAGGTAATGTATATAGGACGGTGAGCACGAATCTACCGGTAGAATGCATAAGGAAAGCGGTGCGGTTAGTGGAAATTTCGTATTTTGAAGTTAGGCCACATTGTGTTTTGAACGTGGATTGCAGGCGAACGAGGTGACATATTGAAGCAAACTAAACGTAGATCTACTCATAATTACATTAAGAATCGAAAATGAACGAAACATTAGGAATCCGTGACTATAAATTTTATCCGTTCAAAAACAATAAGGCTAACCATCACGTTTTTTTGCAAAAAAATTGACAAATTTTTTGTGTCGAAATTCCGGTTCAAAATGATTATAGGTAATGTATATAGGACGGTGAGCACGAATCTACCGGTAGAATGCATAAGGAAAGCGGTGGTTAGTGGAAATTTCGTATTATGAAGTTAGGCCACATTGTGTTTTGAACGTGGATTGCAGGCGAACGAGATGACATATTGAAGCAAACTAAACGTAGATCTACTCATAATTACATTAAGAATCGAAAATGAACGAAACATTCGGAATCCGTGACTATAAATTTTATCCGGTCAAAAACAATAAGGCTAACCATCACGTTTTTTCGCAAAAATATTGACAAATTTTTTGTGTCGAAATTCCGGTTCAAAATGATTATAGGTAATGTATATAGGACGGTGAGCACGAATCTACCGGTAGAATGCATAAGGAAAGCGGTGCGGTTAGTGGAAATTTCGTATTTTGAAGTTAGGCCACATTGTGTTTTGAACGTGGATTGCAGGCGAACGAGATGACATATTGAAGCAAACTAAACGTAGATCTACTCATAATTACATTAAGAATCGAAAATGAACGAAACATTCGGAATCCGTGACTATAAATTTTATCCGGTCAAAAACAATAAGGCTAACCATCACGTTTTTTCGCAAAAAAATTGACAAATTTTTTGTGTCGAAATTCCGGTTCAAAATGATTATAGGTAATGTATATAGGACGGTGAGCACGAATCTACCGGTAGAATGCATAAGGAAAGCGGTGCGGTTAGTGGAAATTTCGTATTTTGAAGTTAGGCCACATTGTGTTTTGAACGTGGATTGCAGGCGAACGAGGTGACATATTGAAGCAAACTAAACGTAGATCTACTCATAACTACATTAAGAATCGAAAATGAACGAAACATTCGGAATCCGTGACTATAAATTTTATCCGTTCAAAAACAATAAGGCTAACCATCACGTTTTTTCGCAAAAAAATTGACAAATTTTTTGTGTCGAAATTCCGGTTCAAAATGATTATAGGTAATGTATATAGGACGGTGAGCACGAATCTACCGGTAGAATGCATAAGGAAAGCGGTGGTTAGTGGAAATTTCGTATTTTGAAGTTAGGCCACATTGTGTTTTGAACGTGGATTGCAGGCGAACGAGGTGACATATTGAAGCAAACTAAACGTAGATCTACTCATAATTACATTAAGAATCGAAAATGAACGAAACATTCGGAATCCGTGACTATAAATTTTATCCGTTCAAAAACAATAAGGCTAACCCATCACGTTTTTTCGCAAAAAAATTGACAACTTTTTTCTGTCGAAATTCCGGTTCAAAATGATTATAGGTAATGTATATAGAACGGTGAGCACGAATCTACCGGTAGAATGCATAAGGAAAGCGGTGGTTAGTGGAAATTTCGTATTTTGAAGTTAGGCCACATTGTGTTTTGAACGTGGATTGCAGGCGAACGAGGTGACATATTGAAGCAAACTAAACGTAAATCTACTCATAATTACATTAAGAATCGAAAATAAACGAAACATTCGGAATCCGTGACTATAAATTTTATCCGTTCAAAAACAATAAGGCTAACCCATCACGTTTTTTCGCAAAAAATTGACAAATTTTTTGTGTCGAAATTCCGGTTCAAAATGATTATAGGTAATGTATATAGGACGGTGAGCACGAATCTACCGGTAGAATGCATAAGGAAAGCGGTGCGGTTAGTGGAAATTTCGTATTTTGAAGTTAGGCCACATTGTGTTTTGAACGTGGATTGCAGGCGAACGAGATGACATATTGAAGCAAACTAAACGTAGATCTACTCATAATTACATTAAGAATCGAAAATGAACGAAACATTCGGAATCCGTGACTATAAATTTTATCCGGTCAAAAACAATAAGGCTAACCATCACGTTTTTTCGCAAAAAAATTGACAAATTTTTTGTGTCGAAATTCCGGTTCAAAATGATTATAGGTAATGTATATAGGACGGTGAGCACGAATCTACCGGTAGAATGCATAAGGAAAGCGGTGCGGTTAGTGGAAATTTCGTTTTTTGAAGTTAGGCCACATTGTGTTTTGAACGTGGATTGCAGGCGAACGAGGTGACATATTGAAGCAAACTAAACGTAGATCTACTCATAACTACATTAAGAATCGAAAATGAACGAAACATTCGGAATCCGTGACTATAAATTTTATCCGTTCAAAAACAATAAGGCTAACCATCACGTTTTTTCGCAAAAAAATTGACAAATTTTTTGTGTCGAAATTCCGGTTCAAAATGATTATAGGTAATGTATATAGGACGGTGAGCACGAATCTACCGGTAGAATGCATAAGGAAAGCGGTGGTTAGTGGAAATTTCGTATTTTGAAGTTAGGCCACATTGTGTTTTGAACGTGGATTGCAGGCGAACGAGGTGACATATTGAAGCAAACTAAACGTAGATCTACTCATAACTACATTAAGAATCGAAAATGAACGAAACATTCGGAATCCGTGACTATAAATTTTATCCGTTCAAAAACAATAAGGCTAACCATCACGTTTTTTCGCAAAAAATTGACAAATTTTTTGTGTCGAAATTCCGGTTCAAAATGATTATAGGTAATGTATATAGGACGGTGAGCACGAATCTACCGGTAGAATGCATAAGGAAAGCGGTGGTTAGTGGAAATTTCGTATTTTGAAGTTAGGCCACATTGTGTTTTGAACGTGGATTGCAGGCGAACGAGATGACATATTGAAGCAAACTAAACGTAGATCTACTCATAATTACATTAAGAATCGAAAATGAACGAAACATTCGGAATCCGTGACTATAAATTTTATCCGTTCAAAAACAATAAGGCTAACCATCACGTTTTTCGCAAAAAAATTGACAACTTTTTTCTGTCGAAATTCCGACTCAAAATGATTATAGGTAATGTATATAGGACGGTGAGCACGAATCTACCGGTAGAATGCATAAGGAAAGCGGTGGTTAGTGGAAATTTCGTATTTTGAAGTTAGGCCACATTGTGTTTTGAACGTGGATTGCAGGCGAACGAGGTGACATATTGAAGCAAACTAAACGTAAATCTACTCATAATTACATTAAGAATCGAAAATAAACGAAACATTCGGAATCCGTGACTATAAATTTTATCCGTTCAAAAACAATAAGGCTAACCCATCACGTTTTTTCGCAAAAAAATTGACAAATTTTTTGTGTCGAAATTCCTTTTCAAAATGATTATAGGTAATGTATATAGGACGGTGAGCACGAATCTACCGGTAGAATGCATAAGGAAAGCGGTGGTTAGTGGAAATTTCGTATTATGAAGTTAGGCCACATTGTGTTTTGAACGTGGATTGCAGGCGAACGAGGTGACATATTGAAGCAAACTAAACGTAGATCTACTCATAATTACATTAAGAATCGAAAATAAACGAAACATTCGGAATCCGTGACTATAAATTTTATCCGTTCAAAAACAGTAAGGCTAACCATCACGTTTTTTCGCAAAAAATTGACAAATTTTTTGTGTCGAAATTCCGGTTCAAAATGATTATAGGTAATGTATATAGGACGGTGAGCACGAATCTACCGGTAGAATGCATAAGGAAAGCGGTGGTTAGTGGAAATTTCGTATTTTGAAGTTAGGCCACATTGTGTTTTGAACGTGGATTGCAGGCGAACGAGGTAACATATTGAAGCAAACTAAACGTAGATCTACTCATAATTACATTAAGAATCGAAAATGAACGAAACATTCGGAATCCGTGACTATAAATTTTATCCGTTCAAAAACAATAAGGCTAACCATCACGTTTTTTCGCAAAAAAATTGACAACTTTTTTCTGTCGAAATTCCGACTCAAAATGATTATAGGTAATGTATATAGGACGGTGAGCACGAATCTACCGGTAGAATGCATAAGGAAAGCGGTGGTTAGTGGAAATTTCGTATTTTGAAGTTAGGCCACATTGTGTTTTGAACGTGGATTGCAGGCGAACGAGGTAACATATTGAAGCAAACTAAACGTAGATCTACTCATAATTACATTAAGAATCGAAAATGAACGAAACATTCGGAATCCGTGACTATAAATTTCATCCGTTCAAAAACAATAAGGCTAACCCATCACGTTTTTTCGCAAAAAAATTGACAAATTTTTTGTGTCGAAATTCCGGTTCAAAATGATTATAGGTAATGTATATTGGACGGTGAGCACGAATCTACCGGTAGAATGCATAAGGAAAGCGGTGGTTAGTGGAAATTTCGTATTATGAAGTTAGGCCACATTGTGTTTTGAACGTGGATTGCAGGCGAACGAGGTGACATATTGAAGCAAACTAAACGTAGATCTACTCATAATTACATTAAGAATCGAAAATGAACGAAACATTCGGAATCCGTGACTATAAATTTTATCCGTTCAAAAACAATAAGGCTAACCATCACGTTTTTTCGCAAAAAAATTGACAACTTTTTTCTGTCGAAATTCCGACTCAAAATGATTATAGGTAATGTATATAGGACGGTGAGCACGAATCTACCGGTAGAATGCATAAGGAAAGCGGTGGTTAGTGGAAATTTCGTATTTTGAAGTTAGGCCACATTGTGTTTTGAACGTGGATTGCAGGCGAACGAGGTGACATATTGAAGCAAACTAAACGTAAATCTACTCATAATTACATTAAGAATCGAAAATAAACGAAACATTCGGAATCCGTGACTATAAATTTTATCCGTTCAAAAACAATAAGGCTAACCCATCACGTTTTTTCGCAAAAAAATTGACAAATTTTTTGTGTCGAAATTCCTTTTCAAAATGATTATAGGTAATGTATATAGGACGGTGAGCACGAATCTACCGGTAGAATGCATAAGGAAAGCGGTGGTTAGTGGAAATTTCGTATTATGAAGTTAGGCCACATTGTGTTTTGAACGTGGATTGCAGGCGAACGAGGTGACATATTGAAGCAAACTAAACGTAGATCTACTCATAATTACATTAAGAATCGAAAATAAACGAAACATTCGGAATCCGTGACTATAAATTTTATCCGTTCAAAAACAGTAAGGCTAACCATCACGTTTTTTCGCAAAAAATTGACAAATTTTTTGTGTCGAAATTCCGGTTCAAAATGATTATAGGTAATGTATATAGGACGGTGAGCACGAATCTACCGGTAGAATGCATAAGGAAAGCGGTGGTTAGTGGAAATTTCGTATTTTGAAGTTAGGCCACATTGTGTTTTGAACGTGGATTGCAGGCGAACGAGGTAACATATTGAAGCAAACTAAACGTAGATCTACTCATAATTACATTAAGAATCGAAAATGAACGAAACATTCGGAATCCGTGACTATAAATTTTATCCGTTCAAAAACAATAAGGCTAACCATCACGTTTTTTCGCAAAAAAATTGACAACTTTTTTCTGTCGAAATTCCGACTCAAAATGATTATAGGTAATGTATATAGGACGGTGAGCACGAATCTACCGGTAGAATGCATAAGGAAAGCGGTGGTTAGTGGAAATTTCGTATTTTGAAGTTAGGCCACATTGTGTTTTGAACGTGGATTGCAGGCGAACGAGGTAACATATTGAAGCAAACTAAACGTAGATCTACTCATAATTACATTAAGAATCGAAAATGAACGAAACATTCGGAATCCGTGACTATAAATTTCATCCGTTCAAAAACAATAAGGCTAACCCATCACGTTTTTTCGCAAAAAAATTGACAAATTTTTTGTGTCGAAATTCCGGTTCAAAATGATTATAGGTAATGTATATAGGACGGTGAGCACGAATCTACCGGTAGAATGCATAAGGAAAGCGGTGGTTAGTGGAAATTTCGTATTATGAAGTTAGGCCACATTGTGTTTTGAACGTGGATTGCAGGCGAACGAGGTGACATATTGAAGCAAACTAAACGTAGATCTACTCATAATTACATTAAGAATCGAAAATAAACGAAACATTCGGAATCCGTGACTATAAATTTTATCCGTTCAAAAACAGTAAGGCTAACCATCACGTTTTTTCGCAAAAAATTGACAACTTTTTTGTGTCGAAATTCCGGTTCAAAATGAATATAGGTATAATGTATATAGGACGGTGAGCACGAATCTACCGGTAGAATGCATAAGGAAAGCGGTGGTTAGTGGAAATTTCGTATTTTGAAGTTAGGCCACATTGTGTTTCGAACGTGGATTTCAGGCGAACGAGGTAACATATTGAAGCAAACTAAACGTAGATCTACTCATAATTACATTAAGAATCGAAAATAAACGAAACATTCGGAATCCGTGACTATAAATTTTATCCGTTCAAAAACAGTAAGGCTAACCATCACGTTTTTTCGCAAAAAAATTGACAAATTTTTTGTGTTGAAATTCCGGTTCAAAATGATTATAGGTAATGTATATAGGACGGTGAGCACGAATCTACCGGTAGAATGCATAAGGAAAGCGGTGCGGTTAGTGGAAATTTCGTATTTTGAAGTTAGGCCACATTGTGTTTTGAACGTGGATTGCAGGCGAACGAGGTGACATATTGAAGCAAACTAAACGTAGATCTACTCATAACTACATTAAGAATCGAAAATGAACGAAACATTAGGAATCCGTGACTATAAATTTTATCCGTTCAAAAACAATAAGGCTAGCCATCACGTTTTTTTGCAAAAAAATTGACAAATTTTTTGTGTCGAAATTCCGGTTCAAAATGATTATAGGTAATGTATATAGGACGGTGAGCACGAATCTACCGGTAGAATGCATAAGGAAAGCGGTGGTTAGTGGAAATTTCGTATTTTGAAGTTAGGCCACATTGTGTTTTGAACGTGGATTGCAGGCGAACGAGGTGACATATTGAAGCAAACTAAACGTAGATCTACTCATAATTACATTAAGAATCGAAAATAAACGAAACATTCGGAATCCGTGACTATAAATTTTATCCGTTCAAAAACAATAAGGCTAACCATCACGTTTTTCGCAAAAAAATTGACAAATTGTTTGTGTCGAAATTCCGGTTCAAAATGATTATAGGTAATGTATATAGGACGGTGAGCACGAATCTATCGGTAGAATGCATAACGAAAGCGGTGGTTAGTGGAAATTTCGTATTTTGAAGTTAAGCCACATTGTGTTTTGAACGTGGATTGCAGGCGAACGAGATGACATATTGAAGCAAACTAAACGAAGATCTACTCATAATTACATTAAGAATCGAAAATGAACGAAACATTCGGAATCCGTGACTATAAATTTTATCCGGTCAAAAACAATAAGGCTAACCATCACGTTTTTTCGCAAAAAAATTGACAAATTTTTTGTGTCGAAATTCCGGTTCAAAATGATTATAGGTAATGTATATAGGACGGTGAGCACGAATCTACCGGTAGAATGCATAAGGAAAGCGGTGCGGTTAGTGGAAATTTCGTATTTTGAAGTTAGGCCACATTGTGTTTTGAACGTGGATTGCAGGCGAACGAGGTGACATATTGAAGCAAACTAAACGTAGATCTACTCATAACTACATTAAGAATCGAAAATGAACGAAACATTCGGAATCCGTGACTATAAATTTTATCCGTTCAAAAACAATAAGGCTAACCATCACGTTTTTTCGCAAAAAAATTGACAAATTTTTTGTGTCGAAATTCCGGTTCAAAATGATTATAGGTAATGTATATAGGACGGTGAGCACGAATCTACCGGTAGAATGCATAAGGAAAGCGGTGGTTAGTGGAAATTTCGTATTTTGAAGTTAGGCCACATTGTGTTTTGAACGTGGATTGCAGGCGAACGAGGTGACATATTGAAGCAAACTAAACGTAGATCTACTCATAACTACATTAAGAATCGAAAATGAACGAAACATTAGGAATCCGTGACTATAAATTTTATCCGTTCAAAAACAATAAGGCTAACCATCACGTTTTTTTGCAAAAAAATTGACAAATTTTTTGTGTCGAAATTCCGGTTCAAAATGATTATAGGTAATGTATATAGGACGGTGAGCACGAATCTACCGGTAGAATGCATAAGGAAAGCGGTGCGGTTAGTGGAAATTTCGTATTTTGAAGTTAGGCCACATTGTGTTTTGAACGTGGATTGCAGGCGAACGAGGTGACATATTGAAGCAAACTAAACGTAGATCTACTCATAACTACATTAAGAATCGAAAATGAACGAAACATTCGGAGTCCGTGACTATAAATTTTATCCGTTCAAAAACAATAAGGCTAACCATCACGTTTTTTCGCAAAAAAATTGACAATTTTTTTGTGTCGAAATTCCGGTTCAAAATGATTATAGGTAATGTATATAGGACGGTGAGCACGAATCTACCGGTAGAATGCATAAGGAAAGCGGTGGTTAGTGGAAATTTCGTATTTTGAAGTTAGGCCACATTGTGTTTTGAACGTGGATTGCAGGCGAACGAGGTGACATATTGAAGCAAACTAAACGTAGATCTACTCATAACTACATTAAGAATCGAAAATGAACGAAACATTCGGAGTCCGTGACTATAAATTTTATCCGTTCAAAAACAATAAGGCTAACCATCACGTTTTTTTGCAAAAAAATTGACAAATTTTTTGTGTCGAAATTCCGGTTCAAAATGATTATAGGTAATGTATATAGGACGGTGAGCACGAATCTACCGGTAGAATGCATAAGGAAAGCGGTGGTTAGTGGAAATTTCGTATTTTGAAGTTAGGCCACATTGTGTTTTGAACGTGGATTGCAGGCGAACGAGATGACATATTGAAGCAAACTAAACGTAGATCTACTCATAATTACATTAAGAATCGAAAATAAACGAAACATTCGGAATCCGTGACTATAAATTTTATCCGTTCAAAAACAATAAGGCTAACCATCACGTTTTTCGCAAAAAAATTGACAAATTGTTTGTGTCGAAATTCCGGTTCAAAATGATTATAGGTAATGTATATAGGACGGTGAGCACGAATCTACCGGTAGAATGCATAAGGAAAGCGGTGGTTAGTGGAAATTTCGTATTATGAAGTTAGGCCACATTGTGTTTTGAACGTGGATTGCAGGCGAACGAGGTGACATATTGAAGCAAACTAAACGTAGATCTACTCATAATTACATTAAGAATCGAAAATAAACGAAACATTCGGAATCCGTGACTATAAATTTTATCCGTTCAAAAACAGTAAGGCTAACCATCACGTTTTCTCGCAAAAAATTGACAAATTTTTTGTGTCGAAATTCCGGTTCAAAATGATTATAGGTAATGTATATAGGACGGTGAGCACGAATCTATCGGTAGAATGCATAAGGAAAGCGGTGGTTAGTGGAAATTTCGTATTTTGAAGTTAGGCCACATTGTGTTTTGAACGTGGATTGCAGGCGAACGAGGTGACATATTGAAGCAAACTAAACGTAGATCTACTCATAACTACATTAAGAATCGAAAATGAACGAAACATTCGGAATCCGTGACTATAAATTTTATCCGTTCAAAAACAATAAGGCTAACCATCACGTTTTTTCGCAAAAAATTGACAAATTTTTTGTGTCGAAATTCCGGTTCAAAATGATTATAGGTAATGTATATAGGACGGTGAGCACGAATCTACCGGTAGAATGCATAAGGAAAGCGGTGGTTAGTGGAAATTTCGTATTTTGAAGTTAGGCCACATTGTGTTTTGAACGTGGATTGCAGGCGAACGAGGTAACATATTGAAGCAAACTAAACGTAGATCTACTCATAATTACATTAAGAATCGAAAATGAACGAAACATTCGGAATCCGTGACTATAAATTTTATCCGTTCAAAAACAATAAGGCTAACCATCACGTTTTTTCGCAAAAAAATTGACAACTTTTTTCTGTCGAAATTCCGACTCAAAATGATTATAGGTAATGTATATAGAACGGTGAGCACGAATCTACCGGTAGAATGCATAAGGAAAGCGGTGGTTAGTGGAAATTTCGTATTTTGAAGTTAGGCCACATTGTGTTTTGAACGTGGATTGCAGGCGAACGAGGTGACATATTGAAGCAAACTAAACGTAAATCTACTCATAATTACATTAAGAATCGAAAATAAACGAAACATTCGGAATCCGTGACTATAAATTTTATCCGTTCAAAAACAATAAGGCTAACCCATCACGTTTTTTCGCAAAAAAATTGACAAATTTTTTGTGTCGAAATTCCGGTTCAAAATGATTATAGGTAATGTATATAGGACGGTGAGCACGAATCTACCGGTAGAATGCATAAGGAAAGCGGTGCGGTTAGTGGAAATTTCGTATTTTGAAGTTAGGCCACATTGTGTTTTGAACGTGGATTGCAGGCGAACGAGATGACATATTGAAGCAAACTAAACGTAGATCTACTCATAATTACATTAAGAATCGAAAATGAACGAAACATTCGGAATCCGTGACTATAAATTTTATCCGGTCAAAAACAATAAGGCTAACCATCACGTTTTTTCGCAAAAAAATTGACAAATTTTTTGTGTCGAAATTCCGGTTCAAAATGATTATAGGTAATGTATATAGGACGGTGAGCACGAATCTACCGGTAGAATGCATAAGGAAAGCGGTGCGGTTAGTGGAAATTTCGTATTTTGAAGTTAGGCCACATTGTGTTTTGAACGTGGATTGCAGGCGAACGAGGTGACATATTGAAGCAAACTAAACGTAGATCTACTCATAACTACATTAAGAATCGAAAATGAACGAAACATTCGGAATCCGTGACTATAAATTTTATCCGTTCAAAAACAATAAGGCTAACCATCACGTTTTTTCGCAAAAAAATTGACAAATTTTTTGTGTCGAAATTCCGGTTCAAAATGATTATAGGTAATGTATATAGGACGGTGAGCACGAATCTACCGGTAGAATGCATAAGGAAAGCGGTGGTTAGTGGAAATTTCGTATTTTGAAGTTAGGCCACATTGTGTTTTGAACGTGGATTGCAGGCGAACGAGATGACATATTGAAGCAAACTAAACGTAGATCTACTCATAATTACATTAAGAATCGAAAATGAACGAAACATTCGGAATCCGTGACTATAAATTTTATCCGTTCAAAAACAATAAGGCTAACCATCACGTTTTTTCGCAAAAAAATTGACAACTTTTTTCTGTCGAAATTCCGACTCAAAATGATTATAGGTAATGTATATAGAACGGTGAGCACGAATCTACCGGTAGAATGCATAAGGAAAGCGGTGGTTAGTGGAAATTTCGTATTTTGAAGTTAGGCCACATTGTGTTTTGAACGTGGATTGCAGGCGAACGAGGTGACATATTGAAGCAAACTAAACGTAGATCTACTCATAATTACATTAAGAATCGAAAATGAACGAAACATTCGGAATCCGTGACTATAAATTTTATCCGTTCAAAAACAATAAGGCTAACCATCACGTTTTTTCGCAAAAAAATTGACAACTTTTTTCTGTCGAAATTCCGACTCAAAATGATTATAGGTAATGTATATAGAACGGTGAGCACGAATCTACCGGTAGAATGCATAAGGAAAGCGGTGGTTAGTGGAAATTTCGTATTTTGAAGTTAGGCCACATTGTGTTTTGAACGTGGATTGCAGGCGAACGAGGTGACATATTGAAGCAAACTAAACGTAGATCTACTCATAATTACATTAAGAATCGAAAATGAACGAAACATTCGGAATCCGTGACTATAAATTTTATCCGGTCAAAAACAATAAGGCTAACCATCACGTTTTTTCGCAAAAAAATTGACAAATTTTTTGTGTCGAAATTCCGGTTCAAAATGATTATAGGTAATGTATATAGGACGGTGAGCACGAATCTACCGGTAGAATGCATAAGGAAAGCGGTGCGGTTAGTGGAAATTTCGTATTTTGAAGTTAGGCCACATTGTGTTTTGAACGTGGATTGCAGGCGAACGAGGTGACATATTGAAGCAAACTAAACGTAGATCTACTCATAACTACATTAAGAATCGAAAATGAACGAAACATTCGGAATCCGTGACTATAAATTTTATCCGTTCAAAAACAATAAGGCTAACCATCACGTTTTTTCGCAAAAAAATTGACAAATTTTTTGTGTCGAAATTCCGGTTCAAAATGATTATAGGTAATGTATATAGGACGGTGAGCACGAATCTACCGGTAGAATGCATAAGGAAAGCGGTGGTTAGTGGAAATTTCGTATTTTGAAGTTAGGCCACATTGTGTTTTGAACGTGGATTGCAGGCGAACGAGATGACATATTGAAGCAAACTAAACGTAGATCTACTCATAATTACATTAAGAATCGAAAATGAACGAAACATTCGGAATCCGTGACTATAAATTTTATCCGTTCAAAAACAATAAGGCTAACCATCACGTTTTTTCGCAAAAAAATTGACAACTTTTTTCTGTCGAAATTCCGACTCAAAATGATTATAGGTAATGTATATAGAACGGTGAGCACGAATCTACCGGTAGAATGCATAAGGAAAGCGGTGGTTAGTGGAAATTTCGTATTTTGAAGTTAGGCCACATTGTGTTTTGAACGTGGATTGCAGGCGAACGAGGTGACATATTGAAGCAAACTAAACGTAGATCTACTCATAATTACATTAAGAATCGAAAATGAACGAAACATTCGGAATCCGTGACTATAAATTTTATCCGTTCAAAAACAATAAGGCTAACCATCACGTTTTTTCGCAAAAAAATTGACAACTTTTTTCTGTCGAAATCCCGACTCAAAATGATTATAGGTAATGTATATAGAACGGTGAGCACGAATCTACCGGTAGAATGCATAAGGAAAGCGGTGGTTAGTGGAAATTTCGTATTTTGAAGTTAGGCCACATTGTGTTTTGAACGTGGATTGCAGGCGAACGAGGTGACATATTGAAGCAAACTAAACGTAAATCTACTCATAATTACATTAAGAATCGAAAATAAACGAAACATTCGGAATCCGTGACTATAAATTTTATCCGTTCAAAAACAATAAGGCTAACCCATCACGTTTTTTCGCAAAAAAATTGACAAATTTTTTGTGTCGAAATTCCGGTTCAAAATGATTATAGGTAATGTATATAGGACGGTGAGCACGAATCTACCGGTAGAATGCATAAGGAAAGCGGTGCGGTTAGTGGAAATTTCGTATTTTGAAGTTAGGCCACATTGTGTTTTGAACGTGGATTGCAGGCGAACGAGATGACATATTGAAGCAAACTAAACGTAGATCTACTCATAATTACATTAAGAATCGAAAATGAACGAAACATTCGGAATCCGTGACTATAAATTTTATCCGGTCAAAAACAATAAGGCTAACCATCACGTTTTTTCGCAAAAAAATTGACAAATTTTTTGTGTCGAAATTCCGGTTCAAAATGATTATAGGTAATGTATATAGGACGGTGAGCACGAATCTATCGGTAGAATGCATAAGGAAAGCGGTGGTTAGTGGAAATTTCGTATTTTGAAGTTAGGCCACATTGTGTTTTGAACGTGGATTGCAGGCGAACGAGGTGACATATTGAAGCAAACTAAACGTAGATCTACTCATAATTACATTAAGAATCGAAAATAAACGAAACATTCGGAATCCGTGACTATAAATTTTATCCGTTCAAAAACAATAAGGCTAACCCATCACGTTTTTTCGCAAAAAAATTGACAAATTTTTTGTGTCGAAATTCCGGTTCAAAATGATTATAGGTAATGTATATAGGACGGTGAGCACGAATCTATCGGTAGAATGCATAAGGAAAGCGGTGGTTAGTGGAAATTTCGTATTTTGAAGTTAGGCCACATTGTGTTTTGAACGTGGATTGCAGGCGAACGAGGTGACATATTGAAGCAAACTAAACGTAGATCTACTCATAATTACATTAAGAATCGAAAATGAACGAAACATTCGGAATCCGTGACTATAAATTTTATCCGTTCAAAAACAATAAGGCTAACCATCACGTTTTTTCGCAAAAAAATTGACAACTTTTTTCTGTCGAAATTCCGACTCAAAATGATTATAGGTAATGTATATAGAACGGTGAGCACGAATCTACCGGTAGAATGCATAAGGAAAGCGGTGGTTAGTGGAAATTTCGTATTTTGAAGTTAGGCCACATTGTGTTTTGAACGTGGATTGCAGGCGAACGAGGTGACATATTGAAGCAAACTAAACGTAAATCTACTCATAATTACATTAAGAATCGAAAATAAACGAAACATTCGGAATCCGTGACTATAAATTTTATCCGTTCAAAAACAATAAGGCTAACCCATCACGTTTTTTCGCAAAAAAATTGACAAATTTTTTGTGTCGAAATTCCGGTTCAAAATGATTATAGGTAATGTATATAGGACGGTGAGCACGAATCTACCGGTAGAATGCATAAGGAAAGCGGTGCGGTTAGTGGAAATTTCGTATTTTGAAGTTAGGCCACATTGTGTTTTGAACGTGGATTGCAGGCGAACGAGATGACATATTGAAGCAAACTAAACGTAGATCTACTCATAATTACATTAAGAATCGAAAATGAACGAAACATTCGGAATCCGTGACTATAAATTTTATCCGGTCAAAAACAATAAGGCTAACCATCACGTTTTTTCGCAAAAAAATTGACAAATTTTTTGTGTCGAAATTCCGGTTCAAAATGATTATAGGTAATGTATATAGGACGGTGAGCACGAATCTACCGGTAGAATGCATAAGGAAAGCGGTGCGGTTAGTGGAAATTTCGTATTTTGAAGTTAGGCCACATTGTGTTTTGAACGTGGATTGCAGGCGAACGAGGTGACATATTGAAGCAAACTAAACGTAGATCTACTCATAACTACATTAAGAATCGAAAATGAACGAAACATTCGGAATCCGTGACTATAAATTTTATCCGTTCAAAAACAATAAGGCTAACCATCACGTTTTTTCGCAAAAAAATTGACAAATTTTTTGTGTCGAAATTCCGGTTCAAAATGATTATAGGTAATGTATATAGGACGGTGAGCACGAATCTACCGGTAGAATGCATAAGGAAAGCGGTGGTTAGTGGAAATTTCGTATTTTGAAGTTAGGCCACATTGTGTTTTGAACGTGGATTGCAGGCGAACGAGATGACATATTGAAGCAAACTAAACGTAGATCTACTCATAATTACATTAAGAATCGAAAATGAACGAAACATTCGGAATCCGTGACTATAAATTTTATCCGTTCAAAAACAATAAGGCTAACCATCACGTTTTTTCGCAAAAAAATTGACAACTTTTTTCTGTCGAAATTCCGACTCAAAATGATTATAGGTAATGTATATAGAACGGTGAGCACGAATCTACCGGTAGAATGCATAAGGAAAGCGGTGGTTAGTGGAAATTTCGTATTTTGAAGTTAGGCCACATTGTGTTTTGAACGTGGATTGCAGGCGAACGAGGTGACATATTGAAGCAAACTAAACGTAAATCTACTCATAATTACATTAAGAATCGAAAATAAACGAAACATTCGGAATCCGTGACTATAAATTTTATCCGTTCAAAAACAATAAGGCTAACCCATCACGTTTTTTCGCAAAAAAATTGACAAATTTTTTGTGTCGAAATTCCGGTTCAAAATGATTATAGGTAATGTATATAGGACGGTGAGCACGAATCTACCGGTAGAATGCATAAGGAAAGCGGTGGTTAGTGGAAATTTCGTATTATGAAGTTAGGCCACATTGTGTTTTGAACGTGGATTGCAGGCGAACGAGGTGACATATTGAAGCAAACTAAACGTAGATCTACTCATAATTACATTAAGAATCGAAAATGAACGAAACATTCGGAATCCGTGACTATAAATTTTATCCGTTCAAAAACAATAAGGCTAACCATCACGTTTTTTCGCAAAAAAATTGACAACTTTTTTCTGTCGAAATTCCGACTCAAAATGATTATAGGTAATGTATATAGAACGGTGAGCACGAATCTACCGGTAGAATGCATAAGGAAAGCGGTGGTTAGTGGAAATTTCGTATTTTGAAGTTAGGCCACATTGTGTTTTGAACGTGGATTGCAGGCGAACGAGGTGACATATTGAAGCAAACTAAACGTAAATCTACTCATAATTACATTAAGAATCGAAAATAAACGAAACATTCGGAATCCGTGACTATAAATTTTATCCGTTCAAAAACAATAAGGCTAACCCATCACGTTTTTTCGCAAAAAAATTGACAAATTTTTTGTGTCGAAATTCCGGTTCAAAATGATTATAGGTAATGTATATAGGACGGTGAGCACGAATCTACCGGTAGAATGCATAAGGAAAGCGGTGCGGTTAGTGGAAATTTCGTATTTTGAAGTTAGGCCACATTGTGTTTTGAACGTGGATTGCAGGCGAACGAGATGACATATTGAAGCAAACTAAACGTAGATCTACTCATAATTACATTAAGAATCGAAAATGAACGAAACATTCGGAATCCGTGACTATAAATTTTATCCGGTCAAAAACAATAAGGCTAACCATCACGTTTTTTCGCAAAAAAATTGACAAATTTTTTGTGTCGAAATTCCGGTTCAAAATGATTATAGGTAATGTATATAGGACGGTGAGCACGAATCTACCGGTAGAATGCATAAGGAAAGCGGTGCGGTTAGTGGAAATTTCGTATTTTGAAGTTAGGCCACATTGTGTTTTGAACGTGGATTGCAGGCGAACGAGGTGACATATTGAAGCAAACTAAACGTAGATCTACTCATAACTACATTAAGAATCGAAAATGAACGAAACATTCGGAATCCGTGACTATAAATTTTATCCGTTCAAAAACAATAAGGCTAACCATCACGTTTTTTCGCAAAAAAATTGACAAATTTTTTGTGTCGAAATTCCGGTTCAAAATGATTATAGGTAATGTATATAGGACGGTGAGCACGAATCTACCGGTAGAATGCATAAGGAAAGCGGTGGTTAGTGGAAATTTCGTATTTTGAAGTTAGGCCACATTGTGTTTTGAACGTGGATTGCAGGCGAACGAGATGACATATTGAAGCAAACTAAACGTAGATCTACTCATAATTACATTAAGAATCGAAAATGAACGAAACATTCGGAATCCGTGACTATAAATTTTATCCGTTCAAAAACAATAAGGCTAACCATCACGTTTTTTCGCAAAAAAATTGACAACTTTTTTCTGTCGAAATTCCGACTCAAAATGATTATAGGTAATGTATATAGAACGGTGAGCACGAATCTACCGGTAGAATGCATAAGGAAAGCGGTGGTTAGTGGAAATTTCGTATTTTGAAGTTAGGCCACATTGTGTTTTGAACGTGGATTGCAGGCGAACGAGGTGACATATTGAAGCAAACTAAACGTAAATCTACTCATAATTACATTAAGAATCGAAAATAAACGAAACATTCGGAATCCGTGACTATAAATTTTATCCGTTCAAAAACAATAAGGCTAACCCATCACGTTTTTTCGCAAAAAAATTGACAAATTTTTTGTGTCGAAATTCCGGTTCAAAATGATTATAGGTAATGTATATAGGACGGTGAGCACGAATCTACCGGTAGAATGCATAAGGAAAGCGGTGGTTAGTGGAAATTTCGTATTATGAAGTTAGGCCACATTGTGTTTTGAACGTGGATTGCAGGCGAACGAGGTGACATATTGAAGCAAACTAAACGTAGATCTACTCATAATTACATTAAGAATCGAAAATAAACGAAACATTCGGAATCCGTGACTATAAATTTTATCCGTTCAAAAACAGTAAGGCTAACCATCACGTTTTTTCGCAAAAAATTGACAACTTTTTTGTGTCGAAATTCCGGTTCAAAATGAATATAGGTATAATGTATATAGGACGGTGAGCACGAATCTACCGGTAGAATGCATAAGGAAAGCGGTGGTTAGTGGAAATTTCGTATTTTGAAGTTAGGCCACATTGTGTTTCGAACGTGGATTTCAGGCGAACGAGGTAACATATTGAAGCAAACTAAACGTAGATGTACTCATAATTACATTAAGAATCGAAAATAAACGAAACATTCGGAATCCGTGACTATAAATTTTATCCGTTCAAAAACAGTAAGGCTAACCATCACGTTTTTTCGCAAAAAAATTGACAAATTTTTTGTGTCGAAATTCCGGTTCAAAATGATTATAGGTAATGTATATAGGACGGTGAGCACGAATCTACCGGTAGAATGCATAAGGAAAGCGGTGCGGTTAGTGGAAATTTCGTATTTTGAAGTTAGGCCACATTGTGTTTTGAACGTGGATTGCAGGCGAACGAGGTGACATATTGAAGCAAACTAAACGTAGATCTACTCATAACTACATTAAGAATCGAAAATGAACGAAACATTAGGAATCCGTGACTATAAATTTTATCCGTTCAAAAACAATAAGGCTAGCCATCACGTTTTTTTGCAAAAAAATTGACAAATTTTCTGTGTCGAAATTCCGGTTCAAAATGATTATAGGTAATGTATATAGGACGGTGAGCACGAATCTACCGGTAGAATGCATAAGGAAAGCGGTGGTTAGTGGAAATTTCGTATTTTGAAGTTAGGCCACATTGTGTTTTGAACGTGGATTGCAGGCGAACGAGGTGACATATTGAAGCAAACTAAACGTAGATCTACTCATAATTACATTAAGAATCGAAAATGAACGAAACATTCGGAATCCGTGACTATAAATTTTATCCGTTCAAAAACAATAAGGCTAGCCATCACGTTTTTTTGCAAAAAAATTGACAAATTTTCTGTGTCGAAATTCCGGTTCAAAATGATTATAGGTAATGTATATAGGACGGTGAGCACGAATCTACCGGTAGAATGCATAAGGAAAGCGGTGGTTAGTGGAAATTTCGTATTTTGAAGTTAGGCCACATTGTGTTTTGAACGTGGATTGCAGGCGAACGAGATGACATATTGAAGCAAACTTACCGTAGATCTACTCATAATTACATTAAGAATCGAAAATGAACGAAACATTCGGAATCCGTGACTATAAATTTTATCCGTTCAAAAACAATAAGGCTAACCATCACGTTTTTCGCAAAAAAATTGACAAATTGTTTGTGTCGAAATTCCGGTTCAAAATGATTATAGGTAATGTATATAGGACGGTGAGCACGAATCTATCGGTAGAATGCATAACGAAAGCGGTGGTTAGTGGAAATTTCGTATTTTGAAGTTAAGCCACATTGTGTTTTGAACGTGGATTGCAGGCGAACGAGATGACATATTGAAGCAAACTAAACGAAGATCTACTCATAATTACATTAAGAATCGAAAATGAACGAAACATTCGGAATCCGTGACTATAAATTTTATCCGGTCAAAAACAATAAGGCTAACCATCACGTTTTTTCGCAAAAAAATTGACAAATTTTTTGTGTCGAAATTCCGGTTCAAAATGATTATAGGTAATGTATATAGGACGGTGAGCACGAATCTACCGGTAGAATGCATAAGGAAAGCGGTGCGGTTAGTGGAAATTTCGTATTTTGAAGTTAGGCCACATTGTGTTTTGAACGTGGATTGCAGGCGAACGAGGTGACATATTGAAGCAAACTAAACGTAGATCTACTCATAACTACATTAAGAATCGAAAATGAACGAAACATTCGGAATCCGTGACTATAAATTTTATCCGTTCAAAAACAATAAGGCTAACCATCACGTTTTTTCGCAAAAAAATTGACAAATTTTTTGTGTCGAAATTCCGGTTCAAAATGATTATAGGTAATGTATATAGGACGGTGAGCACGAATCTACCGGTAGAATGCATAAGGAAAGCGGTGGTTAGTGGAAATTTCGTATTTTGAAGTTAGGCCACATTGTGTTTTGAACGTGGATTGCAGGCGAACGAGGTGACATATTGAAGCAAACTAAACGTAGATCTACTCATAACTACATTAAGAATCGAAAATGAACGAAACATTAGGAATCCGTGACTATAAATTTTATCCGTTCAAAAACAATAAGGCTAACCATCACGTTTTTTTGCAAAAAAATTGACAAATTTTTTGTGTCGAAATTCCGGTTCAAAATGATTATAGGTAATGTATATAGGACGGTGAGCACGAATCTACCGGTAGAATGCATAAGGAAAGCGGTGCGGTTAGTGGAAATTTCGTATTTTGAAGTTAGGCCACATTGTGTTTTGAACGTGGATTGCAGGCGAACGAGGTGACATATTGAAGCAAACTAAACGTAGATCTACTCATAACTACATTAAGAATCGAAAATGAACGAAACATTCGGAGTCCGTGACTATAAATTTTATCCGTTCAAAAACAATAAGGCTAACCATCACGTTTTTTCGCAAAAAAATTGACAATTTTTTTGTGTCGAAATTCCGGTTCAAAATGATTATAGGTAATGTATATAGGACGGTGAGCACGAATCTACCGGTAGAATGCATAAGGAAAGCGGTGGTTAGTGGAAATTTCGTATTTTGAAGTTAGGCCACATTGTGTTTTGAACGTGGATTGCAGGCGAACGAGGTGACATATTGAAGCAAACTAAACGTAGATCTACTCATAACTACATTAAGAATCGAAAATGAACGAAACATTAGGAATCCGTGACTATAAATTTTATCCGTTCAAAAACAATAAGGCTAACCATCACGTTTTTTTGCAAAAAAATTGACAAATTTTTTGTGTCGAAATTCCGGTTCAAAATGATTATAGGTAATGTATATAGGACGGTGAGCACGAATCTACCGGTAGAATGCATAAGGAAAGCGGTGGTTAGTGGAAATTTCGTATTATGAAGTTAGGCCACATTGTGTTTTGAACGTGGATTGCAGGCGAACGAGGTGACATATTGAAGCAAACTAAACGTAGATCTACTCATAATTACATTAAGAATCGAAAATAAACGAAACATTCGGAATCCGTGACTATAAATTTTATCCGTTCAAAAACAGTAAGGCTAACCATCACGTTTTTTCGCAAAAAATTGACAAATTTTTTGTGTCGAAATTCCGGTTCAAAATGATTATAGGTAATGTATATAGGACGGTGAGCACGAATCTACCGGTAGAATGCATAAGGAAAGCGGTGGTTAGTGGAAATTTCGTATTTTGAAGTTAGGCCACATTGTGTTTTGAACGTGGATTGCAGGCGAACGAGGTAACATATTGAAGCAAACTAAACGTAGATCTACTCATAATTACATTAAGAATCGAAAATGAACGAAACATTCGGAATCCGTGACTATAAATTTCATCCGTTCAAAAACAATAAGGCTAACCCATCACGTTTTTTCGCAAAAAAATTGACAAATTTTTTGTGTCGAAATTCCGGTTCAAAATGATTATAGGTAATGTATATAGGACGGTGAGCACGAATCTACCGGTAGAATGCATAAGGAAAGCGGTGGTTAGTGGAAATTTCGTATTATGAAGTTAGGCCACATTGTGTTTTGAACGTGGATTGCAGGCGAACGAGGTGACATATTGAAGCAAACTAAACGTAGATCTACTCATAATTACATTAAGAATCGAAAATAAACGAAACATTCGGAATCCGTGACTATAAATTTTATCCGTTCAAAAACAGTAAGGCTAACCATCACGTTTTTTCGCAAAAAAATTGACAAATTTTTTGTGTCGAAATTCCGGTTCAAAATGATTATAGGTAATGTATATAGGACGGTGAGCACGAATCTACCGGTAGAATGCATAAGGAAAGCGGTGCGGTTAGTGGAAATTTCGTATTTTGAAGTTAGGCCACATTGTGTTTTGAACGTGGATTGCAGGCGAACGAGGTGACATATTGAAGCAAACTAAACGTAGATCTACTCATAACTACATTAAGAATCGAAAATGAACGAAACATTAGGAATCCGTGACTATAAATTTTATCCGTTCAAAAACAATAAGGCTAGCCATCACGTTTTTTTGCAAAAAAATTGACAAATTTTTTGTGTCGAAATTCCGGTTCAAAATGATTATAGGTAATGTATATAGGACGGTGAGCACGAATCTACCGGTAGAATGCATAAGGAAAGCGGTGGTTAGTGGAAATTTCGTATTTTGAAGTTAGGCCACATTGTGTTTTGAACGTGGATTGCAGGCGAACGAGGTAACATATTGAAGCAAACTAAACGTAGATCTACTCATAATTACATTAAGAATCGAAAATGAACGAAACATTCGGAATCCGTGACTATAAATTTCATCCGTTCAAAAACAATAAGGCTAACCCATCACGTTTTTTCGCAAAAAAATTGACAAATTTTTTGTGTCGAAATTCCGGTTCAAAATGATTATAGGTAATGTATATAGGACGGTGAGCACGAATCTACCGGTAGAATGCATAAGGAAAGCGGTGGTTAGTGGAAATTTCGTATTATGAAGTTAGGCCACATTGTGTTTTGAACGTGGATTGCAGGCGAACGAGGTGACATATTGAAGCAAACTAAACGTAGATCTACTCATAATTACATTAAGAATCGAAAATAAACGAAACATTCGGAATCCGTGACTATAAATTTTATCCGTTCAAAAACAGTAAGGCTAACCATCACGTTTTTTCGCAAAAAATTGACAACTTTTTTGTGTCGAAATTCCGGTTCAAAATGAATATAGGTATAATGTATATAGGACGGTGAGCACGAATCTACCGGTAGAATGCATAAGGAAAGCGGTGGTTAGTGGAAATTTCGTATTTTGAAGTTAGGCCACATTGTGTTTCGAACGTGGATTTCAGGCGAACGAGGTAACATATTGAAGCAAACTAAACGTAGATCTACTCATAATTACATTAAGAATCGAAAATAAACGAAACATTCGGAATCCGTGACTATAAATTTTATCCGTTCAAAAACAGTAAGGCTAACCATCACGTTTTTTCGCAAAAAAATTGACAAATTTTTTGTGTCGAAATTCCGGTTCAAAATGATTATAGGTAATGTATATAGGACGGTGAGCACGAATCTACCGGTAGAATGCATAAGGAAAGCGGTGCGGTTAGTGGAAATTTCGTATTTTGAAGTTAGGCCACATTGTGTTTTGAACGTGGATTGCAGGCGAACGAGGTGACATATTGAAGCAAACTAAACGTAGATCTACTCATAACTACATTAAGAATCGAAAATGAACGAAACATTAGGAATCCGTGACTATAAATTTTATCCGTTCAAAAACAATAAGGCTAGCCATCACGTTTTTTTGCAAAAAAATTGACAAATTTTTTGTGTCGAAATTCCGGTTCAAAATGATTATAGGTAATGTATATAGGACGGTGAGCACGAATCTACCGGTAGAATGCATAAGGAAAGCGGTGGTTAGTGGAAATTTCGTATTTTGAAGTTAGGCCACATTGTGTTTTGAACGTGGATTGCAGGCGAACGAGGTAACATATTGAAGCAAACTAAACGTAGATCTACTCATAATTACATTAAGAATCGAAAATGAACGAAACATTCGGAATCCGTGACTATAAATTTCATCCGTTCAAAAACAATAAGGCTAACCCATCACGTTTTTTCGCAAAAAAATTGACAAATTTTTTGTGTCGAAATTCCGGTTCAAAATGATTATAGGTAATGTATATAGGACGGTGAGCACGAATCTACCGGTAGAATGCATAAGGAAAGCGGTGGTTAGTGGAAATTTCGTATTATGAAGTTAGGCCACATTGTGTTTTGAACGTGGATTGCAGGCGAACGAGGTGACATATTGAAGCAAACTAAACGTAGATCTACTCATAATTACATTAAGAATCGAAAATAAACGAAACATTCGGAATCCGTGACTATAAATTTTATCCGTTCAAAAACAGTAAGGCTAACCATCACGTTTTTTCGCAAAAAATTGACAACTTTTTTGTGTCGAAATTCCGGTTCAAAATGAATATAGGTATAATGTATATAGGACGGTGAGCACGAATCTACCGGTAGAATGCATAAGGAAAGCGGTGGTTAGTGGAAATTTCGTATTTTGAAGTTAGGCCACATTGTGTTTTGAACGTGGATTGCAGGCGAACGAGGTGACATATTGAAGCAAACTAAACGTAGATCTACTCATAATTACATTAAGAATCGAAAATAAACGAAACATTCGGAATCCGTGACTATAAATTTTATCCGTTCAAAAACAATAAGGCTAACCATCACGTTTTTCGCAAAAAAATTGACAAATTGTTTGTGTCGAAATTCCGGTTCAAAATGATTATAGGTAATGTATATAGGACGGTGAGCACGAATCTATCGGTAGAATGCATAACGAAAGCGGTGGTTAGTGGAAATTTCGTATTTTGAAGTTAAGCCACATTGTGTTTTGAACGTGGATTGCAGGCGAACGAGATGACATATTGAAGCAAACTAAACGAAGATCTACTCATAATTACATTAAGAATCGAAAATGAACGAAACATTCGGAATCCGTGACTATAAATTTTATCCGGTCAAAAACAATAAGGCTAACCATCACGTTTTTTCGCAAAAAAATTGACAAATTTTTTGTGTCGAAATTCCGGTTCAAAATGATTATAGGTAATGTATATAGGACGGTGAGCACGAATCTACCGGTAGAATGCATAAGGAAAGCGGTGCGGTTAGTGGAAATTTCGTATTTTGAAGTTAGGCCACATTGTGTTTTGAACGTGGATTGCAGGCGAACGAGGTGACATATTGAAGCAAACTAAACGTAGATCTACTCATAACTACATTAAGAATCGAAAATGAACGAAACATTCGGAATCCGTGACTATAAATTTTATCCGTTCAAAAACAATAAGGCTAACCATCACGTTTTTTCGCAAAAAAATTGACAAATTTTTTGTGTCGAAATTCCGGTTCAAAATGATTATAGGTAATGTATATAGGACGGTGAGCACGAATCTACCGGTAGAATGCATAAGGAAAGCGGTGGTTAGTGGAAATTTCGTATTTTGAAGTTAGGCCACATTGTGTTTTGAACGTGGATTGCAGGCGAACGAGGTGACATATTGAAGCAAACTAAACGTAGATCTACTCATAACTACATTAAGAATCGAAAATGAACGAAACATTAGGAATCCGTGACTATAAATTTTATCCGTTCAAAAACAATAAGGCTAACCATCACGTTTTTTTGCAAAAAAATTGACAAATTTTTTGTGTCGAAATTCCGGTTCAAAATGATTATAGGTAATGTATATAGGACGGTGAGCACGAATCTACCGGTAGAATGCATAAGGAAAGCGGTGCGGTTAGTGGAAATTTCGTATTTTGAAGTTAGGCCACATTGTGTTTTGAACGTGGATTGCAGGCGAACGAGGTGACATATTGAAGCAAACTAAACGTAGATCTACTCATAACTACATTAAGAATCGAAAATGAACGAAACATTCGGAGTCCGTGACTATAAATTTTATCCGTTCAAAAACAATAAGGCTAACCATCACGTTTTTTCGCAAAAAAATTGACAATTTTTTTGTGTCGAAATTCCGGTTCAAAATGATTATAGGTAATGTATATAGGACGGTGAGCACGAATCTACCGGTAGAATGCATAAGGAAAGCGGTGGTTAGTGGAAATTTCGTATTTTGAAGTTAGGCCACATTGTGTTTTGAACGTGGATTGCAGGCGAACGAGGTGACATATTGAAGCAAACTAAACGTAGATCTACTCATAACTACATTAAGAATCGAAAATGAACGAAACATTAGGAATCCGTGACTATAAATTTTATCCGTTCAAAAACAATAAGGCTAACCATCACGTTTTTTTGCAAAAAAATTGACAAATTTTTTGTGTCGAAATTCCGGTTCAAAATGATTATAGGTAATGTATATAGGACGGTGAGCACGAATCTACCGGTAGAATGCATAAGGAAAGCGGTGGTTAGTGGAAATTTCGTATTATGAAGTTAGGCCACATTGTGTTTTGAACGTGGATTGCAGGCGAACGAGGTGACATATTGAAGCAAACTAAACGTAGATCTACTCATAATTACATTAAGAATCGAAAATAAACGAAACATTCGGAATCCGTGACTATAAATTTTATCCGTTCAAAAACAGTAAGGCTAACCATCACGTTTTTTCGCAAAAAATTGACAACTTTTTTGTGTCGAAATTCCGGTTCAAAATGAATATAGGTATAATGTATATAGGACGGTGAGCACGAATCTACCGGTAGAATGCATAAGGAAAGCGGTGGTTAGTGGAAATTTCGTATTTTGAAGTTAGGCCACATTGTGTTTTGAACGTGGATTGCAGGCGAACGAGGTAACATATTGAAGCAAACTAAACGTAGATCTACTCATAATTACATTAAGAATCGAAAATGAACGAAACATTCGGAATCCGTGACTATAAATTTTATCCGTTCAAAAACAATAAGGCTAACCATCACGTTTTTTTGCAAAAAAATTGACAACTTTTTTCTGTCGAAATTCCGACTCAAAATGATTATAGGTAATGTATATAGGACGGTGAGCACGAATCTACCGGTAGAATGCATAAGGAAAGCGGTGGTTAGTGGAAATTTCGTATTTTGAAGTTAGGCCACATTGTGTTTTGAACGTGGATTGCAGGCGAACGAGGTAACATATTGAAGCAAACTAAACGTAGATCTACTCATAATTACATTAAGAATCGAAAATGAACGAAACATTCGGAATCCGTGACTATAAATTTTATCCGTTCAAAAACAATAAGGCTAACCATCACGTTTTTTCGCAAAAAAATTGACAACTTTTTTCTGTCGAAATTCCGACTCAAAATGATTATAGGTAATGTATATAGGACGGTGAGCACGAATCTACCGGTAGAATGCATAAGGAAAGCGGTGGTTAGTGGAAATTTCGTATTTTGAAGTTAGGCCACATTGTGTTTTGAACGTGGATTGCAGGCGAACGAGGTAACATATTGAAGCAAACTAAACGTAGATCTACTCATAATTACATTAAGAATCGAAAATGAACGAAACATTCGGAATCCGTGACTATAAATTTCATCCGTTCAAAAACAATAAGGCTAACCCATCACGTTTTTTCGCAAAAAAATTGACAAATTTTTTGTGTCGAAATTCCGGTTCAAAATGATTATAGGTAATGTATATAGGACGGTGAGCACGAATCTACCGGTAGAATGCATAAGGAAAGCGGTGGTTAGTGGAAATTTCGTATTATGAAGTTAGGCCACATTGTGTTTTGAACGTGGATTGCAGGCGAACGAGGTGACATATTGAAGCAAACTAAACGTAGATCTACTCATAATTACATTAAGAATCGAAAATAAACGAAACATTCGGAATCCGTGACTATAAATTTTATCCGTTCAAAAACAGTAAGGCTAACCATCACGTTTTTTCGCAAAAAATTGACAACTTTTTTGTGTCGAAATTCCGGTTCAAAATGAATATAGGTATAATGTATATAGGACGGTGAGCACGAATCTACCGGTAGAATGCATAAGGAAAGCGGTGGTTAGTGGAAATTTCGTATTTTGAAGTTAGGCCACATTGTGTTTCGAACGTGGATTTCAGGCGAACGAGGTAACATATTGAAGCAAACTAAACGTAGATGTACTCATAATTACATTAAGAATCGAAAATAAACGAAACATTCGGAATCCGTGACTATAAATTTTATCCGTTCAAAAACAGTAAGGCTAACCATCACGTTTTTTCGCAAAAAAATTGACAAATTTTTTGTGTCGAAATTCCGGTTCAAAATGATTATAGGTAATGTATATAGGACGGTGAGCACGAATCTACCGGTAGAATGCATAAGGAAAGCGGTGCGGTTAGTGGAAATTTCGTATTTTGAAGTTAGGCCACATTGTGTTTTGAACGTGGATTGCAGGCGAACGAGGTGACATATTGAAGCAAACTAAACGTAGATCTACTCATAACTACATTAAGAATCGAAAATGAACGAAACATTAGGAATCCGTGACTATAAATTTTATCCGTTCAAAAACAATAAGGCTAGCCATCACGTTTTTTTGCAAAAAAATTGACAAATTTTTTGTGTCGAAATTCCGGTTCAAAATGATTATAGGTAATGTATATAGGACGGTGAGCACGAATCTACCGGTAGAATGCATAAGGAAAGCGGTGGTTAGTGGAAATTTCGTATTTTGAAGTTAGGCCACATTGTGTTTTGAACGTGGATTGCAGGCGAACGAGGTGACATATTGAAGCAAACTAAACGTAGATCTACTCATAATTACATTAAGAATCGAAAATGAACGAAACATTAGGAATCCGTGACTATAAATTTTATCCGTTCAAAAACAATAAGGCTAACCATCACGTTTTTTTGCAAAAAAATTGACAAATTTTTTGTGTCGAAATTCCGGTTCAAAATGATTATAGGTAATGTATATAGGACGGTGAGCACGAATCTACCGGTAGAATGCATAAGGAAAGCGGTGGTTAGTGGAAATTTCGTATTTTGAAGTTAGGCCACATTGTGTTTTGAACGTGGATTGCAGGCGAACGAGGTAACATATTGAAGCAAACTAAACGTAGATCTACTCATAATTACATTAAGAATCGAAAATGAACGAAACATTCGGAATCCGTGACTATAAATTTCATCCGTTCAAAAACAATAAGGCTAACCCATCACGTTTTTTCGCAAAAAAATTGACAAATTTTTTGTGTCGAAATTCCGGTTCAAAATGATTATAGGTAATGTATATAGGACGGTGAGCACGAATCTACCGGTAGAATGCATAAGGAAAGCGGTGGTTAGTGGAAATTTCGTATTATGAAGTTAGGCCACATTGTGTTTTGAACGTGGATTGCAGGCGAACGAGGTGACATATTGAAGCAAACTAAACGTAGATCTACTCATAATTACATTAAGAATCGAAAATAAACGAAACATTCGGAATCCGTGACTATAAATTTTATCCGTTCAAAAACAGTAAGGCTAACCATCACGTTTTTTCGCAAAAAATTGACAACTTTTTTGTGTCGAAATTCCGGTTCAAAATGAATATAGGTATAATGTATATAGGACGGTGAGCACGAATCTACCGGTAGAATGCATAAGGAAAGCGGTGGTTAGTGGAAATTTCGTATTATGAAGTTAGGCCACATTGTGTTTCGAACGTGGATTTCAGGCGAACGAGGTAACATATTGAAGCAAACTAAACGTAGATGTACTCATAATTACATTAAGAATCGAAAATAAACGAAACATTCGGAATCCGTGACTATAAATTTTATCCGTTCAAAAACAATAAGGCTAACCATCACGTTTTTTCGCAAAAAAATTGACAAATTTTTTGTGTCGAAATTCCGGTTCAAAATGATTATAGGTAATGTATATAGGACGGTGAGCACGAATCTACCGGTAGAATGCATAAGGAAAGCGGTGCGGTTAGTGGAAATTTCGTATTTTGAAGTTAGGCCACATTGTGTTTTGAACGTGGATTGCAGGCGAACGAGGTGACATATTGAAGCAAACTAAACGTAGATCTACTCATAACTACATTAAGAATCGAAAATGAACGAAACATTAGGAATCCGTGACTATAAATTTTATCCGTTCAAAAACAATAAGGCTAGCCATCACGTTTTTTTGCAAAAAAATTGACAAATTTTTTGTGTCGAAATTCCGGTTCAAAATGATTATAGGTAATGTATATAGGACGGTGAGCACGAATCTACCGGTAGAATGCATAAGGAAAGCGGTGGTTAGTGGAAATTTCGTATTTTGAAGTTAGGCCACATTGTGTTTTGAACGTGGATTGCAGGCGAACGAGGTGACATATTGAAGCAAACTAAACGTAGATCTACTCATAATTACATTAAGAATCGAAAATGAACGAAACATTAGGAATCCGTGACTATAAATTTTATCCGTTCAAAAACAATAAGGCTAACCATCACGTTTTTTCGCAAAAAAATTGACAAATTTTTTGTGTCGAAATTCCGGTTCAAAATGATTATAGGTAATGTATATAGGACGGTGAGCACGAATCTACCGGTAGAATGCATAAGGAAAGCGGTGCGGTTAGTGGAAATTTCGTATTTTGAAGTTAGGCCACATTGTGTTTTGAACGTGGATTGCAGGCGAACGAGGTGACATATTGAAGCAAACTAAACGTAGATCTACTCATAACTACATTAAGAATCGAAAATGAACGAAACATTCGGAATCCGTGACTATAAATTTTATCCGTTCAAAAACAATAAGGCTAACCATCACGTTTTTTCGCAAAAAAATTGACAAATTTTTTGTGTCGAAATTCCGGTTCAAAATGATTATAGGTAATGTATATAGGACGGTGAGCACGAATCTACCGGTAGAATGCATAAGGAAAGCGGTGGTTAGTGGAAATTTCGTATTTTGAAGTTAGGCCACATTGTGTTTTGAACGTGGATTGCAGGCGAACGAGGTGACATATTGAAGCAAACTAAACGTAGATCTACTCATAACTACATTAAGAATCGAAAATGAACGAAACATTAGGAATCCGTGACTATAAATTTTATCCGTTCAAAAACAATAAGGCTAACCATCACGTTTTTTTGCAAAAAAATTGACAAATTTTTGTGTCGAAATTCCGGTTCAAAATGATTATAGGTAATGTATATAGGACGGTGAGCACGAATCTACCGGTAGAATGCATAAGGAAAGCGGTGCGGTTAGTGGAAATTTCGTATTTTGAAGTTAGGCCACATTGTGTTTTGAACGTGGATTGCAGGCGAACGAGGTGACATATTGAAGCAAACTAAACGTAGATCTACTCATAACTACATTAAGAATCGAAAATGAACGAAACATTCGGAGTCCGTGACTATAAATTTTATCCGTTCAAAAACAATAAGGCTAACCATCACGTTTTTTCGCAAAAAAATTGACAATTTTTTTGTGTCGAAATTCCGGTTCAAAATGATTATAGGTAATGTATATAGGACGGTGAGCACGAATCTACCGGTAGAATGCATAAGGAAAGCGGTGGTTAGTGGAAATTTCGTATTTTGAAGTTAGGCCACATTGTGTTTTGAACGTGGATTGCAGGCGAACGAGGTGACATATTGAAGCAAACTAAACGTAGATCTACTCATAACTACATTAAGAATCGAAAATGAACGAAACATTAGGAATCCGTGACTATAAATTTTATCCGTTCAAAAACAATAAGGCTAACCATCACGTTTTTTTGCAAAAAAATTGACAAATTTTTTGTGTCGAAATTCCGGTTCAAAATGATTATAGGTAATGTATATAGGACGGTGAGCACGAATCTACCGGTAGAATGCATAAGGAAAGCGGTGGTTAGTGGAAATTTCGTATTATGAAGTTAGGCCACATTGTGTTTTGAACGTGGATTGCAGGCGAACGAGGTGACATATTGAAGCAAACTAAACGTAGATCTACTCATAATTACATTAAGAATCGAAAATAAACGAAACATTCGGAATCCGTGACTATAAATTTTATCCGTTCAAAAACAGTAAGGCTAACCATCACGTTTTTTCGCAAAAAATTGACAAATTGTTTGTGTCGAAATTCCGGTTCAAAATGATTATAGGTAATGTATATAGGACGGTGAGCACGAATCTACCGGTAGAATGCATAAGGAAAGCGGTGGTTAGTGGAAATTTCGTATTTTGAAGTTAGGCCACATTGTGTTTTGAACGTGGATTGCAGGCGAACGAGGTAACATATTGAAGCAAACTAAACGTAGATCTACTCATAATTACATTAAGAATCGAAAATGAACGAAACATTCGGAATCCGTGACTATAAATTTTATCCGTTCAAAAACAATAAGGCTAACCATCACGTTTTTTCGCAAAAAAATTGACAACTTTTTTCTGTCGAAATTCCGACTCAAAATGATTATAGGTAATGTATATAGGACGGTGAGCACGAATCTACCGGTAGAATGCATAAGGAAAGCGGTGGTTAGTGGAAATTTCGTATTTTGAAGTTAGGCCACATTGTGTTTTGAACGTGGATTGCAGGCGAACGAGGTAACATATTGAAGCAAACTAAACGTAGATCTACTCATAATTACATTAAGAATCGAAAATGAACGAAACATTCGGAATCCGTGACTATAAATTTCATCCGTTCAAAAACAATAAGGCTAACCCATCACGTTTTTTCGCAAAAAAATTGACAAATTTTTTGTGTCGAAATTCCGGTTCAAAATGATTATAGGTAATGTATATAGGACGGTGAGCACGAATCTACCGGTAGAATGCATAAGGAAAGCGGTGGTTAGTGGAAATTTCGTATTATGAAGTTAGGCCACATTGTGTTTTGAACGTGGATTGCAGGCGAACGAGGTGACATATTGAAGCAAACTAAACGTAGATCTACTCATAATTACATTAAGAATCGAAAATAAACGAAACATTCGGAATCCGTGACTATAAATTTTATCCGTTCAAAAACAGTAAGGCTAACCATCACGTTTTTTCGCAAAAAATTGACAACTTTTTTGTGTCGAAATTCCGGTTCAAAATGAATATAGGTATAATGTATATAGGACGGTGAGCACGAATCTACCGGTAGAATGCATAAGGAAAGCGGTGGTTAGTGGAAATTTCGTATTTTGAAGTTAGGCCACATTGTGTTTCGAACGTGGATTTCAGGCGAACGAGGTAACATATTGAAGCAAACTAAACGTAGATGTACTCATAATTACATTAAGAATCGAAAATAAACGAAACATTCGGAATCCGTGACTATAAATTTTATCCGTTCAAAAACAATAAGGCTAGCCATCACGTTTTTTTGCAAAAAAATTGACAAATTTTTTGTGTCGAAATTCCGGTTCAAAATGATTATAGGTAATGTATATAGGACGGTGAGCACGAATCTACCGGTAGAATGCATAAGGAAAGCGGTGGTTAGTGGAAATTTCGTATTTTGAAGTTAGGCCACATTGTGTTTTGAACGTGGATTGCAGGCGAACGAGGTGACATATTGAAGCAAACTAAACGTAGATCTACTCATAATTACATTAAGAATCGAAAATGAACGAAACATTAGGAATCCGTGACTATAAATTTTATCCGTTCAAAAACAATAAGGCTAACCATCACGTTTTTTTGCAAAAAAATTGACAAATTTTTTGTGTCGAAATTCCGGTTCAAAATGATTATAGGTAATGTATATAGGACGGTGAGCACGAATCTACCGGTAGAATGCATAAGGAAAGCGGTGGTTAGTGGAAATTTCGTATTTTGAAGTTAGGCCACATTGTGTTTTGAACGTGGATTGCAGGCGAACGAGGTAACATATTGAAGCAAACTAAACGTAGATCTACTCATAATTACATTAAGAATCGAAAATGAACGAAACATTCGGAATCCGTGACTATAAATTTCATCCGTTCAAAAACAATAAGGCTAACCCATCACGTTTTTTCGCAAAAAAATTGACAAATTTTTTGTGTCGAAATTCCGGTTCAAAATGATTATAGGTAATGTATATAGGACGGTGAGCACGAATCTACCGGTAGAATGCATAAGGAAAGCGGTGGTTAGTGGAAATTTCGTATTATGAAGTTAGGCCACATTGTGTTTTGAACGTGGATTGCAGGCGAACGAGGTGACATATTGAAGCAAACTAAACGTAGATCTACTCATAATTACATTAAGAATCGAAAATAAACGAAACATTCGGAATCCGTGACTATAAATTTTATCCGTTCAAAAACAGTAAGGCTAACCATCACGTTTTTTCGCAAAAAATTGACAACTTTTTTGTGTCGAAATTCCGGTTCAAAATGAATATAGGTATAATGTATATAGGACGGTGAGCACGAATCTACCGGTAGAATGCATAAGGAAAGCGGTGGTTAGTGGAAATTTCGTATTTTGAAGTTAGGCCACATTGTGTTTCGAACGTGGATTTCAGGCGAACGAGGTAACATATTGAAGCAAACTAAACGTAGATGTACTCATAATTACATTAAGAATCGAAAATAAACGAAACATTCGGAATCCGTGACTATAAATTTTATCCGTTCAAAAACAATAAGGCTAACCATCACGTTTTTTCGCAAAAAAATTGACAAATTTTTTGTGTCGAAATTCCGGTTCAAAATGATTATAGGTAATGTATATAGGACGGTGAGCACGAATCTACCGGTAGAATGCATAAGGAAAGCGGTGCGGTTAGTGGAAATTTCGTATTTTGAAGTTAGGCCACATTGTGTTTTGAACGTGGATTGCAGGCGAACGAGGTGACATATTGAAGCAAACTAAACGTAGATCTACTCATAACTACATTAAGAATCGAAAATGAACGAAACATTAGGAATCCGTGACTATAAATTTTATCCGTTCAAAAACAATAAGGCTAGCCATCACGTTTTTTTGCAAAAAAATTGACAAATTTTTTGTGTCGAAATTCCGGTTCAAAATGATTATAGGTAATGTATATAGGACGGTGAGCACGAATCTACCGGTAGAATGCATAAGGAAAGCGGTGGTTAGTGGAAATTTCGTATTTTGAAGTTAGGCCACATTGTGTTTTGAACGTGGATTGCAGGCGAACGAGGTGACATATTGAAGCAAACTAAACGTAGATCTACTCATAATTACATTAAGAATCGAAAATGAAACGAAACATTAGGAATCCGTGACTATAAATTTTATCCGTTCAAAAACAATAAGGCTAACCATCACGTTTTTTCGCAAAAAAATTGACAATTTTTTCTGTCGAAATTCCGACTCAAAATGATTATAGGTAATGTATATAGGACGGTGAGCACGAATCTACCGGTAGAATGCATAAGGAAAGCGGTGGTTAGTGGAAATTTCGTATTTTGAAGTTAGGCCACATTGTGTTTTGAACGTGGATTGCAGGCGAACGAGGTAACATATTGAAGCAAACTAAACGTAGATCTACTCATAATTACATTAAGAATCGAAAATGAACGAAACATTCGGAATCCGTGACTATAAATTTCATCCGTTCAAAAACAATAAGGCTAACCCATCACGTTTTTTCGCAAAAAAATTGACAAATTTTTTGTGTCGAAATTCCGGTTCAAAATGATTATAGGTAATGTATATAGGACGGTGAGCACGAATCTACCGGTAGAATGCATAAGGAAAGCGGTGGTTAGTGGAAATTTCGTATTATGAAGTTAGGCCACATTGTGTTTTGAACGTGGATTGCAGGCGAACGAGGTGACATATTGAAGCAAACTAAACGTAGATCTACTCATAATTACATTAAGAATCGAAAATAAACGAAACATTCGGAATCCGTGACTATAAATTTTATCCGTTCAAAAACAGTAAGGCTAACCATCACGTTTTTTCGCAAAAAATTGACAACTTTTTTGTGTCGAAATTCCGGTTCAAAATGAATATAGGTATAATGTATATAGGACGGTGAGCACGAATCTACCGGTAGAATGCATAAGGAAAGCGGTGGTTAGTGGAAATTTCGTATTTTGAAGTTAGGCCACATTGTGTTTCGAACGTGGATTTCAGGCGAACGAGGTAACATATTGAAGCAAACTAAACGTAGATGTACTCATAATTACATTAAGAATCGAAAATAAACGAAACATTCGGAATCCGTGACTATAAATTTTATCCGTTCAAAAACAGTAAGGCTAACCATCACGTTTTTTCGCAAAAAAATTGACAAATTTTTTGTGTCGAAATTCCGGTTCAAAATGATTATAGGTAATGTATATAGGACGGTGAGCACGAATCTACCGGTAGAATGCATAAGGAAAGCGGTGCGGTTAGTGGAAATTTCGTATTTTGAAGTTAGGCCACATTGTGTTTTGAACGTGGATTGCAGGCGAACGAGGTGACATATTGAAGCAAACTAAACGTAGATCTACTCATAACTACATTAAGAATCGAAAATGAACGAAACATTAGGAATCCGTGACTATAAATTTTATCCGTTCAAAAACAATAAGGCTAGCCATCACGTTTTTTTGCAAAAAAATTGACAAATTTTTTGTGTCGAAATTCCGGTTCAAAATGATTATAGGTAATGTATATAGGACGGTGAGCACGAATCTACCGGTAGAATGCATAAGGAAAGCGGTGGTTAGTGGAAATTTCGTATTTTGAAGTTAGGCCACATTGTGTTTTGAACGTGGATTGCAGGCGAACGAGGTGACATATTGAAGCAAACTAAACGTAGATCTACTCATAATTACATTAAGAATCGAAAATGAACGAAACATTAGGAATCCGTGACTATAAATTTTATCCGTTCAAAAACAATAAGGCTAACCATCACGTTTTTTTGCAAAAAAATTGACAAATTTTTTGTGTCGAAATTCCGGTTCAAAATGATTATAGGTAATGTATATAGGACGGTGAGCACGAATCTACCGGTAGAATGCATAAGGAAAGCGGTGGTTAGTGGAAATTTCGTATTTTGAAGTTAGGCCACATTGTGTTTTGAACGTGGATTGCAGGCGAACGAGGTAACATATTGAAGCAAACTAAACGTAGATCTACTCATAATTACATTAAGAATCGAAAATGAACGAAACATTCGGAATCCGTGACTATAAATTTCATCCGTTCAAAAACAATAAGGCTAACCCATCACGTTTTTTCGCAAAAAAATTGACAAATTTTTTGTGTCGAAATTCCGGTTCAAAATGATTATAGGTAATGTATATAGGACGGTGAGCACGAATCTACCGGTAGAATGCATAAGGAAAGCGGTGGTTAGTGGAAATTTCGTATTATGAAGTTAGGCCACATTGTGTTTTGAACGTGGATTGCAGGCGAACGAGGTGACATATTGAAGCAAACTAAACGTAGATCTACTCATAATTACATTAAGAATCGAAAATAAACGAAACATTCGGAATCCGTGACTATAAATTTTATCCGTTCAAAAACAGTAAGGCTAACCATCACGTTTTTTCGCAAAAAATTGACAACTTTTTTGTGTCGAAATTCCGGTTCAAAATGAATATAGGTATAATGTATATAGGACGGTGAGCACGAATCTACCGGTAGAATGCATAAGGAAAGCGGTGGTTAGTGGAAATTTCGTATTTTGAAGTTAGGCCACATTGTGTTTCGAACGTGGATTTCAGGCGAACGAGGTAACATATTGAAGCAAACTAAACGTAGATGTACTCATAATTACATTAAGAATCGAAAATAAACGAAACATTCGGAATCCGTGACTATAAATTTTATCCGTTCAAAAACAATAAGGCTAACCATCACGTTTTTTCGCAAAAAAATTGACAAATTTTTTGTGTCGAAATTCCGGTTCAAAATGATTATAGGTAATGTATATAGGACGGTGAGCACGAATCTACCGGTAGAATGCATAAGGAAAGCGGTGCGGTTAGTGGAAATTTCGTATTTTGAAGTTAGGCCACATTGTGTTTTGAACGTGGATTGCAGGCGAACGAGGTGACATATTGAAGCAAACTAAACGTAGATCTACTCATAACTACATTAAGAATCGAAAATGAACGAAACATTAGGAATCCGTGACTATAAATTTTATCCGTTCAAAAACAATAAGGCTAGCCATCACGTTTTTTTGCAAAAAAATTGACAAATTTTTTGTGTCGAAATTCCGGTTCAAAATGATTATAGGTAATGTATATAGGACGGTGAGCACGAATCTACCGGTAGAATGCATAAGGAAAGCGGTGGTTAGTGGAAATTTCGTATTTTGAAGTTAGGCCACATTGTGTTTTGAACGTGGATTGCAGGCGAACGAGGTGACATATTGAAGCAAACTAAACGTAGATCTACTCATAATTACATTAAGAATCGAAAATGAACGAAACATTAGGAATCCGTGACTATAAATTTTATCCGTTCAAAAACAATAAGGCTAACCATCACGTTTTTTTGCAAAAAAATTGACAAATTTTTTGTGTCGAAATTCCGGTTCAAAATGATTATAGGTAATGTATATAGGACGGTGAGCACGAATCTACCGGTAGAATGCATAAGGAAAGCGGTGGTTAGTGGAAATTTCGTATTTTGAAGTTAGGCCACATTGTGTTTTGAACGTGGATTGCAGGCGAACGAGATGACATATTGAAGCAAACTAAACGTAGATCTACTCATAATTACATTAAGAATCGAAAATAAACGAAACATTCGGAATCCGTGACTATAAATTTTATCCGTTCAAAAACAATAAGGCTAACCATCACGTTTTTCGCAAAAAAATTGACAAATTGTTTGTGTCGAAATTCCGGTTCAAAATGATTATAGGTAATGTATATAGGACGGTGAGCACGAATCTATCGGTAGAATGCATAACGAAAGCGGTGGTTAGTGGAAATTTCGTATTTTGAAGTTAAGCCACATTGTGTTTTGAACGTGGATTGCAGGCGAACGAGATGACATATTGAAGCAAACTAAACGAAGATCTACTCATAATTACATTAAGAATCGAAAATGAACGAAACATTCGGAATCCGTGACTATAAATTTTATCCGGTCAAAAACAATAAGGCTAACCATCACGTTTTTTCGCAAAAAAATTGACAAATTTTTTGTGTCGAAATTCCGGTTCAAAATGATTATAGGTAATGTATATAGGACGGTGAGCACGAATCTACCGGTAGAATGCATAAGGAAAGCGGTGCGGTTAGTGGAAATTTCGTATTTTGAAGTTAGGCCACATTGTGTTTTGAACGTGGATTGCAGGCGAACGAGGTGACATATTGAAGCAAACTAAACGTAGATCTACTCATAACTACATTAAGAATCGAAAATGAACGAAACATTCGGAATCCGTGACTATAAATTTTATCCGTTCAAAAACAATAAGGCTAACCATCACGTTTTTTCGCAAAAAAATTGACAAATTTTTTGTGTCGAAATTCCGGTTCAAAATGATTATAGGTAATGTATATAGGACGGTGAGCACGAATCTACCGGTAGAATGCATAAGGAAAGCGGTGGTTAGTGGAAATTTCGTATTTTGAAGTTAGGCCACATTGTGTTTTGAACGTGGATTGCAGGCGAACGAGGTGACATATTGAAGCAAACTAAACGTAGATCTACTCATAACTACATTAAGAATCGAAAATGAACGAAACATTAGGAATCCGTGACTATAAATTTTATCCGTTCAAAAACAATAAGGCTAACCATCACGTTTTTTTGCAAAAAAATTGACAAATTTTTTGTGTCGAAATTCCGGTTCAAAATGATTATAGGTAATGTATATAGGACGGTGAGCACGAATCTACCGGTAGAATGCATAAGGAAAGCGGTGCGGTTAGTGGAAATTTCGTATTTTGAAGTTAGGCCACATTGTGTTTTGAACGTGGATTGCAGGCGAACGAGGTGACATATTGAAGCAAACTAAACGTAGATCTACTCATAACTACATTAAGAATCGAAAATGAACGAAACATTCGGAGTCCGTGACTATAAATTTTATCCGTTCAAAAACAATAAGGCTAACCATCACGTTTTTTCGCAAAAAAATTGACAATTTTTTTGTGTCGAAATTCCGGTTCAAAATGATTATAGGTAATGTATATAGGACGGTGAGCACGAATCTACCGGTAGAATGCATAAGGAAAGCGGTGGTTAGTGGAAATTTCGTATTTTGAAGTTAGGCCACATTGTGTTTTGAACGTGGATTGCAGGCGAACGAGGTGACATATTGAAGCAAACTAAACGTAGATCTACTCATAACTACATTAAGAATCGAAAATGAACGAAACATTAGGAATCCGTGACTATAAATTTTATCCGTTCAAAAACAATAAGGCTAACCATCACGTTTTTTTGCAAAAAAATTGACAAATTTTTTGTGTCGAAATTCCGGTTCAAAATGATTATAGGTAATGTATATAGGACGGTGAGCACGAATCTACCGGTAGAATGCATAAGGAAAGCGGTGGTTAGTGGAAATTTCGTATTTTGAAGTTAGGCCACATTGTGTTTTGAACGTGGATTGCAGGCGAACGAGATGACATATTGAAGCAAACTAAACGTAGATCTACTCATAATTACATTAAGAATCGAAAATAAACGAAACATTCGGAATCCGTGACTATAAATTTTATCCGTTCAAAAACAATAAGGCTAACCATCACGTTTTTCGCAAAAAAATTGACAAATTGTTTGTGTCGAAATTCCGGTTCAAAATGATTATAGGTAATGTATATAGGACGGTGAGCACGAATCTACCGGTAGAATGCATAAGGAAAGCGGTGGTTAGTGGAAATTTCGTATTATGAAGTTAGGCCACATTGTGTTTTGAACGTGGATTGCAGGCGAACGAGGTGACATATTGAAGCAAACTAAACGTAGATCTACTCATAATTACATTAAGAATCGAAAATAAACGAAACATTCGGAATCCGTGACTATAAATTTTATCCGTTCAAAAACAGTAAGGCTAACCATCACGTTTTTTCGCAAAAAATTGACAACTTTTTTGTGTCGAAATTCCGGTTCAAAATGAATATAGGTATAATGTATATAGGACGGTGAGCACGAATCTACCGGTAGAATGCATAAGGAAAGCGGTGCGGTTAGTGGAAATTTCGTATTTTGAAGTTAGGCCACATTGTGTTTTGAACGTGGATTGCAGGCGAACGAGGTGACATATTGAAGCAAACTAAACGTAGATCTACTCATAACTACATTAAGAATCGAAAATGAACGAAACATTAGGAATCCGTGACTATAAATTTTATCCGTTCAAAAACAATAAGGCTAGCCATCACGTTTTTTTGCAAAAAAATTGACAAATTTTTTGTGTCGAAATTCCGGTTCAAAATGATTATAGGTAATGTATATAGGACGGTGAGCACGAATCTACCGGTAGAATGCATAAGGAAAGCGGTGCGGTTAGTGGAAATTTCGTATTTTGAAGTTAGGCCACATTGTGTTTTGAACGTGGATTGCAGGCGAACGAGGTGACATATTGAAGCAAACTAAACGTAGATCTACTCATAACTACATTAAGAATCGAAAATGAACGAAACATTCGGAATCCGTGACTATAAATTTTATCCGTTCAAAAACAATAAGGCTAACCATCACGTTTTTTCGCAAAAAAATTGACAAATTTTTTGTGTCGAAATTCCGGTTCAAAATGATTATAGGTAATGTATATAGGACGGTGAGCACGAATCTACCGGTAGAATGCATAAGGAAAGCGGTGGTTAGTGGAAATTTCGTATTTTGAAGTTAGGCCACATTGTGTTTTGAACGTGGATTGCAGGCGAACGAGGTGACATATTGAAGCAAACTAAACGTAGATCTACTCATAACTACATTAAGAATCGAAAATGAACGAAACATTAGGAATCCGTGACTATAAATTTTATCCGTTCAAAAACAATAAGGCTAACCATCACGTTTTTTTGCAAAAAAATTGACAAATTTTTTGTGTCGAAATTCCGGTTCAAAATGATTATAGGTAATGTATATAGGACGGTGAGCACGAATCTACCGGTAGAATGCATAAGGAAAGCGGTGCGGTTAGTGGAAATTTCGTATTTTGAAGTTAGGCCACATTGTGTTTTGAACGTGGATTGCAGGCGAACGAGGTGACATATTGAAGCAAACTAAACGTAGATCTACTCATAACTACATTAAGAATCGAAAATGAACGAAACATTCGGAGTCCGTGACTATAAATTTTATCCGTTCAAAAACAATAAGGCTAACCATCACGTTTTTTCGCAAAAAAATTGACAATTTTTTTGTGTCGAAATTCCGGTTCAAAATGATTATAGGTAATGTATATAGGACGGTGAGCACGAATCTACCGGTAGAATGCATAAGGAAAGCGGTGGTTAGTGGAAATTTCGTATTTTGAAGTTAGGCCACATTGTGTTTTGAACGTGGATTGCAGGCGAACGAGGTGACATATTGAAGCAAACTAAACGTAGATCTACTCATAACTACATTAAGAATCGAAAATGAACGAAACATTAGGAATCCGTGACTATAAATTTTATCCGTTCAAAAACAATAAGGCTAACCATCACGTTTTTTTGCAAAAAAATTGACAAATTTTTTGTGTCGAAATTCCGGTTCAAAATGATTATAGGTAATGTATATAGGACGGTGAGCACGAATCTACCGGTAGAATGCATAAGGAAAGCGGTGGTTAGTGGAAATTTCGTATTTTGAAGTTAGGCCACATTGTGTTTTGAACGTGGATTGCAGGCGAACGAGATGACATATTGAAGCAAACTAAACGTAGATCTACTCATAATTACATTAAGAATCGAAAATAAACGAAACATTCGGAATCCGTGACTATAAATTTTATCCGTTCAAAAACAATAAGGCTAACCATCACGTTTTTCGCAAAAAAATTGACAAATTGTTTGTGTCGAAATTCCGGTTCAAAATGATTATAGGTAATGTATATAGGACGGTGAGCACGAATCTACCGGTAGAATGCATAAGGAAAGCGGTGGTTAGTGGAAATTTCGTATTTTGAAGTTAGGCCACATTGTGTTTTGAACGTGGATTGCAGGCGAACGAGATGACATATTGAAGCAAACTAAACGAAGATCTACTCATAATTACATTAAGAATCGAAAATGAACGAAACATTCGGAATCCGTGACTATAAATTTTATACGGTCAAAAACAATAAGGCTAACCATCACGTTTTTTCGCAAAAAAATTGACAACTTTTTTCTGTCGAAATTCCGACTCAAAATGATTATAGGTAATGTATATAGGACGGTGAGCACGAATCTACCGGTAGAATGCATAAGGAAAGCGGTGGTTAGTGGAAATTTCGTATTATGAAGTTAGGCCACATTGTGTTTTGAACGTGGATTGCAGGCGAACGAGGTGACATATTGAAGCAAACTAAACGTAGATCTACTCATAATTACATTAAGAATCGAAAATAAACGAAACATTCGGAATCCGTGACTATAAATTTTATCCGTTCAAAAACAGTAAGGCTAACCATCACGTTTTTTCGCAAAAAATTGACAACTTTTTTGTGTTGAAATTCCGGTTCAAAATGAATATAGGTATAATGTATATAGGACGGTGAGCACGAATCTACCGGTAGAATGCATAAGGAAAGCGGTGGTTAGTGGAAATTTCGTATTTTGAAGTTAGGCCACATTGTGTTTTGAACGTGGATTGCAGGCGAACGAGGTGACATATTGAAGCAAACTAAACGTAGATCTACTCATAATTACATTAAGAATCGAAAATGAACGAAACATTCGGAATCCGTGACTATAAATTTTATCCGTTCAAAAACAGTAAGGCTAACCATCACGTTTTTTCGCAAAAAATTGACAACTTTTTTGTGTTGAAATTCCGGTTCAAAATGAATATAGGTATAATGTATATAGGACGGTGAGCACGAATCTACCGGTAGAATGCATAAGGAAAGCGGTGGTTAGTGGAAATTTCGTATTTTGAAGTTAGGCCACATTGTGCTTTGAACGTGGATTGCAGGCGAACGAGGTGACATATTGAAGCAAACTAAACGTAGATCTACTCATAATTACATTAAGAATCGAAAATAAACGAAACATTCGGAATCCGTGACTATAAATTTTATCCGTTCAAAAACAGTAAGGCTAACCATCACGTTTTTTCGCAAAAAATTGACAACTTTTTTGTGTTGAAATTCCGGTTCAAAATGAATATAGGTATAATGTATATAGGACGGTGAGCACGAATCTACCGGTAGAATGCATAAGGAAAGCGGTGGTTAGTGGAAATTTCGTATTTTGAAGTTAGGCCACATTGTGCTTTGAACGTGGATTGCAGGCGAACGAGATGACATATTGAAGCAAACTAAACGTAGATCTACTCATAATTACATTAAGAATCGAAAATGAACGAAACATTCGGAATCCGTGACTATAAATTTTATCCGTTCAAAAACAATAAGGCTAGCCATCACGTTTTTCGCAAAAAAATTGACAAATTTTTTGTGTCGAAATTCCGGTTCAAAATGATTATAGGTAATGTATATAGGACGGTGAGCACGAATCTACCGGTAGAATGCATAAGGAAAGCGGTGGTTAGTGGAAATTTCGTATTTTGAAGTTAGGCCACATTGTGTTTTGAACGTGGATTGCAGGCGAACGAGGTGACATATTGAAGCAAACTAAACGTAGATCTACTCATAATTACATTAAGAATCGAAAATGAACGAAACATTCGGAATCCGTGACTATAAATTTTATCCGTTCAAAAACAATAAGGCTAACCATCACGTTTTTCGCAAAAAACTTGACAAATTTTTTGTGTCGAAATTCCGGTTCAAAATGATTATAGGTAATGTATATAGGACGGTGAGCACGAATCTACCGGTAGAATGCATAAGGAAAGCGGTGGTTAGTGGAAATTTCGTATTTTGAAGTTAGGCCACATTGTGTTTTGAACGTGGATTGCAGGCGAACGAGGTGACATATTGAAGCAAACTAAACGTAGATCTACTCATAATTACATTAAGAATCGAAAATGAACGAAACATTCGGAATCCGTGACTATAAATTTTATCCGTTCAAAAACAATAAGGCTAACCATCACGTTTTTCGCAAAAAACTTGACAAATTTTTTGTGTCGAAATTCCGGTTCAAAATGATTATAGGTAATGTATATAGGACGGTGAGCACGAATCTACCGGTAGAATGCATAAGGAAAGCGGTGGTTAGTGGAAATTTCGTATTTTGAAGTTAGGCCACATTGTGTTTTGAACGTGGATTGCAGGCGAACGAGATGACATATTGAAGCAAACTAAACGAAGATCTACTCATAATTACATTAAGAATCGAAAATGAACGAAACATTCGGAATCCGTGACTATAAATTTTATCCGTTCAAAAACAATAAGGCTAACCATCACGTTTTTTCTCAAAAAAATTGACAAATTTTTTGTGTAGAAATTCCGGTTCAAAATGATTATAGGTAATGTATATAGGACGGTGAGCACGAATCTACCGGTAGAATGCATAAGGAAAGCGGTGGTTAGTGGAAATTTCGTATTTTGAAGTTAGCGCACATTGTGTTTTGAACGTGGATTGCAGGCGAACGAGGTGACATATTGAAGCAAACTAAACGTAGATCTACTCATAATTACATTAAGAATCGAAAATAAACGAAACATTCGGAATCCGTGACTATAAATTTTATCCGTTCAAAAACAGTAAGGCTAGCCATCACGTTTTTTCGCAAAAAAATTGACAAATTTTTTGTGTCGAAATTCCGGTTCAAAATGATTATAGGTAATGTATATAGGACGGTGAGCACGAATCTACCGGTAGAATGCATAAGGAAAGCGGTGGTTAGTGGAAATTTCGTATTTTGAAGTTAGGCCACATTGTGCTTTGAACGTGGATTGCAGGCGAACGAGATGACATATTGAAGCAAACTAAACGTAGATCTACTCATAATTACATTAAGAATCGAAAATGAACGAAACATTCGGAATCCGTGACTAAAAATTTTATCCGTTCAAAAACAATAAGGCTAGCCATCACGTTTTTCGCAAAAAAATTGACAAATTTTTTGTGTCGAAATTCCGGTTCAAAATGATTATAGGTAATGTATATAGGACGGTGAGCACGAATCTACCGGTAGAATGCATAAGGAAAACGGTGGTTAGTGGAAATTTCGTATTTTGAAGTTAGCGCACATTGTGTTTTGAACGTGGATTGCAGGCGAACGAGGTGACATATTGAAGCAAACTAAACGTAGATCTACTCATAATTACATTAAGAATCGAAAATAAACGAAATATTCGGAATCCGTGACTATAAATTTTATCCGTTCAAAAACAGTAAGGCTAGCCATCACGTTTTTTCGCAAAAAAATTGACAACTTTTTTTTATTCGTCTAGTGCTTGGCCGCCAGTATTTAAGGTTCCTTTAAACAAAGTCCTGTATTCTTATTTGTAGTGCAAATGATATTGAGATGCACCTAAATTAACATCTTTAACTAGAGTGTAAAATCTGTCTTATATGTATGGGTGCAGAACTTGTAGGCTCTTATGTGTTCTTTTATAAATGCCGAAGAAGGAAAGATAGGTGAAATTATTTGGAATAAACTCAATTTTGTGTGTTGATCTTCAGAAACAAATTAAAATACGGTGGAAAAATAGAAGTTAATTGGACACACACTGCGGAAAAACCAAATACGTGAACGTTCCTCAGTCACATGGATGATAAAGTAGAGTTGTCATCAAATTTAGTGGAACTGCAAATTAAAGGTGAAATTGAAGTTGAAGAAGAACCCAAGACTGATATTCGCCGCAAATTTTATACTGGAATAACCGATATAGTTTTAGATTACGTAGCTCGTAGAAATAATTCACCCCGCCTTGTTTTATTTTGTTGGCGAAGTAACAACAATAAGAAAATTATCTTCGTTTCTTTCTGATGATTTTTGTTTTTTGTAATCGAAGAAATTTCTGGAATAATGGAAAATGGGTGTGGCGAAAATGAAAAATGGAGTTCAATATTCTTTCGAAAATATTAACTCGCCAAGACGGACACTCTGTGAATTTTAACCTTAAGCGTAAATAAAAATCAAATATTTTCTCTTTGGCATTAAATTATTTATTCACACGTAAAATTTTTTTTTATCATTATTTGTTTTCAATATTTATATGATAAGAAAGTTGATTTGTAATCTATATACGGGACGGTAACACTCATCCACGTGGTTTAAATTTGTCAATGCACCCTAGATAGATATAATGAATTATTACAAAAAACACTTAATTATAAATATTATGTATGTATGCTGATTTTTATGTATCGTAGCAAGTCGGAGAAGTTGAATCTCACTTTAAAATAACAAAGCGATGAGACCACTTCTCCACTTACTCCAAATACTGCTTGGGTTTTATCTACATATATATTTATCACTTCTTATGTAATACAAAAAAAAAAAATATGGCTACTTTTTCACTTTGAAATTCGAGGATATTTCGGGTAAATGGCTCAAAAAGAGGGTATAATTAGATCTGACAATCATTATTCGTTCCGAATCGGAATTTTTGTATTTGAGGATAAATGATCGGTTGATTTATGATTAAAAATGCCATGATCTGATATACCCACGAATTGAACCACCCATATCACACGTGTTGCTATATACTCGATACCTGATGATATACCAAAAATATCTCACACATTTAATTTTTGAAACTAATTTAAAAAAAAAATTAGTTTAAAATGTACGAGGAACTACAAACTCACTGTTGATCGGACACATTTTAAATTCGATACTAAATTAATGAAAATAAATTGTATCGACTTTATATATTCGTTTAGTGTCCCCAAAAAAAACTCTGATATCTGATAAGAAGTTGTGAATTTGTATGGGTGTCTATGGAAATTTATTGGAAATATATTACAGCGATTTTCTTATCGCAAACTTTAGAGTGTGATTGATAATCACCGGTATCAATTTTTTATTTCTTTTTTTTTTTGGAATACGTATTTGACGATAAAGCCCCATATTACAAATATAGATGAATATTTTTTTTTGTTAAAAGTCACGCACGCAAAATTATTGCCGTGGTAGTTGCGGTTAATGTCAACCAAATTTCAACTTTTCTGTCATCATTTGCATCAAAAACTCATTAAAGTTGTACAATGCCAACCATAAAATAAAGATCCCCTTAAAATATATACCAGCCCCGTACAACACGCCATCACATTTCGTTTTGTTATTCACAACGCTTCTTCTGATTAGAAGGATCTGAAAACTTGTGATATATCTTAATGTTTCTTGTAATATTCTTACATTACCATAAAATTTGTTAACGAGCAATGCTTAATAAAAAAAACGAACGGGGTTCAAGTTCCACCTTAAATCGTAAATGTTTGGTAAAAAATAAGGTCAAAAATTAAAAATCACGTATGATGACATCGCTAATTACAAGAAGTCGATGGTTATCCAAACACTGCAGTTCCTTGCGGATTTCGTGCATTTTGCGAGTGTGATTTTGGCGGCGATGGAAAAATTTGAAATTGCTTTTAGCGATATAGAGTAAACCCGTAATTTAACGAACTCCGATTTAACGGTACGCTCGATTTAATGGACAATTTTTTATTTTCCATTTTTCGGTGGATGGGTTCGTGGATTCTTAAATGATTTTTGGAAAAAGTTCCGGAATATGGCCACCTGGGGTTTGTGGGATGGAAATGAGATTCTTAAATGATTTATGAATTTTGTTTTAGAATATGGCCACCTGGACGGAACTCAGGCAATTCAACAAATTTAATTTGTTTAATGGAAATGAGATTCATTAATGATTTCTAGATGACGTTTTTTAATATGGCCACCTGGAACGGGACACGGCTATTACTTAACCGATAATGATGGAATGCGGCACGCTGGATAAATATGGGATTATCCAGAGGATGAGAAACCAAATCATAATTTTGGAGAGTGTGATTATTGGTTGTTTTATGGGATTAACTCCCAGACCATTATGCTCTTATATTGCAAGTACGTCAAAAGTACAAATTTCCGCTTGGTTCGAAAGATTCTGGAAATATCAAGGCCTTAGAAGAAATCATATTCCATGTTCCCGTGAACAGTTTTCGAGGTCTTTGTTGATAAGGATACTCCGTAACGTGATTTTTTGTGAGAGTAGCTACTTGGTCTACTAATTACATGAGTGGGTCACGTACTGGTGATAGATGTTAAGGAATCCAGGCTTATCCGAAATATGTTAACATCACGATCCGCTTGCTTGAACAAAAACGAATGCTTATTACCGAGTTCCGCTCAATTTTAAATCACCACGTTCCATCCCAGGTATCCATATTCCAGAATTCCTTCCCAAAATCATTTAAGAATCCCATTTCCTTCTAACATACCAAATCCCAACATAATCGGCTGAGAAATGCCTGAATTCCGTCCCAGATTAAATTCGATGGAACAGATTAAATTTAAAAACATTTGGATTTAACGGACTCCCCAATTAGTCTGTTAAATCGAGGATTTTCTGTATAACATTTTACGTTAAAAAGTCACGTAATCAACGCAACAATTTAACGCAACATTTAACATACAAGTATTTACCGCAGCGTGTAACATGACCCCAAAACTAGTCCCCTAAATGTTTTACCAAACATAAAAAAATCAAATTAAAAACAAAAAGTTGGGCCGAGTGGTCTAACGCGCTTATTGAATTCAAAGAGGGTGGTTTACAGGACTAACATCGTCCACCCCCCTCCCCCTTCTACTCCATAGGAATACAAACGATGTTAGCAGTCCTCTATCAGCCTCTGTTAGTTATTTTCTATCAGCCGGAACTAATATTAAACTAGTCGGAAAAATTAAAAGCCCCCGGAACCAGAGTTTTATCAGTAGAAACAACTAGGAGCTTGCAGAATAGACACTATACGCTTTAGATGGTTTTGCAACATATAAACTTTCAGCCGGAGCCATAACCACTAGCTGAAACCACTACAATTACTGAAGTTACATGCGTTGGACTTAAATAATGGCCGACCGAAACTTAACGATAATTTAACATGGGAAACAGCAACCCAACCGAAATTACGACTGTTCAGAACAACACAACATAAAATAATGAGACTACAATATTTCCGGATACTCGACACCATCGCAAATATTTTTTATTTACAATACGGAATCATCATGCGTTGTCTAGGCCAATGATGGCTGACCGACCACCAGGGGTTTCTACGATACCCTCAGAAAAAAACATAGAGGCGCAATATTAAAAATATTGCGAAAGCGACAACTAGATTGTCGCTATACAAATAAATCCCTATCTGGACGAGCGCCAAGAGATAAAAGGGGTGTACAAGAAGGCGATGAAAGACATCCGGGATATGGAATAGGACATTTCCAAGCTTGAACAGGACATCCAGGAACATCACGTCCAAGTTTCGATACGGCAGTAAAGAAACTCACTGAACCATTGAACCAGCTCAAACATCAAGGTCCAACCCCTCTACAAGAACTACTCCGTCAACAAGATATCGGAATGCGTTTAATGTCATACAAATACTTCACCGACGATTACTACGGGACCATAATATCCGAAGTAGAGTCTCTAATAATCAAAATGGAGCAAGAGTTAACTAAACCATCTACATCAACATCGCCCGCGGAATTACCAAAAGTGTAAATACTCGTCGTATTTCAACGCGATTACATCTCTGCACAACATACAACATCAATCGAATATCAGAAACCTATGCATGACACCATCATCGAGATGCTGCTGATCGTTTTGAAAACAGCCTCGATTGCCCACGCGAAATGCCACCGTTAAAGAACTGCTTAGAGTTCTTATTGAGAAGGTTTCAAGCGTTGGAAACCTCCGGATTGAACAAACCAGTAACTTCACGGGCAGCCAAACCTGAGTACTAGGTCCAGCGGAAAGTACTCATCAATACGGAGATCGGCCACCAGTGGCTGATTACACCAAAATCTATGATCACAAGACGAATTGATTTCATCAACAGAATAAGAATCTGCACAAATTGCTTGTTGAATAACAAGAACTGGGTATGTAACGAAAAACCCACAAGTGTCACCTGCAACAACAGACATCATCAGCTGATCAACGACCTGAACAAAAGGGTATCAATCGACGTATGTGAAGTTATCCCCGGATTCTATCCCCGAAATTTAAAAAAATTAATTAGGCAACACTAATATAATTATATCCCTCTAACTCATATGTGAAGTTAGCCCCGCCCCGTTTTATATTATATTTCATTACAAATAGACTTCATATGTGAAGTTATCCCCCATATAATAAAATATGAAAAATAAAAATGTTTATTAAAATTATTTTAATTCAGAAAACACAAAAAATAAATCTTATAATTTAATAAAATTAAGTAAAATAATTTTTAAAATGGCTCATAAATTTGTCAGATTATAATTATAGGACGGAACATACATATTTCACATTTAAGAAACACACGAAAAAAACGTACCGTTCCAACCTTGAGAAATTAGGCTCCGAGCAAAATATTTCCATATAATTTATTTTGGACCCAACGTGATATTTTAATTTGACATGTAACAAGTATTAATTTGTCGCATGAAACCTATATGGTTTTGAGATGGTCAGACCCTTACGTCACTTTTCGCCAAATATGAATAAAATCGTACCGTTGCAACCTAGCGAAATTAGACTCCGAGCAAAATATTTCCTTATAATTTATTTTGGATCAAAAGTGATATTTTAATTTGACATGTAAAAAGTATTAATTTGTCGGATCAGAGCTATATGGTTTTGTGATGGCCAGACCCTAACGTCACTTTTTGCGAAATATGAATAAAATAGTAACGTTGCAACCTAGCGAAATTAAATATGTCTAAATATGCATAATTTTGCTAGGTTGCAACGGTACGATTTTGTACATAATTGGCAAAAAGTGACGTTAGGGTCTGACTATCTCAAAACCATTTAATTTCGCTAGGTTGCAACAGTACGATTTTATTCATATTTCGCAAAAAGTGACTTAAGGGTCTGACCATCTCAAAACCATATAGTTCTAATTTGACAAATTAATACTTTTTACATGTCAAATTAAAATATCACTTTTGGTCCAAAATAAATTATATGGAAATATTTTGCTCGGAGCCCAATTTCTCAAGGTTGGAACATTTTAAAAATTATTTTACTTCATTTTATTAAATTATAAGATTTATTATTTGTGTTTTCTGAATTAAAATAATTTTAATAAAATTTTTTTTTCATATAATAAAATTCGGGGATAACTTCACATATGAAGTCTATTTGTAATGAAATATAATATAAAATGGGGCGGGGCTAACTTCACACATGAGTTAGAGGGATATAATTATGTTAGTGCTGCCTGATTAATTTTTTTTTTAATTTCGGGGATAGAATCCGGGGATAACTTCACATACGTTATCAATCGGCATCTTGAAGGGTATTCAAACAACATTATCGGCAACAGCCGTTTGTGGCGTTCCAACCAATGTACGAGCTTTAATAGATCCAGGATCACAAGTCTCTTTGATTACGGAAACCACGGTTCCGCGTCTTTGTATACCACTGCAACAAACCACGGTAAATATATCAGGAATTTATGTACCCGAACTATCAATAGAACGAAGCCAGAAAGATAGTAGGTGGAGTAAATTGGTTTTGGCCAGCCGAGACCAGAGTGGGAGATATATTGTTCAAATCGCATTTAAAGAACATCAAGTAGGCCAATTGGGACACTCTAGACATCGAGCACTCCAACGTTTCTTACAATTGGAGAAAAAATTGGAAGCCGGTAAGACCCAATAAAGGGAACTATTATCTACCTCACCATGCGATGTTGAAAAACATCAGAGTTATCAAACCATCATTTTGAGAGAAAATAAACATCAACCTTTGCAAGAATACCAACTCACTACCATTGAAGAAGCTCAAAAACTGCAATCACAATTAGTAGAACTAGTAAATATTAGAGCGTCTTGGCAGAGATTCCGGATGATGAAATCATGATCGGTGATCTTACTTTCACCGACGAACAGCCGATTAAAACATTAGAAATTCGTTATAATCCAACGGGAAATGTCAAAAATTTTCGACCCACTGGGATGGCTGGCACCACTAACCATTAGTTGCAAACTCATGTATCAGGCAATGTTGGGGGGGAGTCCTTAAATGAAAGTCAAGCCATCCAGATACTGCGATACCTTAATTATGCCACAAAGAACTGCAAGATTGAGCTACACGGATTTGGTGATGCAAAATCACCGTAAACTACCAAATAACCGAAGCCGATTATTAACGGCAAAAACTAGAGTGGCTCAAAAGTAACAAAAAGTAACTAAAACCACGAACATAGCCTTATGGACCGATTCCATGATCACACTGGCACGTATTCAAAAACCTCTTCGCAACCTCTTGCTAAACCGGCTCGCAGAGATTCAGACCATCAACGACAAACAATCATGGAAACATATTCGGTCGGAAGATAATCCCGCAGACTGTGCATCTGGAGAGGTGAACGCAAAAAAAATTAGATCACTGGACAGTTGGTGGAGGGGACCCAGTTTTCTGCTGAACAAGGAACCATATGAGGGGGCCATCCCTGGACAAAAACAACGCAATTCGGGTAGGAGGTAGACTGGAAAATTCAAAGATCCCGTATGAAGAATGACATCCGGTTATAATGCCATACAAGGGACAATTTACCGACTTGGGATGGGAGTAATTCTCTGACTTTGGCATATATTTGCAAACGGTTCTGGATCATCAGAGGCCAATGCCATCGATTCAAGGTTAAAACCTCGGAACAGCTCATGGGAAACCTGTCTGGTCCTAAAAATCGAAATAGGATTATTTAGGAAAAACTTCACGTGTTTGCACAATCGGCGGAAGTTTTTCCTAAATCCTAAAACTATTTGTAGGTGTGCGTGAATATGATATACTTTTTCGGATAAAACGATAAATCCAATAATTTAACCATTTATAGAAAGCTATTATAGCCAAGCTAGTTTTAAAAATTTGAAATCCGGAAAATTTTTGTAAAATCCATCAATAGAAGATATTTTGACATATAGCTACACGATGACATCATTCTAACTAGTTTATATGAGTCCTTTTTCAAAAATATAAAGAACCTTTCATTGTTGTATTGCCAGTTCCGAACCATTTAAGCTGTCGGACGTTTGCTTACCTTTAGCAAACGTCCGACAGCTTAAATGATTCGGAACTGGCAATACAACAATGAAAGGTTCTTTATATTTTTGAAAAAGGAAGACCATTCTAAAATATATCGGATTCAAAAAAATTTAAAACCTAAACTAATTTTAGATTGATTATCTTAATAACTGTCGCAGTGAACTTTGTTTTAATAATCAATTAATTTGTTCATGTCTTGGATCGATTTATTGAAATAAAATTATCGAATTACATATTGTTTAGTGTAAACCAAAACAGTTTGAACTTTTATCTGTTGTTAATTTAAACAATATTCTTTACCAAAAAAACACTAAAATATTGAATATAATTTGAATTTTAAAAATTATGAAAAACTGTTGCTATAATTATAAAATATATTTTCTCAAATCTGTTTACTTTAAAATGAGAGATTCCTAAATGACAACAAATAATTTAAAATTACTGCTATAACCATTTTAAACTCGGTATATATTTTTATCCTTTCAAGGCTAAATTATATCCTTTGAGAAACAAAAACCAATCTTGCTTAGTATGAAAATATTATTAAAAAACATATTTTAAGTAAATAACAAACAGTTGTCAAACATTTTCCCATAAGCATTTTTCACAATCAAAAAAACCTACTAACAAATTCTATGCGCACTTTTCCGAGCATTTTTCCTAGTGATAGAAATACCGCTGCCAAATACTAAGCGCACTTTTGAGTTGTTCTGGATCAAAACTAACAGATAAACCATTTCATTGAAAAGCTAGGGCCTTGGGTGTTCTAGTATATAAATTTCATAAAAGTTAATTTGGGTATCGTATGATTTATTTGGGCATTTTCCGTAAATCTAGAAAAACCCCAACCAATTTCTAATCTGGTTTGTTCGTTGAATTTGCGACTCCTACTTTTAGCGTTTGCTATTTATAGTGAAATTGCATAGTTCTTTTTTAACTCACTTCAGCTTTAGTACAAATCCTTTAAGGTCGTGTAAGGCACGTGTTAAACTCTTTCGATTTATATTGGTAAATTAAAGTATGATAAGTTTATAAATACTTATTATGCTTTCCACCAAATAAGATGAGCATCTTTGCATTAGGTATATATACACGGGTGCAAAAAAGTCGCACATTGCTCAGTTTTTCACAAAAGTTCGAAAAGTTCGAAAAATGCTCGGAAAAACCATACGATACGCAAATTGACCTCTTCACTAATTTTGTTTACTAAAACACCCTGGGCCCCTAGACTTTTCTATGGAACGGTGTTTATCTGTTAGTTTTGATCCAGAACAACTGAAAAGTGCGCTTAATATTTGGCAGCGATATTTCTACCACTAAGAAAAATGCTCGGAAAAACCATACGATACGTAAATTGACCTCTTCACTAATTTTGTTTACTAAAACACCCGAAGCCCCTAGATTTTTCTCCGGAACGGTGCTTATCTGTTAGTTTTGATCCAGAATAACTGAAAAGTGCGCTTAATATTTGGCAGCGGTATTTCTACCAGTAAGAAAAATGCTCGGAAAAACCATACGATACGCAAATTGACCTCTTCACTAATTTTGTTTACTAAAACACCCGGAGCCCCTAGATTTTTCTATGGAACGGTGCTTATCTGTTAGTTTTGATCCAGAACAGCTCAAAAGTGTGCTTAATATTTGGCAGCGGTATTTCTACCACTAGAAAAAATGCTCGGGAAAACCATACGATACGCAAATTGACCTCTTCACTAATTTTGTTTACTAAAACACCCTGGGCCCCTAGACTTTTCTATGGAACTATGTTTGTTTGTTAGTTAAATGAGAAGTTTCTCAGTTATTTGAAGTTAGTATGAAAGGGTTTCTGTTAAATTATAGGCAATATCTCAAATACGAAAATAGATAAATCAGTATGTTAGTATAATATTTACAGAACTCCCATTTATTATGAATATTCGTTATAAGCAGTTTTACAAATTCTAGTCAAACAAAATTAATGTTTTTGTTTGTTTAAGAATTTAATTTTTGAAGGGATGATGATTTTCGGTTGGATTGGAACTTTATTAACTCGAAAGTACACATAGGATTTCTTTATTATAAAAAACGTGTAAAGCATTATTGTAAACTTATTTATATCATTTTATATAAATTATAATTTACTCGTTTATACGAAGTATTACGCATACATTGAAACAAAAATGGCTGATTTAGATTTTTAGGAAAGTTTAGGAAATACTTCACTATCATCTGGTCCTCGAGTCACTGTAACTCGACCATTCACATACACTGGAGTGGATTATGCAGGACCCATTACATACGGACTAGCAGAGGCCGTGTAAATAATTCCTACAAGGGGTATATCTGCATCTTCATCTGCCTCGGAATGATTCGTACGTTGCCTTCAACACCACACTTCGGGGGACTATATTAAGCAGGAGTAAAATTCATAAACACTCATCTTAAAAAATGTATAGGCAATACGAGGTTAACATTCGAGGAATTGACAACTTTACTAAACCAGATCGAAGCGTGCCCAAACTCCAGGCCACTCTGTCCAATAACTGAGGATCCAGAATACCTAGAGGTGTTAACACCAGGGCATTTCTTAATTGGAAATGCACTCACAGCCCCTCCAGGAACCTTTTGGAATAAATGGGCAACGGATTACTTACATCGTCTATCATCGACAAAGGAGACATTATCTTATTACCGGCAGGGATGGACTAAGCTGGGTCGTAACTGTGAAAACCACTGACCAGCCTATCCAACAACCGATAAGTGAGGCAGATAGTGAGAAGATACAGGACATAGCGAACCATTCCGCTCGCCGCAAACAACCAAGTCGTCTCGCAAAACAGAATCGAAGTCCAGTCAATCATACTAGTCGACGTTTATTACTGCCTTGTGCAGTAATTTGTGTCACCAGTTCGGTACATACTCATCCATTCGGAAGAGAATCGTATGCCACACAACCTCAATCATCAGTGATAATCAAGGAATGGCCCAACTCATAAATATACATGGAAAAGGGTCTTACTCAGCTTGAAATAGCCTGCGGCCATGTAATCACCATCCAATGTGACCTCCTAATAAAAGACAACGAGCTCCTGAAACGCAACGAGTGCAACTATCACAGAAGAAAGCGAGGATAGGGCGATACCATTGGAAAAATAGCTGGGGGCATGTTCGGGATTCTATCTCAAAGAGAAGCGGAGCAGTATAAAGAACAGTTTGAACAAATTCCACGCAATGAAGGATACACCTTAAAATTGTTAAAAAATCAAAAAACTATCATCGAGAATACGGTGAAATTATTCAAACACAGCAGCGATATAACCGCCCAACCATTAAAACAACTCGTGAACGCATACCAACGCCTGAAACACGAGTTAACCGCACTGAACGACTACCGGAACGAGTACCGGACGTTTCAAGACAAAGCGTTAGCTTGGTGTTACCTCCCGTGCAGCTGGAACAAGAACTGGCGAACCTATTGAAGCATATGCCAAAATCAACTATTCTTCCCGGGCAAGGACTCTTGGAGTCAAATGCCATCATCGCTCTCGAATTGCCATTAGTTCAAGCATGGACTTACCACTTATATGAAGTAATTCTGGTTCCAGTCATCATTAATAACATTCAGCTGCGCGAATATTGTCAACAACAAAATATTTACTTGTCGGCCAATAATAGATACCTTTGAAGCCCTCATCATACACCTCGTGATGAAAAAGTTGGACCCAGATACTTTGGAGAAATATGAAAGCAACCATTCCTAAACTGGACTATTGCAAGAAGATTCCAAACACTGGAGGCAGTCGGAGGACTAAAACAGAACATCACACGGTTGACCAAACCAAAGATCATCGTGACACGGAAAAGTTTCGTAAACTCTAAGACCCTCAGCAAATCGGCAGCGGGATAAATACAATGCGACTGATTGCAGGTATTGTGGAGGACGGCATCATTCTCTTAAGGAGTGCATTCATGTTCAAAATTGTAACGGAATGAAATCACATTCACATCGAATGTAAATGTCACCTCGAATGTGAATGTCGCAAGATTCCCATCATGTATTATCATAAAGCTGCCATCGCACTGAGTAATGAATTTAGGGAAGACTTCTAAGTGGAATGATCTTATTGTACATCAAGCTGCGATCAGATACCCGAAACAAGAAGTAGTGACATGTTTTCACAAGCTGGAAGGTGTTAAACATTTGTTTCACCAAATAACAAATGGAGTTATTTCGGCGGACGAGCAATTGCCAGTTGTGTCAACAAAGTTGCTACACATTCAAGGTAGACTGGATCGCATCTGAGCTACACACCCTTTACAAACGGTAATCGACGAGATGGTATTGGCTGTAAGGGATTTGTGGGAACTAGGAAAGTTTTTAAAAGTAACCGAAAAGTTACAAGGAGCTGCAAGACGCTTACATTTCTTAAAGATTATTTCAGATGAAGCACACGCTATATTAGATCTGGAGAAAATCCCACATAGGCTTAACTCATCGCACTCGAACACGTAACTCGTAAGCAGTATGCACGGATAGTTCACAAATTAGATCGAAACCAACGTGAGTTTGAAGATTTGGGAGCGGAGACATTTAATGAACCACCGTTTATGCGCAAAACGGGGATATACATTGAATCGTCATCAGCTAAAAGAAATGAGGGCCAAGTAATTGATAATAATGTAAGAACTATCGAAAGTATCGCAAGCAACGTTACCATCTGTGTTTGCTCAATGGACAGCACGATCAACGGAAAATGAAATTAAGGGCGGTTTTATCATGAGAGGAGAAGTTTAAAAAACTATAACCTTACCGTTTCTTAAGAATCACAAGAATTCTCTTTTTGTAAAATTAAATTAACAACATCAAAAGAAAGAGGGGCAGGATTAGAGTTGCTAAATAATATTCCCGAAAATGAAATTCCCTAATAAAATTCTTTAGTACCTTCCATCTCGATTTACTTAAGGCCATTCCATTTATTCCATCTATTTTTTCTTTTGATTTCTGCATGGCCCTACCATCAAATATAGCAGCGATAGAGGCAAAGTACACCGTAATTAAAGTATCCACAATTCCATCACCTTATGTGCGAGTGACGAAAAGGCTAACGCGTAGAAGATCAAAAATATTATGCCGTAACCCTATAAACGGTAACATCAACTGCAAGAAAGGGGTTTGGACTTGGACTGAACTGAGGCGCACTAATTCTCCAACGGAACAGCTTATTTCAGAAGTTGGAAGTAATACTAACATCCACAAGAAGACAAATATAATGCACGGTAGAGTGTCACCCGTATGGTTGACACCATCAAAGCGGAAATTATATTCTAAAGGTTTAGAATTTTGGAATTGGAAGCGCCGCCGTAAAAAAAACTTAAACGTGAACATCATCCACTTTCCCATTACACCATCTATGTACAGTTGTGCAATTACATAGATGATGTAATGGTAAATCATTAGTTAAGGCATAGCAGTTAGGAAGGAATAATATTAAGTTTAAAGAAAATATGAGGTTGGTTCAACCCCATTCAAGAAATTTAGTAAGGTGGGATTGAACTAGCGCCATCTACAATTACAAAAATTAAGCAAATTGAATAAAAATGAAAGAAAAAATTAAAATAAAAAAAAATTGATACATACATATGTAGATGTAAATGTTAAAAGCTTAGATTAAATATTATTGTTTAGACCGAGGGTGAGATTGGCTCAACCCCAGATAGGTGGGTCAACAAGGAGAGCAGATGATTCAGAGACTGCATACTTCAAAGAATTTAAAACAGAGCCGGGGATCGATTTCGCGAAAGTGGGAAAAGCGGTATTGTCAACGACCGACTGGAAATAGTTCTTTTCTGTAACCTTTCTAGATACTGGCAAGAGTGGGAGTAACTGAAACATACACACACGATCACCTCCAAGAAACATGTGGGACTTATCCAAGTACTACCAACATATTTCAGGTACGTGCATGTCGTACCTGATGGCCCAAGACACCGTCAGGTAGGGTGCGGCGAGCCCCGCTTGTTTTCATTGGCAACATTTTCGGTGATTTGTTCGGGGTATTGAATCAGCGAGACGCTCATAAGTACAATAAATAGATCGAACAGTTAAATGCGGGAATCCAGAAGGCACAAGCCATGCTGCAACAACAAACGCATGTCCTAGAGCTCACCAGTAACATCATCCGAAAGGAACGGACACTAATCGAGAAACATTATCGGTTACTGCAAGATGGAATTCAAGCAATAAAACTGCATCCGGAATACCTAGACGTGTTATTCCAATTATCCGCGATAGCGTTCATGTTCAAAGATACGCAGGGAGATTTAATCGACATGTTATCAGACGTACATCATGGTCGGGCAAGCACGCGGTTGCTGCCACCTGCCCAATTAGCAAACCAGCTTTGGGAGATAAGCCGGCATATCCCTAGTGACATACAGGTACCTAGTACTGACACACACCGGGCACACATTTACAAGCTACTAGAAACCAGTCCGAATCCCGTTGATTCAAGCGAAAGAATTCCAAATATACAGCCTTATTCCAGTACCTACTGAACATAAAGATAGGTTTATATACATTGAACCACAGCTCCACTACGTACTAGTCAGTAACACCAGAGCTAGATATCACCCGATATCGGCGGGAGGTTTGAGAATGTGTAAGCCTTGGGTAAAGCAGACCGTTATTTGCCAATTAGAAGGGCCAGTGTATAAGATGCCTTCACGTGAAGAACACTGCGAGATGTCTTTATTAGTACATAATGCCAAGTGAGAGCAATGATGCCTACTACATTTATCCATCCATTGAAGAACAATCGTTGGTTGATGGTGTTACCACACGAATCAACGTATACGATCTGCTATTCCAATCGCAAACCAAAATAATCACCCTACGAGGTAGTGGGATACTATTTTTAACGCCAGGTTGCAGTTTGAGGGGGTCATCATGGATAATAACGGCTCAACTCACATACAGTAAGCGGATATGCCGATATAGTACCACGGTTCAATCTGTCACATGGAGCCAAGAACCGCCCACTGGTACTCAGCGTTGAAAGTTTGGATGGCGAAATTTCAGAGTTGCAGCATCATTTGGGAAATTATACCGTTACATCCACGGCTCTGTTACTAATCGTGGCACTTTTACTATTGGGGTGCAGACTCCGAAAACGACAGCTTGACCTGCTCGCCAACCTGAGAGTAGTGCCGCAGCCAGAAACATTAAGAACTCAACTCAGGACCCATCTGCCACGACTAAACTACTTTACTACTCCCGTCCTTTCCAAATAGGGCATGAGATCTCTGTTCATCTCAGGGTTTGGGTTCCCCACGCTGTAACGGAATGAAATCACATTCCGTTCCCAAACTCACCCCATAAAATTTTCTTTATTTACCTAACATGCCTTGGGAAATAATATTCCCAAAGCCCGAAGCCAATATCTTTTTTTTTTTGTTCTGATTTAGAGTAACTATATTACTCTAAATTTCCCTATTCCTTTCCCTACTCTAAATTTCCCTAAATTTCCCTATCTATGAAGCCGATCGGCTTCTACGTAAGTAGAGGCTAATCAATCTCAAAATCTGTCCATCAAACGAAGAATCGATTTTGCGAATCGTGCCGAAATTTGCACGAACTGTCTCGTACATAGTCCAAAAATATCGTGCAGCAAGAAACCCGGTGTACCAGCTGCAGTAATCGACATCACCACTTATTGCACGAGCCAGAGCCAATCAAACAACACTGTTAGCAACGGTTGTTGTAAGTCAACTCTATCTGCGGGAAGCTGTTCAATGTACGAACGCTTATAGAGCACAGGTCCTTGGTTTCTCTAATTACGGAGGAAGCAGTTCAACAGCTAGGCCTACCAATACAGCAAACGACGGTTAGGATCTGTGGAGTTGGAGCTAATACAACTAACAAGGCAAATGCGAGTGTCAAGATTTGCCTTTAACCAGATTTTGATTCCTGCTACCAAGGATCACCACAAACATCCTAGAACAACCGATCGCCAGAAGGTCTGACGATAAATGGAGTAGATTACGTTTAGCGGATCCAAATTTTGATCGCCCGGCACCAATTAATCTACTGTTAGGGGTCGGACGTTTACAGTGACTTCATCGGGAACCGAATAATTAGAGGCAGACCAAGCACAACAAAACAGCAGATCGCAGCAGCTCATACGATTAATAAGACAGACGGAAACATGGAGAAATTCTGGAAATTAGAAGAGGTTCCGAAAGACAATAAAAGCTGGTCGGTAGAGGAATTTTCAAAAAGAGCCAATTGGATCTGCTCGGAAGTTCTCGACAGCGAGCATTACAACGGTTTCTACATCTGGAAACAAAATTCCAGAGTACAACCAGATGGGTCACATGAAACAGGTTGACCAAGGCAGAGGGAAGTTTTATGTAACCCATTAGGCGTAGCCAAGAAAACAACAGACGCAAAACAAACAGAAAAACAACAGACCAAAATTCGCGTATTGTTTGATGCTTCGATGAGAACATCCACAGGCATCAATCTGAATGAGGCGATATGTGTCGGCACTTCACTACAGAATGACCTATGGGCGGTCCTTCTTAGATGGAGAAAACATCAGATAGTGTTCTCTGCAGACATCAAAAAGATGTACCGGCAAATACTAGTTCAAGAGGAGCATCAGAAATAGAAACGAGTTTTATAACTCGCCTAAGACGAACACAGCAAGCACCCCAAGGCAAGTCCGGCATAGTCCGTCGGCCGATTGCTTCATATTCCAAGTACGGTTACCACCGAATGACAAAAAAATAACGAACGCCAGTTCCTGTCGGAAATGTCGAAAATATTCGACCCTTTGAGATGGCTGGCACCATTAATCATCGGTTGTAAAATAATATACCAAAGGCTATGGAGCCTCGACCTCAAGCTTGAGCTGATCTCCGCGCGACAAATTAAAATACCCCACTATCTCAACTACGCGGAAGACAACTGTACGTTCGAACTTCAAGGATTCTGTGATGCATCCGAGCATGCTTACGCGGCTGTACTGTCTAGCAAAAGCACCATCAATGGGTAAAGTACAATCCGTCTTTTGACGGCGAAAACCAGGGTAGCCCCCATAAAATCTAAATTGACAATACCTCCACTCGAGTTATGCGGCGCGGTACTATTAAGTCGGTTAGTTCAACAAACAAAAAAGAGCCTGGAGATTAACATAAGTGCAACAAACTTATGGTCCGATTCCATGATTACGCTGGCATGGATTCAAAAACCATCATCATCTTGGAAATCACTTGTCGCACTTCGAGAAGACAATCCAGCCGATTGTGGTTCCCGCGGAGTAGCCTCAAAGAAATTAGTGACACTCCAGAGCTGGTGAAACGGCCCGGAATTCTTGCAACACGCAAGAAGAAAAACATGTTCACCACACATCTACAAGTGAAAAAATATAGAGTCCCCAATCCAAACCTTAATCCAAAGACAACCATCCCTCAGATCAGTCATACGAATCACAGTTCCGATATTAAGATGGGGGTAATCGACCAGGAAGAGTGGGACTTGGCCTTGTCACGGCTAGTAGTAGCAGTTCAACAGGAAGGATTTGCAACAGAACATTCCCAACTGAAACAAGGTAAAGAAATCAATAAACGTAGCAGAATTATTCCGCTCAACCCATTCCTCGACCAGGGAGACATAATTCGGATCGGTGGAAGGTTGGAAAGCTCGTCCCTATCCAATGGCGCAGAACACAGAGTTCGGGTGGATTATAATCGGCAGCATAAGCAACATGAAAAACTAAATAAGAAGAGCCATGGTGACGGCCAAATCAATCGAGGAGCAACTAAAATTATTTATAGAGGTTGATAGCATTCGAAGAAAATCAAGTTGGACAATTTATAGTAAAAATTCCATTTAAGGACAATCAGTTCAAACTTGGAGAATCTAGGAAAAAAGCAGCAGCCAGACTTCTGCAAACCGAAAGAAGATTTGTCAATCCGGACTACGAACAATTATTTGAACCACATGGAGTTAATACAAGAAAAACCAGAAGTTGAGTGCGTCGATAATATGTATTACATACTGCATCATGGCATTATCAAACCAGGCAGCTCAACGACCAAGCTTCGAGTGGTGTTTGATGCATCATCAAAAACAACAACTGGGGTCTCGTTAAACGACATCAAGATAACCGGTGCCAAATTACAAGAAGACTTGACCGACATACTACTAAGGTGGAGGAAACACAAGATTGTCATGACAGCCGACATCGAGAAAATGTTCCGTCAAATCTGGCTCAACACAAACGATCAGAACTATCACCGAGACGGGATAAAAGCATATAGGCTAAAAACAATAACATATGGAACTACCGCTGCCAGCTTCCTAGCGGTAAGAACATTGATTCAACTGGCCAAGGAAGTATCCAATACTCACCGAAAAGCAGCTAAAATAATGATGACCGACTACTATATGGACGATATACTCACTGGTGCAGACAGCATTGACGAAGCTCTACTGGTGCTGCAAGAACTGCAAGCCCTCACAGCACAAGGTTGATTCAATTTGAGAAAATGGACATCCAACTCTCCCAAAATATTGCAAAGCATTCCTAGAGAGCAACAAGCCAACGGAAATATTCAAATAAAATGAAATGACACCATTAAAACGTTGGGAATACTATACAATCCGGACTACAATCATGGCCAAGATTATGATGCAGGATGTTTGGAAAATGGGAATAAGCTGGGATGAACAACTACCAGAAAGAATAAGCGCCAAATGGCAGAACTACAAAAATGACCTGGGTGAGATATCAAAATTAAAAATTCCAAGATGGCTCAGTACAACGTCTAGATGCAAAACGGAACTGATGCGTCAGAGCACGCCTATGCGGCAGTGGTTTATTGTAGGACAGTAGATGACAACGGTAAACCAGTAGCTCAGCTATTAATGTCCAAAACACGTGTTGCACCAATAAAAACGAAGCTATCAATTCCTCGCCTCGAGTTAAATACAGCCTTTAATTGGCAAAATTAATGAAACACGTTCAAGACACCATAAAGCTTGAAAACGTTAATACGTATACGCTTGGTCAGATTCAACAATAACACTCTGGTGGATTAAAGGAGACCCAAGCCGCTTCAAAACGTTTGTGGCAAGTAGAATCTCGACGATTAAGAAGACATTACCAACAACAACCTGGCACAACGTGAAGTCTCAAGAAAATCCCTCACGTGGCATAACACCTAAGCAGCTCATTGGCAACAGCTTATGGTGGCATGAACCAAGCTTCCTAATAACTATGCCGCCGCAGTGGAGTACTGAAGAGTTCGTTCCGGACCCACAATTAGATTTACAAGCAGAGATTGTAACAAGAGATGGCTAACCGGTAATGAACTTAAGGCAGCAGAAACAACAATTATCGAAAATAACCCAAGAGCAAGATTTCGGACCAGAAATCGCCCGCATGAACAAAGACAGAAGGCTAGACAAGGACAGTAAGCTCATTAAACCCCTTCCTAGACGGCGAAGGCTTACTCCGTGTGATGGGACGTCTCCAAAACTCCAATCTGAAAACCGCCAGCAAACAGCCTGTAATTCTAAGCAAAAACAACATAATTACTCAACGGATAGTTGAGGAAACCCGCCAAAACACATTACATGGTGGCACATAGCTTAACCTTGCAATTCTGACACAGAAATATTGGATCATCGATGGGAGACGAGCTAAGACAAGTGATACAAAAATGCATAACCTGCTTTCGCTACAAACAAAAACACATGGAACAACTAATGGGTAGTCTACCATCAGCAAGAGTGAGCCCGGGAAGACCATTCTCTAAAACGGGAACCGACTATGCAGGACCCATCCAGCTAAGAACCACCAAGGGTCGGGGTAACAAATCCTACAAAGGATACATTACCCTATTCGTATGCATGACAACCAAGGCCATACACATCGAAATAGTGCGTAGCCTAACAACAGAGGCATTCATAGCGGCCTACGAAAGATTCGTTTCTAGGCAAGGGCTTTGTACTGACGTATTCTCTGACAACGGAACCTATTTTGTGGGTGCAAATTCCATAATGAAGAAGACGTACAGTTCAGCTGGTTCATGACCACATTACCTGACGATGTATCAGCTATGTTAGCCATAGAAATATGGGAAACAGGAATAAAATCAGTGAAATTTCATCTTAAGAGAGTAATAGGAGATTCAATTCTAACATTCGAAAAATTAACCACTCTCACCAGTCAAATCGAAGCGGTCCTCAATTCTCGTTTCCGATGATACCACTAACCAACGACACAACGGATCACGGAACGAACGGTGACATTTGGAAACACGAATAGTACCTGCGTATATTTACCAAGAAATGTTTCGATTGGCCTATACCACCTGATACCAACGTTGATAATGGTTCGGATGGTGAATGTAATTTTGGTAATTTCACATTTCCACCTGCGCAGCACATCCCTTGTTTTTCACTTTTGAATTTGAAGGCACTTCGTGTATTAATTGCCCTCGTTATTTCGTACTTCAGATGTATAACGACCTATTGCTTGTCATGTGGCTAACATAATTGATTTGACAGCGATAGCAATGCTTTGGGCAACTTCCGAACCCAACAATACTTTAATTTGATTTAAAAATTAATAAAAAAATGCTTTTTCAATAAATTAAATTTTTCGTTATTTTGGATGACTGCGGTTGGTGATTGAGCTGACGCTCTCCATATTTCCAAAATAGAATAGGATATTGTTTTGATTTTTTGTATGGCTTTGACTATTGATAGCCGATATGATTATAAATCGAACAACACATTTCAGGCGATTCAGAAATGCCTGAATTCAGCGGTCTACCGCTTAATAAATATAACGAACACCTGTTCATTTTAATATAAATTCCCTATGAAAAATTTGGATCAGATTAGATAAATGGTCAGACCCCTCGGATTCGAGTATGTCACTAATTTCATATAATCCCTTTCTCCATATCCTGTACATGCAACTTATACATAGTAAAAATTTCGTGACGATAGGATTCGCGGCTGAAACACTCTTTCGGAACAAACAGATCGCTTGATGCATGGGATCGATCCCTTAAATTCAAGCAGGCCACTAATTTCATACAAAACCCTTTTCCAAACTTATTGGCGTGGAAAAATTTATAACACTCAACTGATTTGTATGCCGAAAATGACATCCATATCCTTTATAGGCATTATAGGCGCTATTAGTATAATTAGGAATCTAATTATAGGCAGACAAAAGTCAGTTACGTAATTAGTACCCTAGAAACGACACACATGTCAACATTATTGGCGTAGATATAGGTAGGTGCTAAAATTGACAACGCCACCTCCACCACACTTTGCGAAAAACCAAAGGTGATTAATGTAATCAGTACTTTCGAAATTGACACCCATATTGGCGACCAAAAAGGACATCGCTTCCCATCTCCAATTCAGAAAAAGAAAAGTCGATAACTTAATGAGTAGCGCGAAAACCTCGAAAATAACATCCATATCAGCATTATAGGCGTAGATATTAGTAGGTACCAAAAATGACACCGCCTCATCTCGCCTCGCACAAAACTAAATTTCTCCACCTCGGATCTTAAAACGGATGCAATATTCCTAATTGGCACTCCCGAAAACAACGAAAAGGACATCATTGGAGAAAACCAAAATCACGAGCTGAATTTTTGTTGAAAAACAATTTCTTGAAAGCCTGATTTGGACCGGTATCGTTGCAAAATTAATTTAGATTCTTTTGTTCTTAGCTTTCTCTTGTAAATGATATACATGCTTTTAAATATAATTGCAAAAAACGTAAAAGTTTCTATGAAAGCTTACACTTCCGGGGAACGTTTTCGGCCAAAAAATATAGAATCACTTCTCACGACCCATAGAATACATATATAAATTTTTATTGAAATCGGCGCAGTAGTTTTTGAGTTTATCGATCGAAAATGATCCTATGGAAGCTGCAGCTTTCGGTGGACTATTTACTCTGTTAAGAACCACTAGCTTAAGAGACTCAAACCTATAATAGAAGGGAGATGCTTAATTCCACCACACTAATTTGGGTTTAGAGAAAACCATTCTACAATTGAAGAAGTACACAGAATAACGGATGTCATTGAGGATGCACTTGATAATAAGAAAATATGCTCCAGTATTTTCTTAGGTGTAGCTCAAGCTTTCGTCAAAGTTTGGCACCATGGGATCGAATTTAAACTGCATCGAGACTTGCTAAAGCAATTTTATCAAATTTTTAAATGCTACACATAGCTGATCGATACTTTAAAGTCAAATTTGAAAATGAGTACTCTGAAATAAAAAGAATATCAGCTGGTATACCACAATTATCACAGAAAAGATATTTCGGAAGCAACAAGCAAACTTCAAAATGCAGTTAACACGATGAGCAACTGGACTAAAAAATTGCGTATCTTATTAAATGAAGCTAAGTCAGTACACGTTAAATTTACAAATCAAAATGTAAACTGTATTCCAGTGGTTCTCAACTCAAGCCAAATTCGATGAAGGAATATTAATAAAATTAGTTAATCTCTGAAATTACTTTGTGAAAAGAATCATTTTTATAAATAATCATAGTAAAATGTACCAAAAAAAATGTGTAATGTTTATTCAGGAGGAGTACTCGATACAATCCCAATAGACGGTTCAAATCCTCTCTGTGTGAAACCTCTACCATTCACCAAGCAATCTCCCACCAACATCACTAATCAACAACACCCATGCTTCATAAAGCTGTGCTGAATTTATGACAGATTATAACAGTATCGTGGCAATCCTCCAGATCAAAAACCCCAGTGTACCTGGACATACATACAAATCCAAACCTCAAATAAGGGTTTCATGTAAAACTGAAAATTTGCATTCTTATACCAACAATGCAAAATGAATACAAGCCTCCGTAAGTTGAGAAACACAATGTTTAATGAACAAACCGCAGACACCGACCGACCACTCACCATGAACAAAACCCATCCAAAGCACTCTACCACATATATCAATGAAAGTTTATTGTTATACAGTTCCATCATATTCTCGACACCTCTGTGTAAATGATCACACAAAACAAACGGTCGAATTCAAAGTTACCAGCAAAAAAGACGAGTTAAATAAATAATGACGGAATAACGGTATTAAAAAATCCTTTCTCGCGCAAACAATGCTCGAATGACCCACTAGATGAGAATACTAAATACTCTACAACTTTATGAGTTATAAAGTACAGTTAAAATGTTTATATACTTAAAATTTATTTGAAATTAAAATATGCGTATTAAAATAAATAAAAAAACACTTATCTTAAGCATCCTTTGGAATCAAAAAAAGTCATACGTATTGCAGGTTTACACACAATGCGTATGATGCACTCAAGCAACGGTATCAAAATCCATACATATAAGTAAACATTGTTACGTACATATTCTACACCAATGCAAGCGCACCATACACAAATTAATATAAATATACAATACGTAAAACTTTTCACTGTACTTATCAAATTATTATTATATTATTATTTATTTATTTAACACATCTAAATTAAATTATATATACTTATTTTGAGGAGAGACAAAAACACGTCTTTCCTCGACGACGATCAAACACCTCTACTCAACACATTTACACAATACAAATCAGGTTTAATTATAAGTTATGCCATTAATATATTAAGTTGAAATAAAAGTTATTACAATTGATTTTCATTATTGAAATCTTACAATTGCTTTTCTGATACGCGTTGATCGTCTTAGAGGTGTACTTGATGATGGAACATGATTTTCTTTCGAATTTGATTTTCATGTCGTCTCACATTTCCCCGACTAGTAATAACCAAATACCCATTTTTTCCTTCCCGAACAATTTCGTCCATAGACTAGTTGATTTAATTGAAATTTTTGTGTTGCATTTATGGAAGTAAAAATAACAAAAGACTTCAATGTTGTTGATGTTAAGAGGCCAGTTCCTTATTGAACATCCTCTTGAAAGTTCTGATGAATCTTTCCGCTTCGCCGTTGGATTCAGGATGGAACGGAGCGGTTCTCAGATGTTGTATGCCATTCGCCAAATTGAGGACCATATTGTCGCTGAGCATGCCAACTCATTTTGGCACACATCACACTGATTTACCATGTTTTCGATATCCTTGTCGATACCAGGCCACCAACAATGACGTCTTGTGAGTTGTTTCATTGTTGTTTGTCCCCAGTGACCTTCATGTAATCTCACTGCTACATGAAGGTATTTTCAAGCAAAATCGTCTACTCAAATAAGGAACAAGTCTTGCTTGGTCCTTGTTGAGCACTTCAGGCAATCCTTTTTGGATGAACTCAACAACTTCCATAATCAGTTTGTCGGAAATTTGGTGTTTCGTAATAAAGTTTTCATCGCGCTATCTACATCTAAACATGTTTCACTGACAATTTCTCTGCCGAATTCTGGATTACTGCCCATTGGTAACCTTAACAAACCATCCGCATTTCCATGTACATAGGTTTGTTGGCTTATATTTTATCTCGTACGTGTATGCCATCAACGTAATGGCCCATCTCTGTAGTCGCTGAATTGTCATTTCCGGAAGCTGCTTGTATGGATTGAACAACGTAACAAGAGGCTTGTGGTCAGTAAACAGTTCGAATTTCCGACCATACAAATACTGATGAAAATTTTTATTTATTTATTTATTTAGCATAAAGGATAAAGCATAGCTTTTCTATCCATACAAATTAGTAATAAAAAGTATACAAAAAATAAACTAAAACATAAATTAAAATGTATTTTTAATAAAATCAAACAATCATTTTTTAAATTTAGTAAACGTCTAATCTCAAAACCCCATTCCAAATTGCGAAGGAAAGGTAGAATCACATCTTAAAAAAAAGAAATTCGCAATATAGTGCGCGGGGAATTAATGATCTAACCAACAAAATTCGAACATTTTTAGGGCAGATATTTTTATGCAGCTTCAAACCATACAAAATAGAATTGATCTTACCCCAAACATTAACAACTTGAGTATGCCAGGAGAACCTGACATTTATATGAATTCCCAGATTATTACCATTATTCGCAAGCTTAATCTTCACACCATCAATAAAGATATCGGGTATCATTGGGAAACATATTTTCGAAATCAAAATTGCTTGTGTTTTAGCGATGTTCAGTGAGATTCCATTAGATTTGGACCAAGAGATCCAGATTAATATTGTTAAAGGTTTCCAATATATTTTCACTAGTACCACCAAGATAAATTTGGCAATCATCAGCATACATGTGATATTTGCAGTATTTTATTGCTTGTGGTAAGTCATAAATAAAAAGGGAAAACAGTGTTGGGCGAGGTATAGTTCCTTAAAATACACCTACAGGTCTACGCTCAGGAACTGATTATTTTCCATTTACATGACTTTTTGATATCTTTCTGTTAAGTAGCTAAACATAAGTTTACGTGCTTTATTGCACGCACTGGAATGGTACGAAGTAAAGGCATCGAGTTCAATAATTGGAACGAGCTAGTTAATGGACTAAAAAGAAGATTCCAACCACTGAATTATGACTACATCATGAGAGAGGAAATATTGGAAAGCCATCAGCGCCCTAATGAAAATATAACGGACTGTTTGAATTACTCGCTCTGACAAGCTGGGCTGTACAAAGTTATTACAACACGATATCGATACAGGAAAGGCAAATCCAGTGACAACATGAGCACGTGCAATATCTCCATATAAGCAAAAGGAATTGAATTTGGAGCTGGACCGGATGATACAGCTGGTCCAGTTGAATGGGCACACCCTGTCGTGTGCGTACGAAAGAAAACCTTCGGGTAAAATTAGATTCTGCTTGGACGCACGCAAATTGAACGAAGTTACAGTGAAGGATATGTACTCGTTGTCATATGTTAATAGAATCTTGGGCCAGCTATCAGGCACAAAATATTTGTCAAGTTTAGATCTCAGCGACGCCTTCTGGCAAATCGAGTTGACGGCCGACTGTCGAAAGAAAACAGCATTCATCGTACCAGGAAGAGATCTAACGCATGCCTTTCAGGCTGTGTAATGCGAGCCAAACTCTTTGCCGACTTATGGACAAACTTCTCGGAGTAGATCTAGAGCCGAGGGTATTCGTGTACCTGGACGACATAATCGTGATGTCACAAAGCTTCGAGGAAGCGAAGCGATTGCGAAAGGCTAATCTCACGATTAGTGTGGAGAAATCTAGGTTTTGTATGAAGGCAATCAAGTATCTGGGTTACATTTTGGATGAACACGGACTTAGAATCGATCCGGAAAAGATAAGTGGAATTTTGAATTTTGCAACACCCAAGACGATCAAAGATGTAAGGAGGCTCATAGGGATGGCGGGTTGGTACAGGCGGTTTATCCCTGATTTTTCTTCAGTGACTGCACCAATTACCAACGTAATGAAGAAGAATGCTGGCAAAAAGTTTCAATGGACTACCAAGGGGCAGGCCGCGTTCACCCAATTAAAGACATTACTAGTGTCGGCTCCAATTTTGGTAAACCCGGATTTTACGAAGACTTTCACGGTACAGACAGATGATTTGAGAAAGTGATAGCCTACATGAGCCAGAAGCTAATATCGACACAAAGGAAGTATCCGGCTACAGAACGGGAATGTCTGGCAGTGGTATTGCCTATTAAAAAGTTTCGGCCCTATATCGATGGCGTGCATTTTAAAGTAGTGACGGATTGTGCTTCTTTGGTTTGGCTCAAGAACCTGAAGGACTCTGCTTCGAGGTTGGCCCGTTGGTCGATGCGTCTACAACAACATGATTTTGAACTCCGACATCGAAAAGGAAACTTAAATGTAGTACCTGTTGTATTATCGCGGGCTGTAGAATGCATTCAAGTAAATAATGACGTGCAGAAGGATCCGGTGTTTGAGAAACTGCAGGATGGGAAAGTATACAAATATTGTAAGACAGTTCAAGGCGACGAGAAGCATACGTAGAGTTAGAATCAGTATATCCCGCGAAATGATAGAAATCAGATCCTGTATGAGAACAACGATAGTGTTTTAGTTGCGCACCTTGGGTTCTTTAAGACTCTGCGTCGTATACATGAGAATTGTTATTGGCCCAGGATGTTGGCCGACGTCCGTCAATACGTTAAAGTTTGTGAGCACCAAATGATAGCCGTAGACTATATGGGACCATATCCGAGGTCTAAAATGGGAAATCGATTTTTACTCGTGGTGATCGATGTATTTAGCAAATTTGTGATGCTAAAGTCCGTTAGAAACGCTGAGTCAGTGTCGTTGATACGATACCTAGAAGAAAATGTTTTCCTGGTATTCGGCGTACCATCAGTATTGATATCGGACAACGGTAATCAATTCACTGCGAGAAAATTTAAAGATTTCCTTCAGCGATACCAAGTGCGGCATTTCTTAAACGCGTACTACCATCCGCAAGCAAATCCGGCTGAAAGAGTTGAAATTCCCAATTTGTTTTGTTGTTTGTTAGTTGTGGTGAATTTGTTTTTTCTATTACATTTTCACTAATCGTCATAATAACAGGAGAATGATCAGATATTAAACTTTCATCATTTTCTAAGAAGATGTAGCGTTCCTATATGCCTTTAGTGATGTAGAAATCTATTAGATCTGGGATTTTGTTAGGATCTGTTGGCCAGTACGTTGGTTTCCCTCCTGAGTAAAATTCACAGTTTGAGTATTGGCTAGCTGCAAGTAATTCCTTGCCTTTTGGAGAGGTTAATCTTGAACCCCAGAAGGTATTTTTTGCATTAAAATCACCTCCGACAATGAAGTTACTTCCTAATTTCTGGAACAGATTAATGTAGGCTTCTTTTTTTAGGTTAAACCGTCGGGGGCAATATATTGCAGATATATTACATGTTTGATGTTTGATATTATCCCTATTATCCCGAATAAATAATATAGCTGACCCTGCACTTGCTCGTTTTGCAGGATGTGTGGTATGGTAACAAGTACATCTCCGGATTGATACATAGGAGCTGCTGGTAAAATGTGTTTCTGATATTAAGCATATTTCAATTTTCTCTGTATTTAGGAATAGTTCTAATTATTCTAGGTGTTGTGTTAACCCGTTTTCATTCCATATGGCTATTCTTAATGATTAGTTTTGATGTCTGGTTTCTGTTCCGCAATTATGAGTTGAACTATGTATTGCAGACATTATTTATTTTTAACTATTTAGTATAATTCTCCCTACGCATAGATGATTCGTTTCTTGCTCGATTCTTGTTTGGATGACTTAGAGGGGGTTTGCGTGTCTGATCCCTCATTTTTTGTAGCTGCTTGGCAACCTCACATCCTCCGTAGCTGGCTGGATGCTGCCCATTACAATTTATACATTTTGCTGGTTCTTCTTTTGATAGTTTGAAAGTTTGTGTTGGGTGCTTATCAGCACATTCAACTTCATTGACAAGTTTCAGTATGCGTTTGGATTTGAAGTGTTAATCTTCCATACATTATTGTTCAGAGCAGTAATTTTATACTCTTGTTCCGTAACAGTACTCATTACACTTTGGATTTCTGAGTATAGTTCGTTACTCCTACTATGAATATCGGTGGTGGGGCTTTTACCTTTGTCTGTGCTTCATTTTGTTGAGCTGGTTGCCGCTCGGATGATTTTTCTACCTCATCGACATTTATTGGTGAAAGTGATTTCTCTTTTGGTTTAGCTGGTTGTTCGTCTAGAGCTATTTGTTTCTTGATGATTAACTGTTTTCTAGAAACCTCTTTTGAAGTTGATGGTAAAGTTTCTGCCATTTCTGGTGAGTGTTGAGCTTTCCTTTTCTTACTTGGTCTTTTACTCCGTTTCAACATCCAATTTGTTTCTCTTTCCAATTCTTTTTCATCCGTATGGAATGGATTGATGTCATCATCGATTGCAGGATTAGGTTTCGTCCCAAGTTCTGCACGTGTTTCAACTGCTTTTTTGAGTTCTTCATTCTCTTTCTTTAAAATTGTAAATTCTTCTTTCAATTTAGTTGTAAATTCCTTTATTTCTCGTAGTTGTTCAAGGAGTTCAGCATTTTCCTTCTCGTACTGAAATATATTTTCAGTTGAAGATCTATGTGATCTTGATAATTTGGAACTTCATCCAAATGGGTTAAACAATGATTGGCCCACCCCAGAATCTATTGGGCCTGCCTCCGAAGAGTGTGAATTTGTCAGCATATCTGCTGCTCTACCACCTGGGGTATTACATTCCGTATTTGTTGTATTCATTGTTTGTCTTAGCCTTTTTTATACCACTGGCATTTGGTCCCTGGTAGCACTTTGCTACAGCCGAAGCAGTACCCACCCCCCGCGACGTGGACACGGCTACCTTGAGATAAACAAAACAATACAAGCCACAAATTCAGCAATTATGGCTATAATGTATGATCAACATTTTTACAAAATAAACCAGATTATAGACCATCTTCAAAAACACTTAGACAATATACTGGATATCTTAGCTACAACAAGACACAATTCAATTTCAAGACACTTATTAAGACAACGAGACGCAATATATACACGATATTTTAAAACTAGAAAATATCGGTTTTCAGAATTCTAATTCAATTTATAATCTATTAAAATTAAAAGGATTCTATAATGGTACTCAATTAATATTTATAATTGAGATATCAACATTCTTAAAAGAAGTATTCTACCACTTTCAAATTAAAGTAATCCCGAATCAAAATAAAATTATATATCCAATACCTTCAAAAGAAATCATCTTTAACCCTACAAAATATCAATATATAACAAACCAATGTGAATCAATATACGACACCATGGACAAATTAAGCGACACTAATAATTCCTGCATACCAGCGATAATATCACAGTTACCAGCTAAATGTACCATGATTAACATATCAATATATGAAGATATCGATTACATCGGTTATGGAAAACTCTATGTACAACCTAAAGACGAACCAATTATGTATACATCAAATTGTAAACAAACAACGAAAAATATTGGAATTCCTACCGTAATAGAATTCGATAACTGCACTATTACAATAAATATACAACCGAATTCGACTTCAGGGGCGGTATGTTATACCATCACTTCGAATTGAAAAAAATCGAATTCGAAAAAAGTCGAATCGAAAAAGTGAAAGTTGTATCATTTTTGCTTTTCGAAAATGATACAACATACCGCCATTTGACTTTATTTCGAAATTTCGATTCGAACTGATGGTTCAACATACCGCCCAGAAAAGGAAATTAAAACAAACTACGAAATACATGTGCCATATAACGAGATATACATTGAGGAAATAAAACCCGAACTATCATTAGAAGAACAAGAACATTACACGGTAAAAACAAAATCTGTTAAAGGACCACTAGATTGTCTGGTTTTACGGATTCTAGTTAAAATTCAGTAAAATTTTAGTAAAAAAAAGGAAAATTTTGCTTTCTAGTTAAATTTTAAAATGAATGTACTAGATGTCTAGTCAAAATAAAATTAAACCCAGAATTTTAATAAGTTCTAGTTAGTTTCTAGTTCTAGTGTTTATTTTACTGGGACTCTAGTGGTTATCTGGTAAAAATAGTACTAGAAAACTACCAGATCATTTTTGTTTGGTTCTAAACTGAAGTGTCTAGTTAATTTCAACAGAAATCAAGTAAATTTTGTTACTATTGTAGAATTCCATTAAAAGTTTAATTTACATGAATTCTTGCAAAATTCTAGTAAAATCTGATTCCGCCATATTATTTTGAAAGAAATGTGATTTCAATTAAATTCTATTAATTGCTTACCCATAATTAAAACGAAAAAATCGCGACAACAATTTACATTACTAGAATTCCAGTAAAAATGTAGTGAAATTCAAAATTTACTGGAATGTTCTCAGTATTCCAATAAAGTTTGTAACTGAAAATGTTCTCACTTTATAATTAAGCATCTCATACTATCTTTCTTACTTCTCTTATAACAACACGATTAAATTTTACTGGGATACTACCAGAATTCAGGTAAATATTAACCTGAATTCTGGTAGTATTCCAGTAAAATTTAATCGTTTACTAGAATTTTACGAGAGTTCTAGTGAATGTAATCGGGTTTTATCTTTTTTTACATCGATTTTGTTTATTCTACCTGAGATTCAGCAAAATCCTGGTAAAATTGCTGGATTCTGGTAAAATTAGCAGTTATTCGAGTTTTTTGCCGTTTTTTTCGTTATAATATTTTCAAACTATCGAAAGAACTCTTCAGTACTAAGCATAATTTTAATAAATGACAGCAAAATAAAAAAAATGGTGGTTCAAAAAAGATGGAAACTCGTGCATGGTTCAAAATAATCAAAGTAATTTTAAGCAAAAAATAAATATATTAATATTGCAGAAAGCTATACGTCTATTTTTTTTAAGTTATTATTATTAAAATTCAATGTGACCATAGTGTGAATGATTAAATACCCAATAAAAAAAATAAAACGGAACTAGGAAATAAATATTTTAAAAGTGAATTGTGCGTCCGTTTCAATAGTTAGGAGTTAGTACCTATACTTATCGTAATTAAGTTTAAGATATTTATTGTTATTCATTTTTGATAAATATTATTAGTTTTACGAATTTATATAATAAATTTAATTTAAAGATTTTGGATTGTTTTTATTAAAAATAAAATGTGTAAACCAAATTTCAGTTGTTTTATTTTTCGATATACTAAGAATGGTTTTCGATTTGTTCTTACTGCAATAGGATTTCACGTTGAATAATGGCATGCCTCTTAGTGTTTTATAGTAATGATAAGTTATTGGTTAACACTTTGGATTTTCTCCAATATTTTTCTATATCAATATAAAGGTTCAGTTTATTCTGAATGTACCAGATATTCCAATAATAAAACAAATAGGTTCCAATTAAAAATACTAAGCTGAATCAGTTTTAAAATTGGTTTTGTCTAGCAATATTAATGGAATATCGATTAGAAACAAGTTAGAAATCTTTTAATTTTACTAGAAAATTGGTAAAATTCTATCGATTTTACGAGGCAATCAACATCACACACTACTTGATATCAGGTTAAAAAATTTGATTTCTCTATTAATTTTAATAGAATTTCTGTTGGAAAAATATTATTTTACTAGAAAATAAAAAATGTTGATACTTTTACTGGAATATCAATAAGAAGCACAACCCTAACATACCTGCGAAATCAGCTAAAAAAGCAGGAAGTACAGTAATATTACTAAAATTCCAGTTAAAAAAAATCACTGAAAATGTCCTGGTTTTACTAGAAAAATAGTTTATTCACAAGAATTCCGGTTAAAAAATGCAAAAAAGTATTATACTAGAATTCCAGTTTACATTATCAAATTTTACTTGAAATGTTTACTACCAAAAATCTAGTAACATACATTTAACTTGATTAAACTAAATCATCTAGTTTGCTCACATCTAGTGATTTTTTTTATTACTGTGTAGACTACTTCACCGAGAGGCATTACGATAACATATCACAATCGTATGGCCAGACAGTAATAGAAGTCCAATCATCGTTAGAACAATCAACACCTGGCAAAGAAAACCTGCACGAAGTGAAACTTCCAAAAATTGGTATACCACACTTCAACGGAGAGCACATGAAATGGATGGAATTTCATGATGTCTTGGACAAGTTAGTGCATAATAACGGAGCACTAACAAACACACATAAGATTAATTTGTATTGATTGGAATGTATTGATTGGAATTTCGACAAGTATAAGACATTATTTAAGGAATGTCTCTATGTTAGATTTGTATGTGCGGAATGCCAAAATCACGAGGAAAACACTTTATATGAGAAATTCAACAAAATTAACAAGTTCGTTGAAGAATTAAAACAACATTTATGCGCAAATCATTTGAAGCTTAATGCGCAGTTAGGAGTAATTAAAACGCATGTTGAAGAAATCCATAAACCTGATGAGATGAAATCCTTTGCTATAGTCGTCAAAACCAATCCAACCAAATTAGTTCTGTTACAGCCACAGAAACCACAAGAGAATAAGAAGACCAAAGAAGACATCGTAAGCCAGATTGATCCGAAAAGCATTCCTTTAATGGGATACCGAAACGTTGCGAAAGGGGGAATAATATTACAGTGCGATTCGAATGAAGCAAAGGAAAAACTGAAGGAAATCGCCACAGATAAATTATGAACTCAATATGAGATTAAATTGCCTAGAGTAAAAATTTTAGGAATGTCAGAACAACTTTTAGCGACATAAAAGTTGTAACAACCTATCGAAGAAGAAATACACAGAAAGTCGATACAATCATTGAAGTTGCTGCCACTTGCTTTAAGAAAATAATGGAGGCTGAGAAACTCAATATCAATTTTGATAGATGCCACGTAGTAGAATCAATAGGCTTAACAAGTTGTTACAAGTGCAATGGTTATTCACATCATGGCGATAAGTGTACCAGCAAGCTAACGTGTCCAAAATGTAGCGGAGAGCACAAATATAACGACTGTAACAGCACAGAAACCAAATGTGGCAACTGTTTTGAAACAAATAAGAAGCTAAATCTAAATGTTGATGTAAACCATGCTACGTGGCATAATAATTGCACAGTATATCAGCGCAAGATGAAAATACTAAGAAACCAAATCAATTACCAATAGCAGTTACGAAAACCGGACGCCCTATACACCAACATCCGAAGTCTATCGTCGAATTTCTTGGAACTACAGGAAATTGTGTTCAATTATAAACCAGCCTTAGTATTACTCAGTGAAACTAGAACAACTGAAGAAATGTACGACTCGGAGTTTCATATTGATAACTATAAGTTTATATGCTGCGACTCGGATAGTCTGCATACAGGAGGAGTTGCTATGTACATTCATGAAAACATAAATTTCAAAATAATTTCCAACTGTGAGAAGGATCGCACTTGGTTTTTAGCAAAACAAATCATAAAAGGATATCATACGACTGGGATATTTGGAGTAGTATACAGATCATTTCAAGCAACGAGAGCAGTTTTCTTAGATAAATTTGACGAATGGCTGGAAAATATCATAAACCATAACAAAAATAATTTCATATTTGGTGATTTTAATATTGATGTCAAATCCAATGAATATTACAGTGTAAAATTTAATCAATTGATAAGTGATCATAGACTAATACAGGTGGTTAAAGAATATAGTAGAGTAACAGCAACCAGCCAGAGTTTAATAGATTTAGTGATAACAAATTCATAAAATGTGCAATGCGAAGTAGTTAAAGAGCAGCAAATTAGTGACCATTGCATGTTAAGCGTTAATTTAAATTGTGGGAAGATGAAAGCAACAAGCAATTGTGACCCGATAGAAATACGCTCGCGGAAAAATTAGTCTCATGAATTACTCAACTATGCTTTAAATCAACAATTTCTGGGATGCCAAGATGCTAACTTAAATGAAATAGACCAAGAGTTAAACGAAGAAGCTGAAGTGTAAGTGCTAAAGTTAAAAACTTGTATGAATGAGTTGACTTGTACAAAATTGATTCATTAAACTAGTAAATTACCATGGTTCTCGGAAAATTTGAAATTACTGAAGCAAGATAAACTACGATCTTATGGAATTATGAAAATTATAAACTCAAATGAGAGCTGGGATAATTATAGAAGAGCCAGAAATATATATATAAACAATCTTTAAGGAAGGAGTAGTCCACCTATTTCAAAAACAAATTCATAGAAAATCAAAATAATCCAAAAAAACTATGGAGAACGTTAAAATCGATGTATAAAACTGAAACCATAACACAATGGAATATTCAGTTTAACAATAAAGTAGTAACCGATAAGCTAGAATTGGCCGAATCTCTTAATAATACATTTGTATCCAGTGTGATTGACATTCATAACAATATTCCAAATGTAAAGAATTTTAATGAATCGAGTGCGTATCCTTACACAGTTCCATTCTGTTTCCAAAACATTACAAGTCAAGAGATAACTAAAACTATTAGTAGGCTGAAGTCGAACGCTGGAATTGATGGTATAAACCGTACTATCATGTTAGACGAAAACTTCTAAGCCAATAACACCAGAAGAACTACGCCCGATATATATGCTACCAACCTACGAAGCTGTGTTAGAACGAGTAGTTAAAAACCAATTAATAAACCACATTAACAACAATAATATACTAGTCGACCAACAAACTTAATGTTGGATTATTGGAAATCTGAAATAGATAACAATAAAGTAGTAGTAGCAGTCTTCCTGAATTTTAAACTAGCTTTTGAAACGATCGATAGATAGACAAATTTTACTAAAAAATTAAGCAAATATGGAATACAAGGTGCGCCGTTTGAATGGTTCAATAATTATCTTCAAGAAAGGCAACAATATACAAAAGTCGATAACTGTATCTCTAAGCCAATATCAAATAATCTCGGAGTACCCCAGGGATCTACTTTAGGACCATTGCTTTTCATCCTGTACATCAATGATATAGTGGAAGTTATAAAAAATTATAAAGTGAACATGTTTGCTGATGACACCTTGATTACGATTGCAACACCAACCCTTAGTGAAGCTTTTCAAAAAATAAACGAAGATTTGGAGAACCTGAGAAAATGGCTGATGTTCCATAAGTTGGCACTAAAACAAAGTACATGGTGATGTCAATAAAAACAATACTAGAATGTAATCAAAATATATTAGTAGATACTGAAATCATTGAACGTGTGAGACAATATAAATACCTTGGTGTTATCATAGATGAAAACTTAAATTTTAATGATCATTTGAATTATATTGCTAAGAAAATGAATAAAAAGTTAAGGCTTATTTAATAGAATTAAAGATAAAATACCACGTGAGACAAAAATTATATTTTACCAATCCATTGTTGCACCACATATTGATTATTGTTCATCAGTGTTATTCATAATGAATCAATCACAAATATATCGTCGCCAAAAAATTCAGAACAGATTTATGCGAGGTATTCTAGGAGCAGAATTTAGGACACACAATACACTACAATGTTTTGAAGTTGATGTTTAGCCTTGAAAACGGAGATCTTCCCAAATACTTGGACTTAATGTTATGCTCTAATAGAGAAGTTCATAATTATAATACCAGAAACACTCACTATCGATTACCTATGTACAGTAAATCATTTTCACAGCGATCATTAGGGTATAATGGAGTCAAATTATATAATTCTCTGAGCAATTTCTATACGTTGGGAGAATTACAATACAATCAGTTTTTGGGACTATTGAATGTATTTATTAAAGAAAGAATTAGTATTTAGCTAGTATATTAAGTATAATAATTATGTATATTTAATTAATTCAAAATAATAATAAGATTAAAAAATGTCATTATTGATAAATAAACATATAAATAAATAAATAAATATTTAAAAACATACACCGGTGGCCGCCAGGTAGCAAAATGAATCAATCACCTTCATGCCATTGGTGAAAACTATGAAACAGCCTGGTCGATTATCAAAGAAAGATACGAATCTGCTTCAGCCATTCAGAAGAAACATGGGTGTCAACATCGACTCTTGGGATTAAATCATATTATACGTCATAACCAAGAAGCTCGACTCCGAAACATTAAAGCTATACGAGATCTCGCTAACAAGCACAAAGGAGCTTCAAACTTTAGCCAATCTCATGATATATTTGGAAAAACGATTCACAGCATTGAAATCAGTTTTTCTCGAAAGAACCATCAATTACCGCAAACCTTCAACTTCGCCGGTAAAATTTAATCCAACAGGAGTAGCCTTGTTAACAAATAATGTGACATGTAAGATCTGCCAAAAAATCATCATAACCAGGACTGCGTTAAATTCAAAAACATGAATATATACGAAAAAAACCAATTGGTCTCAAACAACAGTCGAATGCACACTGAATCAAACATGTAGACAGTGTGGCGGACGACATCATTAGCTTTTACATAACAACAAGAACAACGAATGAAACTAGAACAGCAGACAACCGCACCACATCATTACACGCTGGTAAAGGATTAGAAGACAAAGAGTACGTACTGTTACCAACAGCACTAGTCAAAATAGCAACTAATGATGGAGAGTACCGGTCTCTACGAGCAATTATTGATTCCTGTTTACAAGCAAGCTTCATTACTTCGAGTGCTATCAACAAATTGAAAATAACAACAAGCAAAGCCAACATGAACATGTTGAGACCAGAAAGAGACCAGAACACATGATCAGCCACAGCAACCAATAGTCAGTCAAACATGGGATACTCTAAAGAACTTACCACTAGCTGATCCAAACTACCACACTCCAGTGATCACTCCACTCACTCGCCTGATTATTATGTCGATATTATACTACCTGAAATTATGACGCAAAACGCAATCAACAACCAATAGCTCAAAGCTCCTAGCTAGGATGGATAATTCTAGGAAAAACGACCAAAACAGCTAAGCCAAATGAAAACTTAACAATCACAACTGCGATTACCACCAAGAAGAACTCTTTGGATGAAATTGAAAAAACTCTTAAAAATTTTGGGAAGAAACATCCGCCAAGAAAGCAAACACCTGAAGAAGAAAATTGTGAAGAGATATTCCAGAGCAACGTCAAACGGTCATCAAATGGCAGGCACACCGTAAAAATACCATTTAACACCACTGATGGAAAATTATTCGACTCAAAAAAGATGGCAACAGCAAGATTTCTCCAACTAGAAAAACTTAGCGGCTCAATACAAAAAATTTATGGAAGAATATGGACATATGCAAAAAAGCTCTAACAATTCAACAGCTGATGCCACATACTATATGCCGCATCACGCCGTCTTCAAACCATCAAGCACTACAACAAAGTTAAGATTGGTGTTTTATGCCTCGGCAAAAACAACCAATGGTCGGTCGCTAAATGACATCATGCACGTCGGTTCAAAATTGCAACAGCTGCAGAAGACAAAAACTTCCAACGCATACTATGGTGTAACTCACCGACTGAGAAACTTCAGGAGTACCAATTATAAAACAGTCACGTACGGAACTTCATCAGCCACTTACCTTGCCATCAGAACATTACAAGAAGTAGCAGAGGATGAGAAAAAATCATTCCCAGCTGCTTACCTCATGGTAGGATGTGACACGATAAAAGAAGCGCTGCTCGTACAAAATCAGTTAAGTCAACAACTTCAACGAGGGTGTTTCAATTTAAGGAAGTGGACAAGCAATCATAAGGAGTTACTAACTAACGTCACCGAGACCGAAAGCACAGATGTATACAAAATTAAAATAGTTGAAACCGTCAAAGCTCTAGGGCTTTATTGGAAACCTTGTACGGACATCTTCGAATTTAATGTAGACCTCCCTGCGCACACTGGATTAGTGATGAATCGGATCATCCTCTCAACAACAGCCAAACGATCCGTTAGGATGGCTAGCCCCAATAATAATAACTCCGAAAATTACGATGCAAAAACTCTGGCTTTTAGGGCTTACTTGGGATGAACCGGTCTCAGAAGAAATCGCAAAACAGTGGGTTATCTACCAAGAAGAACTTACCCTGCTTAATGAATTGAAAATCCCCAGATGGATAGGGTTCACAAATGAATCAATCGTCGAGGTCCATGGATTTAGTGACGCCTCAGAGCAGGCATATGCAGCTTGTGTTTATCTGAAAGTAGTCACTGGAGAGCAAATTGACATCATCAATTGACAAAACAAAAAATAACTTTATCGCGTTTAGAGTTAAACGGAACCCCCCTAGCCGCGAAACTAGTGCAAGAAGTCAAGCAATCACTAAACATACAACAAGCACCAACTTATGCATGGACTGATTCCATGATAGCACACTTTCATGAATACAAGGCGAAATTCAAAAGTTCAAATCTTACGTTGCCAATAGAGTGTCAGAAATCCGAAGCTTGACTGAACCGCATCAATGGCATCATATAAAAACAAAAGATAATCCAGCCGTATGTGCTAGTCGAGGAATAACAACAAAGGAACTTACGAACCACAACATCTGGTGGACTGGACCACAATGGTTAAAAGACAATAAAAATTATCATTCGATGGAAAGATACCAAGAATTTGATGAAGAAGCAGAAGCTGTACTGAAACATGCAAATATGGCAACTGTCAACGAGAAAGACAACCAGTTCATACACTTAATAGAAAAAACTTCCAAGAATTATGAAACTAAAAAGAATCGTAAAGAATGTAAACATCTTTATCAAACGATGCAAAAAAGAGAATGTAGAAATAGAAGAATTGCTAAAGAACAAGTCAGTCAAGAAAAAAAGTAAGTTACTACAATTAAATCTTTTTGGATCAACTAGGAATTCTGCGGGTTGGTGGAAGACTTCAGAATTCATTGCTAAATTATGAAGAAAAACATCCTGCGATACTTCCCTCTAAACATCAGCTCAGTAGAGCAATAATCAATTATGCACACTGGAAAACAGCGCATGGCGGAATTCAACTTACGCTTTCATACCTACGTAAGAAGTATTGGGTCATACGTGCAAAAAATGCCACTAAAACGGCAATTTCAGAATGTGTAGCTGAAAAAAATGAAGAAAGAAGCTCTAGCGGACTTCAACAAAATCGTGTCAGAGGAGCTAGCTTCGGAAGGTATATCAGTTAGCCAAAACCCGCCTGAAGAAGATTTTGGGAAATATCACACTGACCTACGAAGAATTGCGCCAACCGTTCTAAATCAAATAGAGGCAGTGCTAAATTCTAGACCGTTATTCCCGATATCTAATGACATAAATGATCTAGAAGTACTCACACCAGGTCACTTCCTAATAGGCTCATCGATAACAACAGTGCCCGAAGGTGATCTAATGAATTCAAATGTTAATAGACTGTCAAGGTGGCAGCTACTGGACAAATTAAAACAAGAATTTTGGAAGAGATGGAGCAACGAATATCTACGAAGGCTGCAATAACGTCCAAAGTGGTTACATACGAAGCCACAAATCAACATAGGGGATCTCGTTCTTCTAATTGATGATAACTTACCTCCTTCTAAATGGATGCGAGGTAGAGTAATTGAAGTACATCCAAGCACAGATGGACATGTACGAGTTGTCTCAGTACGCGGCACAGGAAATTCTATTTACAAAAGGGCCATCACACAAATCTCAGCTCTACTAAAAGAAGAACCACTAACAACAGATAGGTGCGAAGAAACAGTTGTGGTCAGCGACGAGGATAATCAACCAAACTCATATAGACGAGTGACACGAGCACACACCAACCCAAGGCTATTGTTGCATACACTCGCAATAATCTGCATGCTGGGAGCGATACTAGTCCAAGGAACAACAATGAAATACAACATATCACGGTTCACCTCTCATCCTGGAATTTACCTTGATAAAATAGGTCAAGGTAATCTAATCAACGGTGAGTGGAAGATTATAACGTACTTAAACGTTAAACATGAACTAAGGATGGGGGATGCTGATAGCTCCAGCCCACACGGATACCATGAAATACTGCGAAACTATTGTATCCCAAATAAAATCGTCCCACATTGAGTTTTTAGGTGAAAACAAAATTACACGAAAAAAACGGTCTCCTTTCGATTTTATTGGCACAATTGCTAATGAATTATTTAGTGTGCTTGCCAAATCAACACCACCACCAGAAATTACTACAACAACAGATGTCGATACTGGAATCAACGATCAATTTGATTAAACATAATTATGAAGAAACCAGTCAAAAATTCGAGACATTCACAAATGTTCTGAACAATATATAATGTTTCATGAAGAATTCACTGATTTAGCTCTTCACACTATGATGGAAATAATCAAACTCCATACGCTTCAATCCACAATAATCGACACTATCACAGAGGTTCATCAAGGAAGACTAGACCCTCTCATACTAACACCGCACCAACTCTGGAAAAATTCTCTGGATTGGAAAAATCATTCAAGGAAATTATTCATATTTGAAGTCAAAATTCCACTTGTTCAGAGAGCACAATTTAATTTATATCAAGTCATACCAGTATGCCTACCATTCATTAGCTTGAATATATATACATCAAATCAATACATGCCACTTTCTGCTGATGAATTCAATTCATGTATACTTCCCTCAACGGAGATTATCTTTGCAACATCCATCAACAATTATACGATTAACACGAATACAAGCAACTGTGAAGCTCTGTCACTGCATAAACTAATTTCAATGTTAAACATCAAGGAAGTACAGCAAACTTTAATCGAAGGTCACTGTCAATTTGTCAGTACCAACATCCTAAAACCAGCTCTGTTGCGAGAAGAAATAGTAAAAATAACTCACCATATGATGCTACCTAAACATCGTCATCCTGATCAAGTACTTATTTTATATCAAGTGCTGTCTTGCAGGGGCAGACTGAGTATACAAAACGTCATCTTTGAGCTACAGCTAGATTTGATAAGCAGTAAAAGGTTTCAATTATTCAAACCATTGTCATTTCCAACACCAGAAGCAACTTTCATACAAGCAACCTTCACTGCAAATTCACTGACAGCTGTTATATTTGTACACTTCAGCATCCGATACACACTGCATATCAAAATAATAGTATTTGTGAACTACAATCATTAAGTTCAGCTAAGATTAAGCATTGCCAGGTTGTAAAACAATTATCAAAAAATCCGCAAGATGCTTGGATCAAATTAAAAAACAACAACTGGATATTTTCTTTGTATCACGAACAGCTTGCTACCATAGTGTGTGAAGAAGATATATTTTCAGTAAAGCTTCCGGTCAATGGCCAAATATCTCTCAAGGAAGGCTGTATATTAAGATTCGGATTGGTCACGTTAAAGAGTCACAAGGTAATAAGCAGCAGAATTGATTTGTCGTTTCTACCAGCAGTAAACTTATCCAAAGAAGAGACGCCTATGAACTCAATTAGACATCATGGTCCACCAAACCAAACAGACATCAGCGCTCTACAAGGAGACAATCCTGCATAGGAACCTTGGAAATTAAGTGTTGCCCCGAAATATGTTCAGCCGAACAGTTTATAAACACTAAATTTTTCATATTTTTAAAAAATATTTTACATTGATTGATAGATACCCAAGGCATGTATTTCGAATCACAACTTTTTCGCGAACTAGCTAACTTACTTGGTTTTGAACGCAGAAGAACAACTAGTCACAATCTAAAATGTAGTCGTCAAATCTACTATTATGTGCTACGATCGATCTGATTGGGCTATAGTGTTCTTCCTGCAATCTTACTTGGACTATACGAACGACTTACAGTGGTGAACTTAAAGCTACTCCAGCTGAACTGATTTACGGATGTACAACTCGAGTTCCTGGAACATTTTTCGATACTACGAACGACCAAATTTTACAATGAGACTTTATTACGAACTTAAGACAACACTTTGATGAAATTCGACCTGTACCAGCTTCTCGGGATACTACGGACATCAGTAAAGATCTGCTGACTTGCTCACACGTTTTCTTACAGACTTTACCGACTCGCGAACCAGAACTCATTATTTCGGGTGACGGACCTAAATTATGTACCGAGGAAACGAAAATTCGCAAAAAGGTTCGTTTTGATCTTTCACGAAGTACTAGAACAACTACAAGATCGGTTCATGTATCCAGGACTCTAGGACCAGATTCTTAAACTTTCGATAGATCTTCGATCTCTCTGGGAGGGGAGTATTGTGTCATCTTCACGCCTTGAATCGAGATTCAGTTTAAGTTTTCAGTTTTTGTTTAGAGTTTTTTCAAGTTTTCTTGACATTACAAGAAATAATAAGCAGACAACCAATTTTGAGGACCTCCAGCCTATCTATCTGGAGAGAACTCAACAACAATAAATGAGCGACAACCAACTGGTATACGCGTTACTGAGGTAAATCCATTTAATTTAATGTAAGACAGCTTTTGCAATATTGTAAGCTAAAATATCTTATAACCTGTGGCATTCTGAGCAAACGGGATCAGATCTTCTGATCCGCATTTTGCGCATCAAAGTCCGTCCAACATGTGATCTGACGAATTCTCGATATTCTCGTAATCGATTCAATCGGGCAAAACTAACGTAACGTGGAAAAATAATAAATTGTGTTTGATGGCCGAGAATAATCCAGTGGTGTACATTATAACAAAAAATGTTCTGATTAGTTACAGGTTCGCCTTTTTTGTTATTTTATCGATACGCCTTATCAGTACTTATTACTATAAAATTTATTTATATATGAGTATTTAATAAAATTATGATGGAAAAATTGAAAGGAATTATATACTGTTTCTTATCAATAAGTCAATAACGGTTACCTTAATTTTTCTTATCAAATAAGACGACATGTCGTCAATGTGTGTTTCTGACTGTGTAAAGTGATTTTCGATCAGATTTTGTATATTTTCGATTTGATTGCGTAAACTAGTCAAGAAAACTTTGTATATGTGCATGAATTCCATACTTAAATATTTATGTTATATGCAAACATTTTTATTTCCAGCAACCTGTTAATGATATCAGTGTGTGACGTCTATAGGATATGGGTGAGAAAGCAAACTTGCAACTTATAATTTCAAATATAGCGCGATAGCATACACACCTTGATGTGTTATCTACGAGTAACAGTGAAATTGATAAACAATAATGTTTAATTTTTCTAAAATGCTCCACACCTTACCTGATTTCTTTGCCGATAACCCCGAATATATTCTTATTTATATATTTTTATTACATTTTTGTGATATAATCGATAAGTAAATTTGAAGTGCGCGCTTCAATGTCACACGACAACCATATATTTCTGCCAACGTGAACATTTGATATATGTTATAACGTCATCTAGTAGAGAGCATTGAAACTATTACATTTTATTTCAAAGTTTTTAACAAGTTGGCAGCTAATGTACCGGTCACTATAGAAACTATTGGGTGGGTACGAATTGGGATTTTAGTAAATTTTATAGTTTTGGTGAGCTGAATATGACTGAGTCATCTCTTAACGGGTTAAGGCCATGTTTGGTTCAGCTTAAGTGAGAGGATTTTGTGTCAAAATCCAGAACTTCATCCCACTTCCATTTATGTTGGTATCCCGAACATAATTAGTTAAAAATATGCTTAGAAAGTGCGGCCGAATTTCAGAACTTCATGAAAAGATGACACGTTAAAATCCCAATACAAGTTTATTTAGTTTATTGCAATCCTAATCCCAGCTCTACAAATTAGATTGGAGAATTATCGGGTAAGAGACGGTCTGGTTCATTATAGCCGAATCGCAAAATTACGTCAAATTCGGCTTTGCACGCCGAATTTGACAGTATAATTATACTTGGTAATTAACCGAATATTCTTTGGTGACCTAATTAATAAAACATTTGATTTTTTTTGCAAAATAAGCCAAATTTATTTGAAATATCCAATCCGGTAGTTAATCTGGCTTTAGGATGTGCCGCACATATTTTATGCAACTTTTTGGGAGATCTTGTTTTGCTATTTCGTTGTTGCCCAATTCAAGGGCTAAATACTAATAGATTTTAGAATAATTTTTAATATAATTTAACTAACTATGTGTAAAAAAGAGAGTACGGTGGGCCCGGCGTTACCCTTGAGATCCTGTGTAACAACTTGGTCGTGCATTCAGAATCAATTATCCAATCTTTCTTTTCTCGTTTTGTTTCGTATTTTGAGTTTTATATGACAAGTTGACGAGCGATCACATACACGTCAACATTTTTTTTAAAATCATTTATAAAATGGCGTCGTCATAGTGTTTTTGATCTATTTTTTTTTCAGATGCTCATATAAATATCCTGAAGATTTGGTATTTACGGTTTCACCAAATACAGAGCATTGTGTTCCGTCCGAATCGATTAGGCGTTGCAGTCAATGTCGATGGTTGTCCTGGATCAGTCCAAGACATTTTACGCTTTGGACAATTCTATGGAGGAAAGACTTTTTTGTATCTGGCGAGCGACATTTCCTGAGCTTTTGGATTTTTCCCACGGCTTTTAAACGTATGGAGACGGCTTCTCGTATCAATTAAACTGCAAATCGTTTTTGCGTTTGAGCGTCATCCTCATCCAACAATGCTTGCAATTCACTGTCTTCAAGCGTTTTTGGGGGTCTTTCACTGTTTTCGTTTCTCACGTGAAAATCACCTCTTTTGAATTTATTGAACCACTCATAGATTTGTGATTTACCAATAGCATCCTCACCATAAGCTTTGACAAGTATTCGATGTGATTCTGCAGGCGCAAAACTCAACATTTTTAACAAGTAAAAAACATACGTTCATGTTTGAACTTGCATGGTTATGAATTTAATGTTGTTAACAGATGTCAAAAGAAAACAATGATGACGTGGTTTTTCGAAAGGTACATTGACATGTGACGCAAAAATTTATTTTTGTATGTATTTTGGGCCAACGTACATATTTGTGAATGCCATTTAAATCTTTTTTTTTCAACCGAAAAATAAGACTATAATATTTAATCAAAAACAAATAATTAACATATGTTATATAATTTATATTGTATCAAATTATAATGATTTTTTTAAAGAGAATTTCGATTTAACTAAGATCCGTTAAAATCCGGACGACATAACAACCTGTCATTTTTTACGTACACATTTGTGTACGGTGGACTTAATTTTAAGTAAAAAAAGATTTTGTCATGCCGGAAAAGGGATATAGTTCTATCACAGAATGAATATTATTATAATTTTATTACAGAATAAACTTTATTCTTTTCTTTTAATTGTATTAAAAATTTGTACAAAATTTTTTACTTGACCTGTTTACTTAACAAAATTTGACAGATAAAATATTATCTGTAGGCCACACAAACTATTAAAACCGTATATGGTTTGTGAATTTTGCATTTTTAGTTAAATTAAATTAAATTAAATTTAATTATATGTGTGATATGTTATTTATATATGTGATATTAAATTATTAGTAAATTAAACTAAATTAGTAATCAATACAAAATATATTTTATAACAAAATATAATGCAATAACAAATATATTTTTCATTTTAATTGAATATATTTTTAAAAATGTAGCAACTACAAACTAATTACAAGAATGTTTGGCCTACAGATAATTTTGACGTTTATATTTGACAGATAAGTAAACAGGTCTATTGTATTAAAAATTAGAATTCGATTCGTGAGTAAAAGTGAGTCAAATTCGGAGGGTAAAAGAGAAAGCATATAAATCAACGGGGCCGTATTTAGAATTTGTTCCAATGTAGTACGCATTAATTGTTTTTATTTAGCAAAAACTTGTACTTATAGTATTCCAAAATAAAAAGTAGTTATGAAAAGAAAAGCACGTAGTAAGCCCGTAGTAATAAGAAAAATGCGACACTGGTAATATAACATATGTTTACAAACACAAACACAAAATGAGAAACCCCACGCCGGCAATCAAAATTGTTTTCTTAATTTTCTCTGATTTATAACTTAAAGTACGGATAAATTTACCACAAATTACTTTCTTCCCACATAATTTACATTTTATTTTATATAAACACTTAGTAAACTTACTTGATGGTATTTTTTGCAACCTTTCATTTTATTTAAAAGTATGTAATTTTTATTATCAAATGATGCACTAACAAGCACTACTATATAAACCACTAACTATTTTTATTATTTTAATGTATTTTAATTCAGCTATGCTACACACAGTTTTGGTTTCTGGATTCAAACTATTGCGCAATAGATTTTAATTTTTAATTTTAAACCCTTATTTTAAATTAATCATTAAATTTTTTTGTCTTGTTTTATTCTTTTCTCTCGAAAATAAAATTTAAACAAAAATCTACATCTCAAAAATGTCCTTAAATTTTTTTATTTTCATTTCAATTTTTTTCATTTCGGATTCACGGACAAAAATTTTATTACGTAGCTGCGACGTAAAAATTTTGACCGTGAATCCGAAATGAGAAAAATTGAAATGAAAATAAAAAAATTTACGGACATTTTTGAGATGTAGATTTTTGTTTAAATTTTATTTTCGAGAGAACAGAATAAAACAAGACAAAAAAATTTAATGATTTAATTTAAAATAAGGGTTTAAAATTAAAAATTAAAATCTATTGCGCAATAGTTTGAATCCAGAAAACCAAATATAGTGTAGCATGGCTGATTAATAATAAGAAAGCACAAAATTAAGTCGTCACGACCTATCGCTGCCGTACTAAACATAAATGACTTAACTGCAAAAAATGAGTTTTGAGGTATTCGATGTAAAAGTTTTGAAACTTGTATCATTTCTGTATTAAATTGAAACACATATTTCTTAATAATAGGTTTCTGTCCTTTTTTTTAATTTATTGTGTTAATCTTAAAGATAGAGATTAATAATAGCTATCGAATGGCATCATTAACTCAATTTTGCCAAAAATGCAGTTGTCATTTATGTTTAGTACGGCAGTATGGTAACCACATATTTTGGTCACTTGGGCGGATCAGAACGTCTATCGGAAAAACCTAAAACTATTTTGACATTCGAATTTTGATTTGTTATGTTTTCGATTTAACCAATATGGCGTAATATTATTGCAGCCAACCTAATCACAAGAAAATAAAAAAATAATAGTGATGCGCGTCATGTCACTGTAAGCGATTTTATAGAAGAAAATTTCGTGGTGTATTTTTTTTGTTTTAGAATAAAATAAAGTTAATAAAAAAGTTATAATATTCGTTTTTAATTCATATATATTTATAAATAGGTTTTCTAATCTAAATAATTCGTGTTCAATTACGTGTGTGATTAAATTTTATGTATTGTTGAAATTGTGTTTTGTACATTTCGTATATTAACTCGGGAACACTTCACACTCGAAAGTATCAAAAAAATAGTGATTTATCTATGTTCAATAAATAATATATTCGTGAGTTTTAATATAAGTAGCGATGTATTGTAATATATATAAATAAATTATATATTTATATATATATTTCAAGTGTTCAAATAAGTGTTTTCGTAAGGTCGATGTAAAATAATTACAAATGGTCGGCCATATTTAAATGTATTCTCTTGTATTTTTATTTGTTAAATGTACAAGAAAATTCATGTTTCATGCAAATTGTGTTCATGTTATTATGGATATTTGGTATAATTATTAAAAGGGGAAAATTATAAGGATATTTATAATAGTATTTTGACGTATTATGGCGATATACGATCATCGGGTAGGCGGGTCACGCCTAACGTTTCTTTATTATGTCTTGTTTTAAGTGAAATCAGTGTGAAAATTTATTGTTGACATTTGTAATTATATTGTTGCATGCGCTCGACCTTCATTTCAATTTTTATTTTGCTTATCTAGAAAATGTGAAATACATTCTTTACATATTAAGAATAGATACATATGTGTATCTATCTACATGTATGTATGGATAAATGTATTTATCTAAGACATAATAATAATAAATTAGCCGGAAGGACTTAATAAAATATTATATCGATATAAAGAGGCATACAAGCACACACGAGAGAGCGCATCTAGTCAGGTAAATAGTCGATAATTACCACAAAATCACAATACAAATTATATTTTGTTAATTAAAATTCCAGGATTTTTGATGCCTTGAAAATGTTCCGAATTTTGTATATATTGTTGCTGGCAACACTTGTTTCATGCAACAATATAACAATACAATCAGCTAACCAATCCCATTCAACAAATTCAAGTAGTAATACAACTAGCAATACTATTACTCATCAAACTATTTTTGATGCCAAATTAAATCATTTAGTTGTCGATCGTAATACAGGACGTGTAAGTATAATATTGTTGAATGTCCTGAAAAGGTAAATGAAAAGTTTGATTAAATAATATTTTTATTTATTTAAATAATATATAGGTCTTCGTAGGCGGAATAAACCGAATATATCAGTTATCACCCGATTTAGATATTGTGGTTACCGCAATTACCGGGCCCCAAAATGATTCTTACGATTGTACATTACTGGAATGCCCATCGAATACCGTGCGGAAACTAACTCCGAACGTTAATAAAGTATTACTGATCGACTACAGTACAAGTCGATTAATTACGTGCGGTTCAATATATCAAGGTATTTGTACCGTACGTAATTTGCAAAATGTCAGTATTGTTGAACAAGAGGTTCAAGAGGCGGTTGTCGCAAATAATGAAAATGCATCAACGGTCGCGTTTGTTGCGCCTGGTCCGCCAACGCCACCGGTAACCAATGTGATGTATATAGGTGTTACGTTTACAGGTAATTCACCATATCGTAGTGAGGTGCCGGCGGTGGCATCTCGTAGTCTCGAAAAAGATCGTATGTTTCAAATTGCATCATCGCATGTCACGACCGGAACCCGCATTTTTATTAACTCCTACGCCCGAGAATCATATTTAGTAAATTATGTGTATGGCTTTAGCTCAGAAAGGTTTTCATATTTTCTTACCACCCAACTAAAGCATAATACCCAGACTGTACCCAAAGAGTATATAACAAAATTAGTTAGAATATGTCAAGATGATTCGTATTATTATTCGTATACCGAGATACCCGTGGATTGTATATCAGAAGCCCAAGGTGGTAAAAAATATAATTTAATACGGGCGGCATATTTAGGACGGCCTGGTGCCGACCTAGCCGAAAATCTAAATATCACATTACTCGATGATGTATTATATGCAGTATTCTCCGAAGGGAAAAATGGAGTGCACACAAATCGAACAGCTCTTTGTGTATATTCGTTAAAAGCGATTCGCCGAAAATTTATGCAAAATATAAAAAATTGTTTTAACGGTGTTGGTCCGAGGGGTTTGGATTTTATATCGCCCAATATGGCATGTGTTTCAACCAAATTACAAACGATATCAGAGGATTTTTGCGGGCTTGATGTTAATTCGCCATTGGGTGGAGAGCAACCAATCATTGCAGCTCCTGTTCTACTATTCAAGGCACACCTAACAGCAGTGGCCGCAACACAAACCAGCTTTTATACGGTAGTATTTATAGGTACAAATGATGGGCATCTTAAAAAGGTCGTTGTCGAGTCTGGTAGTACGGCTATAGAATATGCGGATATAGCGATCGATGAAGGATCTGCAGTCATGTCCGATATGCATTTTGATACATCAAAAATGCATTTATATGTGATGACAAAAAATAAGGTGTCTAAGGTTAAAGTGCATGATTGTACGGTTTATAAAACATGCAGCGAATGCCTAGGAGCCAAAGATCCGTACTGTGGATGGTGCTCACTTGAAAATAAATGCAGTCTAAAGACAAGTTGCCAAGACGATTCAAACGACCCACTATTTTGGGTTAGTTATAAAATGGGAAAATGTACAACAATTACAAGTGTGATACCACATCAATTACAACGCACAACAGCACGAACACTAGAACTGCTCATTGATCATCTTCCCGCCTTAAAAGAAAATCTTGTATGTGCATTCACCACCCAAGATAAAATGATAGTAACAAATGCGACTCGCAAACGTTATGGTGTAAATTGTACAACACCACGGACTGATCTTCTACCACAAATCGCACCAGGGAAACATCATTTTACGGCTAAGCTATCAGTTCGTACGGCAACAGGGCCTGATTTAGTCACCACGGATTTCACGTTTTTCGACTGCAGTACTCATTTATCATGCACCCAATGTGTATCATCACAATTCCCATGCGATTGGTGTCTAGAAGCGCATCGATGTACACACGATACTGCAGAAAATTGTCGAAATGATATTCTAGTCACGGGAATCAGCCGCATTGGACCATCGTATCGCTCAGGACCCGGCTTCTGTCCGACCATAAACGCAACAGGTGATGGAAGTGAAATATTTGTCGCGGCCGGATTAAAAAAGTCGATTAAAGTCAAGGTACATTTAATCGGACAGTATCTAATGCAAACTCGATTTTTATGCCAATTTAATATAGAGGGCCGAGTATCTAGTGTTAATGCACAGCTACTTGGAGACACAATATACTGTGATGCAATGGAATTTGTATATACATCGAGATCACCGAATCTAACTGCAACATTTGCGGTAATTTGGGGTGGATCGAAACCCCTCGATAATCCACATAATATTCATGTCCGTATATACCGGTGTCGAGAAATGTCTGATAGTTGTGGAATGTGTTTAGCTTTACCAGAGAAATATAATTGCGGATGGTGTTCGTCTTCTAACGCGTGCGAGGTAGAGGAGCAGTGCAGCAAACAAACCGAGGGTAAAAATGACTGGTTAAATCGTATGCAAACATGCCCAAATCCGGAAATACATTCATTCGATCCGAAGACGGGACCATGGGAAGGAGGAACCAATATAACGATTCGCGGAATTAATTTAGGAAAGAACTTCAGTGATATCTATAAAGGTGTAAAAATTGCCGGAATCACATGTATGCCATTCGAACATCTTTACATTGATACTAAACAAATTGTATGCAATGTGGACGGACCAGGGGTAGAATCATATCGATCAGGCCGGATCGTGGTGCAAATTTCGGATTATCGTGGCGAATCGAACACCGATTTTGAATTTGTCGATCCAAAAATAGATGATTTTTTGCCTAAATTTGGTCCCGTCTCCGGAGGAACGCAAATAAAAATAGTTGGTAAATATTTAAACGCCGGGTCTCGCATTCAGGCGTTTATTGATGAATTGCCCTGTGAAATATTAAGCACTGACGAAAATCAAGCATTGTGCCGCACCAGCCCCGCTAATGTTCAACACAAAGGAAAACTAAAAATGAAGTTTGATGGTGGGACCAGAGAGTTTAATGGCGGCGTTTTTGAGTACGTTGATGATCCGACTATCGAATATGCAACATCCGGGCCAGTTGGCCCGTTTAAAGTACCTAAAGGAATTCCAGCCGGTGGTATAAAAATCACTGTAATCGGGAATCATTTCCTATCGATACAAAATCCAAAAATGTATGTCTATTACCAGGAAAAAGTGTTCCTCAGCCAGTGTGATATATTTTCTAACACCGAAATGTATTGTGATTCACCGATCATTGAAGCAGATAATAAACTCCTCGACGCCGATCATCCTAAGCAGTTAGAATATGGCTTTCAAATGGACGATGTGATCGGTGTACAAAATCTCTCAATGAGGAATTTAAATCATTTTGAATTGTATCCAAATCCCGAATATTACGAATTTGAAGAAAATGTTAAATATTTTAAAAGTGAATACCTTACGATCAATGGTAAAAATTTGGATCGAGCCTGCAAAGAGAGTGACGTCATCGTAATGATCGGTAATAAAATTTGCAATATCACTTCATTATCGCGACAGCAACTAACATGTAGACCACCGATAGAGGCATCTGATGAAAATGAAGCGCCCGAAGTGATTGTGAAAGTCGGAAGCAATTTTTTGCCTTTTCCGATCGGAATACTAAGTTACGCAACCCCAAATCCACTACACGGATTAAGTCGTAAAGCTATGATAGGTTTGGCTGTAGGTGGATCAATTCTTCTAGTGATTTTTGTCGCGCTATTGATTGCGTATCGTAAAAAAACGAGCGAAAGTAATCGCGTACTTAAAAACATGCAAGAACAAATGGATATCCTTGAACTACGAGTTGCGGCGGAATGTAAAGAAGCCTTTGCCGAATTACAAACCGAAATGACAGATCTAACTGGTGATCTGACATCCGGTGGTATACCATTCCTTGATTATCGTACATACGCTATGAAAATTTTGTTCCCTAATCACGAAGATCACGTAGTTCTACAGTGGGAACGGCCAGAACTGCTACGAAAGGAGAAAGGCTTGCGACTATTTGGTCAGCTAATAATGAATAAAACATTTTTACTGCTGTTTATCCGGACGCTGGAGTCAAATCGATATTTTTCAATGCGAGAACGTGTTAATGTTGCATCGTTAATAATGGTTACACTACAATCAAAACTCGAGTATTGTACCGATATTCTTAAAACGTTACTGGCCGAACTGATCGAAAAATGTATCGATGGAAAAAGTCATCCGAAGCTATTACTTCGGCGCACTGAAAGTGTAGCGGAAAAAATGCTCTCTGCTTGGTTTACATTCTTGTTGTACAAATTTTTAAAAGAATGTGCCGGCGAACCGCTTTATATGTTATTCCGGGCTGTTAAGGGTCAGGTGGACAAAGGTCCGGTAGACGCGATAACACATGAAGCTCGTTACTCCTTAAGTGAAGAAAAATTAATTCGGCAATTAATTGAATTTAAATTAATGACGGTGTACGCTTCGATTACTCAGCAGCCAATCTTCTGTAACAATATCGAAATGCCAACAAATACCGAAAATGTGCCCGTTAAAGTACTCGACTGTGATACCATATCACAGGTAAAAGAAAAGTGTTTGGATACAATATATCGAAATACGCCATGGTTGCAACGGCCGCGTCGTGATGATCTAGATTTAGAATGGCGCACCGGTACATCAGGTCGCGTAATCTTATACGATGAAGACTCAACCTCAAAATTAGAAAGTGAATGGAAGAAATTAAATACTTTGCATCATTATCGAGTCCCTGATGGTGCGTGTCTAAGTCTCGTACCGAAACAAAGTTCCATTTATAATTTGTCGATCCTATCCGAAAAGAATGACAAGACTCATAAATACGAAACACTTAATCTATCGAAATATACATCATCAAGTCCACCATTTAGTCGTGCCGGTAGTCCTCTTAATACGGATAGCCAAGAAAATGGGATAAAGTACTGGCATTTAGTTAAGCATCACGACACCGATGTACAAAAGGAGGGTGAACGGGTTAATAAAATGGTGTCGGAAATTTATTTAACCCGCCTTCTGGCGACGAAAGGTACGCTACAAAAATTTGTTGACGATCTGTTCGAAACAATATTTAGTACAGCACATCGTGGTTCCGCACTCCCATTAGCTATAAAATATATGTTTGATTTTCTTGATGATCAAGCTTTACTACATGGCATTACAGATCCAGAAGTAGTTCATACATGGAAAAGTAATAGTTTGCCATTAAGGTATGTAAATTATTAATTTACCGATTAAATTCAAATTCTAATTCACGTTTCGTTATGTTCTTATTGTTTTAACAGATTTTGGGTGAACTTAATTAAAAATCCTAATTTTGTGTTTGACATACATAAATCAAATATTGTTGATTCGTGTTTATCGGTAGTTGCTCAAACATTTATGGATTCGTGTTCGACTTCAGATCATAGGCTAGGTAAGCAATATTTTTTCATTTAATTTAAAGAAATTTAAAACTAACAATAAAATTCACGAATATTTTATTATTGTCATTTAAATCATAAATCTTGCAAAAGCAAGAAAATTGCCTGAGGGCCATTTTTTTTTTTTTTTTTTTTTTAACTATATTTGAATATTTCTTATAGTAGTAGGAATTATGAAAAAATATTTAAAGTTCCCACGCAATGCAAGTCTGAGAGCTAACATCCGGATCTTCGATACATTTAAATTTAATAAGTAAAATTATTTTGGTCGTATTGCGGGCTAATTAAACAGACCATTATTACTATCAGAGCTCCTGCAGCAAACGCACGAAAGTTACTCCTGTAATGTATTTAACTGAAACCCCTTGACTACCGCATTATGCGCAATTTAAATCGTTACGAAGTCGCATTCTAAACATGTGCTTGCTTGTTCAGAGTGCCGAATGTGGCATGTTCGATGTAGGAAACATTGTTGGTCCTTTTAAAGCACGCCGCCAACGAAAATGAAATTAAAAAATATATATAAAAGTGTAGTGAATTAGAGTGCCGTTATAAGGAGTACTTGGTGGTGTGCAGATATTTAAGGATTCCCAAGGACGCAAAAGATGTGTTTTCGAATTTATTTTAATTTTTATAAAAATATTTTATTATGCATTCTAAGGTTAAATTCTTTCTGCTTTTTGAGAAAAGTTACCCTGGGGGCTATTTGGGAATTCGATTCGATAACGAGAGTACAAGATTCATATTGGATTTTAAATAAGAATCGTTCAAATCACATTCAAATCAAATATGAATCTTGTACTCTCGTTATCGAATCGAATTCCCAAATAGCCCCCCTGTTTTTGTGTAAAAAAACGAAAAAAATCTACCCCTAGGTATAATAAAAAGTATATTAATAAACTATAAAGCAAAACATTAAAATGTTCAATAGAGTCTTCCACATCTCAATTTATTTAGGTAAATATTTTTTTCTCTCTGGCTTTCAAATCCCATGATGGGGTTTTGCCGCCTGCACTATGGTCCTCCATCCATCTCGATCCATCGCTCTCGTCCTTCAGTTTCGACATCCTAATATGCTTAGATCTTGTTCGACGTCGTCACGCCACGGAGCCATCTAACTCGATTTTTACTGAGAGCCAATTTGATCGCTGCAATAGGTCTCTCCAGACCTGCCCTTTCCGGCTGCATCTGGAGAGTCGTATCATGCCTAGCTAGTTCGTCAGCCCTGTAGTTCCCTGTGACGTCCGAGTGACCAGATATGATCGGGAATCTCCAGCGCCATCGGTGACTTCAGACAAACCGTCTCTAATGACAACCGCCGCCTGACTGTCCACATAGATTGCGATATCCCTCACGGATACCACGTTATGCTTCAACCATATCACGACTTCGCCTACCGCCACCACTTCAGCTTGGTACACGCTGCAGTTGTCAAAGAAACGAACGGAAATATTAACATTAAGCTTTTCACAGAAGACTCCGGCTGCTACTTTGCCGTCTAGCTTAGAACCGTCAGTTCTTCCCTAAGCGATCGCTAGTTCTTCCCTAAGCGATCTAACTATCGTCGAGTGTCCCGCCTGAAGACACTTCCACGGAATAAGTTGGAACATAACCTCTAAAGCGCGTGTAGGTGTTGTCCTAAGCGCCCCGCTTATAAGCATACAGGCCGTTCTTTGCACCTACTCCATCATCCTTATATATGTTACCTACTACAGACCCCATCCCTTACCTATGGCGTTCTATAACGAGTAAATGGCTACATTAGCCTTATTCACCCCTTTCACAATGTTAGGCTTGCAGCTGAGCTTACTGTCCAAGATTATGCCCAGAAATCTTGCTCTGTCAGCAAAAGCCTGTCTAATGCCGTTCACGGTAGGAGGGCTAACTACCGGAATTTTATATTTCTTAGTAAATAGTACCAGCTCAGGCTTGGAAGGGTTGATCCCTAATTCACATTTGCTGGCCTATTTCGTAACGATCAGGAACATCCCTAATCGTGTCCATATATTTGCCTGAGACAGCTATCACTGCATATGCTCCAACCCCTATCCCCTCTCTCCAGTTCCATGAGCAATACATTCATCACAACACTCGGAAAGAGGGACATTATACCTCGTTGCGGGGTCCCTCTAACCACCCGTCTTCTATTGGTGGCCTCCGCAAGTTCCGAGGTAATAATCCTGCTTACCAGCATCTGATTTATCAACCTAATTATCGGGTAGTCCACGTTCAAAAATAATCCTTTCATGATCGCCTCCGTTTTTACATTATTAACGGCACCCTCAATGTCGAGAAATGATACTATACAAAACTCTTGGGTCCAGGTCGAAATTGCATATTTTAAAATGACATTTTTTAAAACGACATTTCTCAAAACTGCATATTTCAAAACTGCATAAGGTACAAAATTGCATTTTTCAAAACTGCATATTTCTAAACTGCATAAGGTACGAAAGGACATAGGTACAAAACGGCATTTTTCGAAACTGCATTTTTTAAAAAGACATTTTACAAAATGGCGTTTTTTAAAACGGCATTTTTCAAAATTGCTTGTTTCAAAACGGCATTTTTCAAAACGGCATTTCTTAAAACGACGTTTTTTAAAAAGACATTTTTCAAAACGGCATTTTTCAAAATTTCATTTTTCGAAACGACATAGGTAGAAAAATTTAGGTGAAGGAGAATATTATATGCATACTAAATCTTCAAATAATTTCTAATGTCCATGAAGGTCCTTTCTTATAACATACCTATACTAAACCTAAACATGTGAAATTAAATCTTACTCGACTAAGAAATTGTCAAGTTCCTTTTCATTTGACTTTATCCTAGAATTTAATCCAAGAATCGTTCACAAATGTTCAAAAATTTCATTCATCTCAAATTTCATCGTGTAATAAATAACCGTACCTGTTGGTCATATTCCAGAAATTAATGAAAAGATAATTCTAGATTCATAATCGATTAAAATATTTCATTCTGTCTTGTGCAGTTTTGAAAAATGCAGTTTTGTACCTATGTCGTTTTGAAATATGCAGTTTTAAAAAATGCTATTTTGGAAAATGCCGTTATGAAAAATGCCATTTTGTACATATGCCGTTTTGAAAAATGTAGTTTTAAAAAATGCCATTCTGAAAAATGTCGTTTTAAAATATGTCGTTTAGAAAAATGCCGTTTTGAAAAATGCTCTTTTAACCCTTATGCCGTTTTGAAATATGCAGTTTTGAAAAATGCAATTTTGTACCTTATGCCGTTTTGAAATATGCAGTTTTGAAAAATGCAATTTTGTACCTTATGCCGTTTCGTACCTTATGCAGTTTTTAAATATGGCGTTTTGAGAAATGCAATTTTAAAATATGCAGTTATGAACGGATCCTAAAACTCTTGCGAGTAAATTGACTTCTTAATCACGCGTACTAGATTGTGCAGAGCTGTATCGACCGACTCTCCCTTACAGCATGCATGCTGCGACATTGCACAATTCCTGGACTCAATTCTTGATCGAATACCTACATCTACCAACCTTTCAAAGGTTTTCAACAGAAAGGATGATAGGGTTAAAGGTCTCAGGTCCTTTGGATAAGCACGTGAGCTCTTCCGATTTCGGGATAAAGGCCACTCTGACCTCCGTTCAGTTCCTAAGAATATAGACCAGTTTCAGACATCCCCTGAAGATAACATCCAGCCAGGGGAGCATGACTGCCGAGTTCCTTTGGATTTCTGCTGGTATAATCCGAGCCCGCCGATTTATAAGGTTTAAAACCGTTCAGCGCCCACAGGATTCACTCCCTGTCCACGATGACCTCCACCCCTATTGAAGGTGTTACTCGATGAGCTCCAGGCTCCATCGAATCATCAATGCTTCTCGGAAAATGGGTCTCGATGAGGAGCTTCAATGATTTCGCACTTGAAGTTTTCCATTATCCGTCCGGTCTAATTAAATAACTAGGACTGGTTGGGTTAGTAGATAGAATTTTCCTAAGGCGAGAATTCTCAGAGGCCTCTATCCTACAACAGAAGTCTCCAAGACCACCTTTGTGCCTTCCTCAACTCTTTTTTGTACTATCTTAGATCCTGCTTATAGGAGTCCCAATCACGAACCTCCCTTGTGTCCTTAGTTTCGGTCCTACACGCCCTCCGATAGGTTCCAAACTTCGTGGTCCACCATGTCGGTTTCTGCCTACCCCTAGGTTTTATCAGTGGGCACGCAGCTTTAAATGAAAGATTCCATGCTTTTTTGGCAATAACAACTATGCAGTCCAATTCTGCTAATGTCGCCGGAGGTCCAGGGACCTCCAGCGGTAATAATTCTTCCAACACCTCCCTATGTTTGTTACAGTTTGTCCTTCTGGGATTCCTGAAGGTTTTTCGGGTAACAAGTTTAATGTTGAGGTTATATGTTACATATTAGTTTTTTTTTACGGAACAATCACAACAAAAACCATTACAATAAAGTAATTCGTACACAACGAAAAGTTAATTGGTAAAAATGAAGTATAAGATGTAGAATATGCAAGAATCGAATTCCGTAGACTAGGTAGTAATTCGCTAGTGCTGCATATACATGGTATTGTTCTATATATAGACAATATTCCTATGTAAAATATCAACGTCAATCGCCGCGGCCTGATGAGATGACTGATTTTTTCAAATCAATAATCTCATTAAGTTCGAAACTGATTGTTGCGATTCTTGCAAATCTTCCATCTATAATTCAAATTAAATTCTAAATTACATATTAGTGATCAGAAAATGAGTGATCCTTCGCCACTCTCCACCATCTGATCATATGAAAGTTTGTTTCAGACGCAAAGGCCACATCTAAAACGTCCTGTCGATTTTTAACACTGAATGTCGGTTCTCGCCAATATTAAAAACTAAAAGATTGGTATTTAATAAGTAATCAAACAATAACTCACTCCTCTCCCCAGATTGTGTATTGCGCGTTTTCATCACATCCGAATATAACACTTACTCTTCTTTGATCTGCTTCCCGGATCAGTTCCCCCAGGTTATCCGGTGGAACTTTCTCGCAATCCATATAGGCTGAGGCTAGCCATATTTTTTCACAGCCAGCCTCAACGTTCACTGCTGTAACATCCCCGCTATTAAATTGATTAAGAAGAGAAATATTCAGATTATTTTCGCTAAAATACACGATCTGATTTTCTCAGAGTTGCTTGACTATAATAATTTATACCCTTTTGTTGTGAGGCCACAGATCCTGTTATTGTTAATCCAAGGTTCCTGGATTAACACCAAGTCCTCATCTGACTTAGTCAGTCTGAGAACAAGAGCTGCCAAGGCAGCCTTCGTGTGATGCAGGTTTATTTGTACAATATTAAACATTGCAATCTACCTTAATCACCTCTTCCTACACTCCCTGGATCGGGATAGTGCCATCTGGCTCGTTGGTTCGGTCACCATCCTCGAACCCGAAATTGATCACTCTTTGATTTTGCAAGGGAAACCCGAGATCCTTTATTGATCAGCATGATTATCAATCTAAAGCCCCCCTTAGCCTCCTCTTGCTTTACAATCCTCCATTCTTCCGTTGGAAGATCGGGATTGCTGGCCCAAATGATCTCGAGGATCTCCTCTGGCTTATCCGACTCGGTTGGTAACCATACGCATGCCCTCGGCCTGCTCGAGATTTCCTCCCTGCAGACTACCTTAAGCCTCGCACCCTGCCACACCTCGCCTACTTCGGCCACTGCCCTTTTATAAAGGTCGACCGATCTCTGGTCTGAACACGCAGTTATCTTCATGCGCCCCTGGTACCATCCCACATCTCTGCAGGACGGGAGGTATCCTGGATTTTCTCTAAGGATCCTCAAAAAAATGGAGTTTTGTGAGTTGCATACCATCCTCCACTTCTTCGGCGTGATGCTCCCATCTTCCTGACTTCTGTCAATGACGGCTTGCACCAACATATGTTCCTTTAGGATCTCACTAAATAGCTTCAATTTTTGATCCCTAGGAGCACCCGACGTCTTGTCTACTTGCACCTTGTCTCGCTTGCTGTCGCCCGTTTCCAGCTCATCCTGAGACATCTGTCTTTTAGACACAAGGACCCTTTCCGAGCTGTTGCAGCCGACAGTTTTTTTAGCCCATGCCACAAACTCTCTTTGCTCTACTTTAAGTTGCCCCTCAGGGGCCGCAGCCAGTTTTTCTAAAATTTTGAACGCCGACCGTCTCCCTGTGTCAACGCCTCGCCAGAGGGATCTCTCTCAATCCCCCACTATTTTGTTTAGCGGTTTCGCTTCCACCTGGCTTCTATGCCATGGTGTCGCCTACCCTTGTCCCTGATGAGGGAGCCCAAACTTTCTGGTTAGAGTTACTCCCTTCATTTATATCTTCCAGTTTTTGAAGGGTGCCGGCCTCTTTATTTTTGTTTTGATTTTGGTTTTCCATATTTCTCCCACGAGTATCGGAGAAATACAGATCCACCTGCGCAGAGATCCGTATACGCAGTTAAGGCTAAATACAATTAGTTTTGCTTTTTATAATAATAACACAATAAAGAAAATGATTTTTAACAATAAACCTAGAGTTGATCGCCTTTCCAAGTCTGGTGTTTATAGGATTAATTGCAATGATTGCAGTTTCTCCTATATTGGCCAGACTGGGCGCAATTTTGGAGTTAGAGCTAAAGAACATTTATCTGGTTGCAATCAATCAACTTTCCATAACCATTTAACTTTAGAAAATCATACAGCTAGCTTGAACAATTTAGACATATTACATATACTACCTAAAGGCAGACGTTTAGATACCTTTAGAGTCTTACGAAATCCGAAAATCAATATTTCTTAACCAAAATATCCTTAACGAACAGAGAGAAATTCGTTTCTCACCAATTACAGACCCCGCCCTTTCCTATAATTTAACTAATACGTCTGGTAATTAAATGTACTTCAATATACCTTGAATTTTGTTACTCAACCGATGACTAATCGCCCACCTGCGCGATCATTAGATTAATTTTTATTGCTTATTTTTGTCCTTCGTTTTTTGTTTATTTTTTTGCTTTTTTCTGCTATATATAACTAATTTTCACTTTTACAAATCAGTAGATACTCCTGATGATGACCTAATAAGTTGAAATCGATCGAGTGATTTGTTAAACTTTTTGAACAAATTTTTTAATTAAAATATTCAAAAAATCTAATTTTGCGAAATAAAAAACAAGTGTTTAATAAAATGTGTTTATTAAGTATTGACGTAATACCATTGCGCCGGCTGCGTAATTGTCTGGATTTGTGCCACTCTATTAGCCTCGCCACGAAGGATCCAGCTTAGTGTTATCATTGAATCTGTCCAAGCGTACGTAGGTGTCTCATTGAAACCTATGTTTTCTTTAATTGAATGTAAAAGTTTGGAGAGTAGTAAAGCTCCGCATAATTCTAGTTTTGGTAGCGATATCTTGGTTTTTATTGGGGCTACCTTTGTTTTAGCTGATATTAGTAACGTGGAGCTGATATTGCTATTTTCATCTATAGTTACATAATAAACTACGGCAGCGTAGGCCTCTCTGATGCATCACAAAATTCATGAATCGTCCAGTTTTGTGGCTCTTGTGCTTGATCCAACGTGGTATACCAATTTTTGTACCTTGTCCATTTTTCTTCTATGTTCTTTGGCAATTCTTCGTCCTATGATACTCCTGCGATCCATATTTCTTGCATTAATAATTTTGCTTGAATAACTGCTGGTGATAGCCAGCCCAATGGATCAAATAATTTAGATGTCTCTGATAATAGTTGCCTCTTGGTTGTTTTAATAGAGTTACACTAACTACAGAGTAGAAACTTTTTTTTTCCCATGTAAAATTTGCTATTTCATTTGAGGCACCTCAGAGCAGGACGGTTATATAAAAAAGCATATGGCTTACTCATATTTCAAAACGAAAAACCCCATAGCAGCTGTTTATTTATGTGTGCAGTGACAACCTATGGTGACGACTTAATTTTGTGATTTTAAAATTATTAATTAAAATAATAAAAATATTATAAAATATTTAGTTGGTTTATATAGTAGTGCGTGGTGTGCATCATTTGATAAAAAAAAATTACCAACTTGTAATTAAAATGAAGTGTATTGTCAAAAATTGTAAAATTACGCCTAAAATATTTCAAAAAAGCGTATCTTACCATCAGTAAGTTTACTAAGTGTTTATATAAAATAAAATGGAAATTGTGTTAAGAAGAAAGTGATTTGTGGTAAATTTATCCTTAAAAAGTTATAAATCAGAGAAAATTAAGTAAACAATTTTGATTTCGGCGTGGGGTTGTTCATTTTGTGTTTGTGTTTGTAAACATATGTTATATTACCAGTGTCGCATTTCTCTTATTACTACGTACATATTCTACGTGCTTTTCTTTTCATAATTACTTTTTATTTTGGAATACTATAAGTATAATTTTTTTACCGAAAATAAAAACAATTAATGCGTATTATATTCGAATAAAAATAATTGTGAATTTGTGTAGTTTTAAATTTCGATCGAGCAAATCCTAAATACGACCCGTTGATTTATATGCTTTCTCTTTTACCCTCCGAATTTGACTCACTTGACAGCTACTTTCATGCACTCTAAGGTTTTTTTACTCTAAGGTTGTTTTAGTGCAATTATTGTAGATGTTGGTTGACCTTAATTCAAAGTTGTCGCCTTTTGGATGCCAATAAATTCCAAGAGTTTTTACTTTATTATCTGACTGGATTGGTAAGTATTCATCATGCTGCAGGTTTTTTTTGAGGTAGTCAACATAAACATCTTTTAATAATATTAATATTATTTTAGCCTCCCTTGGATATTTTTCTTGATCATCTTCGGCTAATTGTTTTAAAGTTCTTATTGCTAGGTATGGCGCCGAAGCCATCCCAAATGTCATTGTTGTTAATTGATATTCGGTGATTGGATCTGTTTGTGAATTATGCCATAGGATTTTTTGGTAATGTTGATCTTCCTCATGTATTTTTATTTCCCGGCACATTTTTTCAATGTAGGCTGTTATTGCATATTTATAGCTCCTAAATCGCATTAGAATTGAGATTAAATCATCTTGAATAGTATACTCTTGCTTACAAATTGTATCTCTAATGCCTTACATAGAAGTAAAATAGTGCAGGTTGTGTACACTGATTTCTGCAAGGCCTTTCATAAGATTGATTATGACTTGCTGTTGAAGAAACTTGATTCCTTGTATTGTAGTTTTCTCCCACTGGACTGGATCAGATCTTATCTTGATTCCAGAGCTCGTAAAGATTGATGGTTTCACGTCCACAGTTATTGATGTCACTTCGGGAGTGCTTCAAGGTAGTCATTTGGGTCCTATGCTTTTCATACTATTCATCAATGACGTAGTTGATTGTTTGAGTTATTACGACATCCTCATCTATGCGGACGACATTAAAATTTTCAAAACCATTTCATGCGCCAATGACGTAGGTTAGGTTAGGTTAGGTTAGAGTGGCTGCTATCGCACACTTAGGCCAATAATGGCCCATTTTGATACCACAGGATCCAATCTCCCGTTACTCCCGCTGAAACCAACCAGACCTACTGATGTAGCGTAAAATATCTCGCACCCAAAAGTCCGCGAGTTCAGAAAGGCTGTCCATGTTGTACACACCCAAGTACTTACGTCTTTTGTATGATAGTGCTGGACACGAGCATAGGAAGTGAACTAACGTCTCTTCCTCCTCTTCGTCCATACAACTTCTACAAAAGTCATTCGTCTCTAGACCCAGCCTTCTCGCATGTTCCCCAAAAAGGCAGTGTCCTGTCAGTATCCCTACGACCAATCCTAAATCTCGTTTTCCCAGGGATACAAGTGCCTTGGAGCGTCGCAGGTCCAGTTTTGGCCAAACCTGTTTTGCTACCCTGCACGTGAGAGTGTTGGTCCACCTCTCATCTGTCAAGGCGATTGCCTTTCTACTGAGCGTCAATTTGGGCGCTGGTATAGGCCTCCCCAGACCTGCCCTTTCCGGTTGCATCTGGAGAGTCGTACCGTACCTAGCTAGTTCGTCTGCCCGGCAGTTTCCCGTGACGTCCGAGTGACCAGGGACCCAGATTATCTGGATACTGAAATACTCGCTCATCTCATTAAAAGATGATCGGCAATCCAGCGATACCCGTGACTTCAGAGAAACCGCCTCTAGTGACCTGAGTGCCGCTTGACTGTCCACATAAATCGCGATATCCCTAACAGATACCACGTTATGCTTCAACCATGTCACGACTTTCCCTATCGTCACCACTTCAGCGTGATACACGCTGCAGTAGTCAGGGAGACGAAAAGAAATATTAACATTGAGCTTCTCACAGAAGACTCCGGCTCCTACTTTGCCGTCTAGCTTAGATCCGTCCGTGAAAAATTTCAGTGCCTCGTTTTCCAGTATTGATCCGTTCCTCCAGGATTCCCTAGAAGGACAGATGATCCGGAAACCTATATCGAAGCACAACGTTGGTTTAATATAATCTAGATTCACCAGTTCTTCCCCTAGTGATCTAACTATTGTCGAGTGTCCCGCCTGAAGACACTTCCACTGAGAGACAGCCGAGAGCCTTGTAGCCACATTGGCTGCCATCTGCTTACCAAAAAATTCGATTGGAATAAGATGGAACATAACCTCTAAAGCGCGTGTAGGTGTTGTCCTAAGCGCCCCGCTTATAAGCATAAAGGGCGTTCTTTGCACCTTCTCCAACATCCTTATGTAGGTTACCTTTTTTAGAGCTGGTCACCACACGCCCACCCCGTACATCAGCACAGGCCTTACCACTGCGGTATAGAGCCAGTGTACCAGCTCTGGTTTCAAACCCCATTTCTTCCCTATGGCGTTTCTACACGAGTAAATGGCTACATTAGCCTTATTAACCCTTTCTACAATGTTAGGCTTCCAGCTGAGCTTACTGTCCAAGATTATGCCCAAAAATCTCGCTCTGTCAGCAAAAGCCAGTCTAATGCCGTTCACGGTAGGAGGGCTAACTACTAATGCTAATTTTATATTTCTTAGTAAATAGTACCAGCTCTGTCTTGGAGAGATTGATCCCTAATCCACATTTGCTGGCCCATTTCGTAACGATCAGGAGTGCATTCTGCATAACATCCCTAATCGTATCCAGATATTTGCCTGAGACAGCTATCACTACATCATCTGCATACGCTACAACCCCTATCCCCTCTTTCTCCAGTTCCAACAGCAATCCATTCACCACTGCACTCCAGAGAAAGGGGGACATTACTCCTCCCTGCGGAGTTCCTCTAACCACCCGCCTTCTAATGGTGGACTCCCCCAGTTCCGAGATAATAATCCTGCTTACCAGCATCTGATTTATCAACCTACTTATAGGATAATCCACCTTCAAAAATGACAATCCTTCCATGATCGCCTCCGTTTTTACATTATTAAAGGCACCCTCAATGTCGAGAAATGCTACCATACAATACTCTTGCGAGTAAATTGACTTCTCAATCATGCGTACTAGATCGTGCAGAGCTGTGTCCACCGACTTTCCCTTACAGTACGCATGCTCGAACATTGCCCAATTCCTTGGCTCAACTTTTGTTCGAATAAGTACGTCTATCAATCTTTCCAAGGTTTTCAACAGAAAGGATGATAGAGTTATAGGCCTCAGGTCCTTTGGATAAGCCTGTGAGCTTTTTCCCGATTTCGGGATAAAAACCACTCTGACCTCCGTCCATTTCCTGGGAATATAGACCAATTGCAGACATCCCCTGAAGATAACCTCCAGCCAGGGGAGGATAACTGCAGAGTTCCTTTGGATCTCTGCTGGTATAATCCGATCCGGGCCCGCCGATTTATAAGGCTTAAAACCGTTCAGCGCCCACAGGATTCGTTTCCTGTCCACGATGCCATCCACATCTGTTAAAGGTGTTCCTCGATGAGCTTCAGGCTCCATCGAGTCATCAATACTTCTCGGAAAATGGGTCTCAATGAGAAGCTCCAATGATTCCGCACTTGAAGCTGTAACCCGTCCGGCCTAATTAAGTAACTAGGACTGGTTGGGTTAGTAGATAGAATTTTCCTAAGGCGAGAAGTCTCAGAGACTTCCTCCATTCTACAACAGAAGAGTCTCCAAGACCCCCTTTGTGCCTTCCTCAACTCTTTTTTTGTATTTTCTCAGGTCTTCCTTATAGGAATCCCAATCCCGATTTTCCCTGGTGTTCTTAGCCTTATTAAAGGCTGTCCTACACACTCCGATAGGTTCCCAACTCCGTGGTCCACCATGTCGGTTTCTGCCTGCCCCTAGGTTTTATCAGGGGACACGCATCATTAAATGACAGATTGCATGCTTTTGTGACAATATCAACCATGCCATCTAATTCCTCTACTGTCGCCGGAAGTCCAGGAACCTCCAGCGGCAATAGTTCCTTCAACACCTCCCCATATTTGTTCCAGTTTGTCCTTCTGGGATTCCTAAAGATTTTCCGGGCAACAGGTTTGATGTTGAGGTTATATGAAATATATCGGTGATCAGAGAATGAGTGCTCCTTCGCCACTCTCCACCCACTGATCATATCAAAAATTGTTCTGATTTCTAACAATGAATGTTGGTTCACACCCAATATTGCAAACTACAAGGTTAGTATTTAATAAGTAATCAAAAAATAACTCACCTCTTTCGTTAATGTCTGTGCTTCCCCAGATTGTGTGATGCGCGTTTGCATCACATCCAAGTATCACACCTACCTTTTTCTGACCTGCTTCCCGGATCAGTTCCCCCAGATTATCCGGTGGAACCTCCTTCTCACGATCCATATAGACTGAGGCTAGCCATAGTTTTTCACAGCCTATCTCAGCGCTCACCGCTGTAACGTCCCCGCTACTAAATTGTGGAAGAAGAAAAATATTTAAATTATTTTTCGCTAAGATACACGATCTGATCTTTTCAGAGTTGCTTGAGTATAATAATTTATATCCTTTCAGTCTGAGGCCACAGATCCTGTTATTGTTAATCCAAGGTTCTTGGATTAACACCAAGTCCTCATCTGACTTAGTCAGTCTGAGCACGAGAGCTCGGGCAGCCTTCGTGTGATGTAGGTTTATTTGTACAATGCTAACCATTGTAATCTACCTTACCACTTCATGCACTCCCTGCATCAGGATAGTGTCATCTGGCTCGTTGGTTTGGTCGCCAACCACCTCTCGTCGTGTGTTCGACGGGTTGCCCCCATCGGACTTCAGAGAGAGGAGGCTGCCTCCCATCACCAACTTATCTTCATCCGAAATATCGGAACTGCTACCCTGGTCGTCCTCAGCCCGCTTGACCGTTTCCTGCCGGGTCTGTTCCCCGTCGCTCCCAGGCTGGTCTTCCGCGCCCTTATCGACCTCGTCTTTCTTATAAACCTTAAGAGTGATCGACCCGAAACCGAAGTTGATCATTCCCTTAGATCTAGCAAGGGAAGCCAAGGATTCCTTATTGATCAGCATGATTGCCAATCTAAAGCCCCCCTGGCCTCCTCCTGCTTCACAATCCTCCATCCTTCCGTTGGAAGATCGGGATTACTGGCCCGGATAATCTCAATGATCTCCTCTGGCTTATCCGGCTCAGTTGGTAACCAGACGCGTGCCCTCGGCCTGCTTGGGATTTCCCCTCTGCTGACTGCTTCAAGCCTCGCACCCGGCCACACCTCGCCTACCTCGGCTACTGCCCTTTTATAGAGATCGACCGATCTCTGGTCCGAGCACGCAGTTAGCTTAACGCGCCCTTGGTGCCATCCCGCATCTCTGCAGGGCGAGGGGATCCCGGATTTCCTCTCAGGATCCTCAAGAAAATGGAGTTTAGTGCATTATACACTATACCGTCTACTTTTCCGATGTGATGCTCCCATCTTCCTGACCTTTGTCAATGACGGCTAGCACCAGCACGTGCTCCTTCAGGATTTCACTGAATAATTTCAGTTTCTGCTCCTTAGGAGCACCCGACGTCATGTCTGCTTGCACTTTGGCTCGCTTACTGCCTTCTGCTTTAAGCTCATCCTGGGACCTCTGTCTTTTAGACACAAGGACCCTCCGAGCTATTGCAGCTGACAGTTTTCTTAGCCCATGGTACAGATTCCTTCTGCGCAAGAAGTTGCCCCTCAGGGGTCGCAGCCAGTTTCTCCAGAATTCTAAACTCCGACCGTCTCTCTCTGTACCGTCGCTTTGCTGGGGGGATCTCTTTCGGTCCCCCGCTCTTCTGTTTGGCGGTTCCGCTTTCACCTGGCTTCGATGCCATGGTGTTGCTTACCCCTGCCTCAGATGAGGGAGCCCCACCTTTCTGGTTAGAGTTACTCCCCTCTATAGTACTTTCCGGTTTTTGGTGGGTACCGGTCCCCTTGTTTTTATTATTTTTTTTAAAAACTTCCATTTATTCCCACGAGCATCGGAGAAATACGTCCACCTGCGCAGAGATCCGTATACGCAGGTAAGGCTAAATACAACTGGAGGTCGCCAGGTATCCAGAGAGCTCCGTTCACGACTGGGCTTTGTTAAATGGGCCCCCAGTCTAGTCGATCATCATCACGGGTCGCATAACACCTTAATTCAGCCCATTGGCTCACCGAGTACCCCACCTCCAACGCCCCCGCCCCTCCAACATCCACCCACTCATTCACCCATCTATATGGATATCCCAAACAAATGGGACCCATTTCATTCAGGGGATTGCCGTTTATAGGGTTCCCTAGTCACCTACTCACTACCTGGAGGCTCGAGAGCCGAGGGAGACGTGACGCTCAGTTTACCGTGGTTGTGGTCGATGGTTTTATGGCGCCATCAGTTCGCCTTTCCCTACTGGGTATCATAGGCACTCAGAATTTAGTGAACAGAGGTTAGCCACTCCCCCGTTCTCTGAGACTCTCCTTCCAGCAGCTCACCAATGACGTAAGAGACTTTCAATCTGACTTAAATAATTTCAGTATGTGGTGCACAGCTCAGAATTTGATCCTAAACATTTCCAAATGTAAAACAATTCGTTTTACCCGTACAATCACGCCCGCTAGTTTTGATTTTTTTCCTGGATGGCAGTATTATTGATAATGTTGATACGTTTATGGATCTAGGTATAACATTTACGTCGAACTTATCGTTCAATAAGCACATATATATTTGTATTTCTAAAGCGAATTCCATGCTTGGGTTTATTAAAAGGTTTTCGAGGGATTTTCAAGATCCTTATTCTATTAAAATATATATCTCGTTTGTGCGTTCGTTGTTGGAATATGGTGCAGCAATTTGGAATCCGTTTTATGGTAACTGTTCAGACCGAATAGAAAGGGTTCAAAAGCGCTTTTTAAGGTTTTCTCTATGAATGTTGCCCAGAGACGGGAACCTACCCGCTTTTATACTCCCACCGTATCGAGGTAGATGTAAATTAATAAATATTGAGCCGCTCTTTATCCGCAGAATCGAAATTGGCGCGTTATTGGTTAGAGACTTCTTGGTGTCTAAAATTGACTGTCCTGAAATTTTGGTGTTGTACGATATATATATATATATATATATATATATATATATATATATATATATATATATATATATATATATATATATATATATATATATATATATATATATATATATATATATATATACTCCGTTACGGACCCTTCGCGCTAGAGATTTCCAAATTAAGCTGCCTTATAACTATTAGGCATAACTACGGTAAATAAGAACCTGTTTATCAATCTACTGTTTCTTTTAATAAAGTTCGATCGGCTTTCGGCTTTAATCTATCGCATCCCTGGATAGATTTAAGAATTTAATGTCTAATGTTCTTTTAATTTACTGGTAATTTTTCATGTTTGTTTAATTTTACTTTTTTTTTATTTTTAATTAAATTCTTAGTATATATTAATGTATTATTAAAATTGTAACCAGATTGTATATAAGTATAAAGTTGTAATAAATAAATAAATAAAGAGCCTAAAATAATTTGTATGTCCATTGATCTTGTTTTGCGTTCTACATTCAGGTTTTGGTCCGATTTTCAATTTGGGTTCTGCTAGCTTCAGATTAAATAACCTGAAGTTTGGTGAAGAACAAGTGGAGCCCATAATTTTTTCATAGAGCCTTTGATTAGGCCATAAAGATACTAAAATTATTTTTATGTCAATTGATCTTGTTTTGCGTTCTAGTTTCGGTTTTGTTCTGATTTTCGATTTGGATTCTGCTAGCTTTAGATTAAATGACTTGATGTTTGGTGAGGAATAAGTGGAGCCCAACATTTTATAATGGGTCATTTGCTTAGGCCATACGGAGCCTAAAATTATTTGTATGTCCATTGACCTTGTTTTGCGTTCTTTTTTTTTTTATTTTTTTTTTTTTATTTATTTATATTACGACTGAGTCTTAACTGATTAGTCGACGTAATCAAGTGATTATCCCCAGTTTCGTGTAGCTCCTCAGATTTTTCGCCACAGTAAGTCTACTGACCTCCTGATCGCTATAAGTCCAGTGGTTTGGTTCTTTGCAGTCTTCTTGTTGGTGTAGTAGTCAGCATACAGCGTATGTCCAGATTTTCATGCTGGTGCAGACGTTGCAGGTGTTTTGTTGCATGATGCTTAATTTCATCAGCGACAAGCTTGATCTTTAGATCTCGATGGTGGTTGTCGCTTCGAATGTACCACGGTGGATTAACTATACATCGCAGGATTTTGTTTTGAACTGTTTGTATAATTTTGATATTTGTTTTCTTGGCACAACCCCAGAGTTGGCTATCATATGTCCATACAGGTTTCAGGATTTGTTTGTATAGCAGCAGTTTGTTATGGATCGCTAGTTCAGATTGTCTCCCTAAGAGCCAATGCATTTTTCTAAATTTTATGTTTAGTTCTTCTCTCTTCTTTTTTATGTGTTCCTTCCATTTAAGTTTAGCATCTAAAGTCATGCCAAGATATTTAGCAGTATTTGCATGTGGTACTACTATCGAGCTTATCATTCATTATTGGTATATGATTAACTTTTAGATTTGTAAAGTTGACTTGGATTGATTTTGCTTCATTTAATTTGATTCGTCATTTCTTTGTCCAATTACATATTTGGTTAGTAGCGTTCTGTAATTAGTGGAGTCATGGATGTTCTTTGCTGTTGCAAGTATTGCGGTGTCATCGGCAAAAGTCGCCATTGTTGCTTCTGTAGTTGGTATATCTCTAGTATATAGGAGATAGAGGATTGGCCCAAAAACACTCCCTTGTGGTACTCCTGCTGTTATTCTTTTTAGTTGGGAGTATTCATTCTCATACTTTACTCGGAAGTGCCTCTCTGATATGTATGATTTTAAAATTTGAAAAAGTTGCTCCGAAAGATCTCGATGAAGTTTGAATTCTAACCCCTGGTGCCATACTTTGCCGAATGCTTGCGCTACGTCAAGGAATATAGTTGAGCATATTTATTTGTTTTCTAGTGATTTCTCGATTACATCAGTAATCCGATGTACTTCTTCTATCGTAGAATGTGTTTCCCTAAATCCAAACTGGTGTGAGGGGATAATTGGTTTTAGTCTTTTAAGAAGAACCTTTTCAAATAGTTGCGATAATGTTGGTAGCAGAGAAATCGACAAAAATGAAGCTTTATCATTAGGAGGTTTGTTCGGTTTAAGTATCATGATTACTTCTGCAACTTTCTATTGTCTTGGTACACACATTAGTTGAAATGCTGCATTAATTATATGCACTAGCTTCCTCGACGCTTTCTCCGGTAACACTTTTATTATCTGACCCGTTGTAAGATCATATCTTGGAGCCTTATATGCATTCAGATTATTCTTGATTTCCCATTTTAGTTCTTTCAATGTTACAGGTGTAATTTTTAGTTCATCCTGTTTATTTATCGGGGTGATATTTTCCTCTTCCGTTTGTTTGGGGTAAGGTTGGAATGTTTCAATCAAGGTGATTTGCAAACAAATCTGCTTTCTGTTTAGCATTTCGGGCCCAATTTTCTTTATTTTTAATTGGAGGAACCTGAAGTTTGGATCTTTTAAGATTCTTAGTTGCTTTCCATAATGAATAATCAGTATCTTTTTGCCCAGTTAGAGTCCTGAGGTATTTTTTTTATTTTCCGGGTTTCGATGTTTTTGCCAACACTTCCGTGCTTTTCTTTTATTTTTAAGTTCTCTCACTTCCTCTGGAGGCTGGTCCCTGTATTGGGTTCTGCAGACTAATTCTTTCTGTTAACTGTGTTTGGAAGAGATCCTAGTTGGTTTTGAAGCTCGTTAGTTTCGATTTGCTCTCTTTCATAATAATTGTTTGGCTAAGTATCATAACAACTGGTGAATGATCTGGTGATAGACTTTCACTGTTCTCTATATGGATATAATTATCTGAAATCCCTCTTGTGACTTCTTCCGGTCTATAAGATCTGGTGTCTTACTGATATCCGTAGGCCAATAGGTTGGTGTACCGCCTGAGTGAAACTCGCATTTTAGTTGTTTTCCTGCTGCGAACAGTTCTTTTCCTTTAGTAGTCGTTAACCGTGATCCTCAATAGGTGTTTTTTGCATTATAGTCCCCTCCAATTAAAAAGACACTTCCTAGTGTTTTGAGAAGATTAGTATAATCTACTTGTTTGAGATTGTATCTAGGAGTGCAGTATATTGCTGAGATACTACAAGTTTTATTATTGTTTAATTGTATTTTGATTGTTGTGACTTGCATGGAAAGCTTCTCGACTTTAAATTCCTCGTTATGTTTTATATAGTCTTTTATGAATCCACCTCTGCATGGTAGCAATTATATCCTTTTATTTTACAGAATGAAGTCTTGGTGAAGTGGGTTTCTGATATAAGGCATATATCTATATTATGCATGTTTAAAAATATATATAGTTCTTGAATGTGGTGCAATATCCCATTTGCATTCCAGGTTACAATTCGTAATGTTTTATTCATTACTTTTGTTTATAATTCGACTTTATATACTTTATATTTTGATTCACTCGACCAAGGTTTTCTTCTACTCTTTTATTAAAACTAGTTTGTGATTTCATTTCTTCTAGTGTTTTCTGCAGACTCATTTCCTGCGAAATAAGTCTTTTGTTGGGGTTCTCTAGATTTCTCAGTATGTCCTGTAAAACGAGATCCACGTTTAACTGTTTCTGTTCTGATTGCCGAACTATTTGTACATAAGTAACGTTTTCATTTACTCGCTCTCTTTGTATGTTAAAATTAGCAGTTGACGATTTTAGCTCCGTGGTTTTTATTATAGATTGTACATTTCTTGGTGTATCTGGTTTGCGTGATTTATCTCGCGTTCTACTGCTACTTCACATCCTCTGTAGTTGGCTGGATTACAGTTGATACACTTCGGTGTTGTAATTCGAGGAACTGTGCAGTCGTTTCCTATGTGTTTTCTTGCACATTTAACACATTTTGCTTCACGATGGCAGTACTTTTGTGTATGATTATAATCTTGGCAGTTTTTACAATGAGGTATTAGCCGAGTGACCTTTCTCGGTGTTTCTATTTTAACCCTAAGGCTGAGGATAGCCTTAATGTTATAAATATTTTCGATTTTTTCTTGGTTGTCAAAGGTCAGCATGAATAGCGGGAGACCTCTTCTCATGATTTCAACATTTCCGTCCCTGTTTTCTCGTCTCTCTTTTCTGATGATGTTGACTGCATCGATTATTTTGAGGCCTTTGTTTTGCAGGTCCTCAATAATTTCATCTTTTGAACAAGTTGAATGAAGACCTCTTGCCATTATTTTAATTGGTCGATCATTTTTATTCTCGTAGGTATACCACTGGTGACCATCAGAATTTAATTTGTTAATTTGTTAATTTGTAGAGCTTTATAATCTTCATGCTCTGTTGTATTTATTTTCCAAATATTACTACTGAGCGATATTATCTTGTAGTCATTTCCTACTACTTCTTTCATCAGTTTCTGAATACTACCGTGATTTGTAATTCCTAGAATATTGATCGGGGCGAGGCCTGTTTCTGCTTTTCTGGCTCGTGCACTTTTAATGCATTAGTTGCATTTACAGTTTTAGTGTGAGTTTGAATTAGCTCAACTTCTGGTGATGATTCAGCTTCCCTCTTGCTTAGGTTGGTTTCATTTCTTGGTTTCTTGTTTGCTCTCTTGGATTTCTGTAGTATTCAATTGGTTTCCCTTTAAAGCTCATCTTCATCAGTGTGATATTCGAGTTGGTCTGTGAGTACTTGAAATTGGTTGTTCATTAATGCTAAGTTTCCTGCGTTGTTATTTTTATTTACAGTTTCCTTTACCATAAGGTTTTCTTTTTTTAGCACGGCAACTTCATTATTCAGCTGCGCAATTAATTTCTCCATTTTTTTAAACTTATTTATTAACTCCGCCTTGTTTATTATAACTGTTTTTGCACTGGGCATGGCTTCAGAAGTTTGTTTGATAGCTATTGGCTTATGCTTCATTTTCCTTCTCATTGTTAAGTTCACCCAGTGTGGTGATCTCTGGCGGTGGAGTAGTTGGTGATGTTCTAGGAAGTGCCGTACTTCTTTTACCAAAGGGCCATTCATTTATCGCTTGTTCTGTGCTTCCAGTAGTACTAGGGAAAGGATCAGCCTGGTTGCACCGGCAATTTCCGTTGCCATGTCGAGTAGCTCCCTCCAGAATCCGTGAAGCAGCCCGATAGATCGGGGTGGGATTTAGAATCTAAGTTTTGACCCACCTGGAGTATGTTATTGTTTATACCCGACATCTCATCTTTTTGTTGACTATCTGCTATACTGTTTCTCTACTACGTATAGATTAGATACCACAACCGTTCGATCTACAGTACAATGCCTAGGATGCGCCACATGGAGGCTATCAACTAGCACCCCGTTTTGCATTCTAATTACGGTTTTGGTTCGATTTTCGATTTGGGTTCTGCTAGCTTTAGATTAAATGACCTGGAGTTTGGTGAAGAACAAGTGGAGCCCAAAACTTTATGGGGCATTTGATTAGGCCATAAAAAGCCTAAAATTATTTGTTCGTCCTTTGACCTGGTTTTGCGTTCTAATTTCGAGCTTTAAATTAAATGACCTGAAGTTAAGAACGAGTGAAGTTCAAAATTTTTTTGATGCGCCATTTGATTAGGCCATAAAGAGCCTCAAATCATTTGTATGTCAATTGATCTTTGTTTGCGTTCTACATTCAGGTTTGGTCTGATTTTCGATTTGGGTTCTGCTAGCTTTAGATTAAATGACCTAAAGTTTGGACAAGAACGAGTGAGGCCCAAAATTGTTTAACGGTTCTTTTGATAGGCCATACGGAGCCTAAAATTATTTGTATGTTAATTGATCTTGTTTTGCGTTCTACATTTGGTCCGATTTTTAATTTGGGTTCTGCTAGCTTTAGATCAAATGTTCTGAAGTTTGGTGAAGAACGAGTGGAGCCCAAAATTGTTTATGGGGCATTTGATTAGGCCATAAAGAGCCTAAAATTATTTATTTGTAAATTGACCTTGTTTTGCGTTCTAATTTCGGTTTTGTTGTGATTTTCGATTTCGGTTCTACTATCTTTAGATTAAGTGACCTGAAGTTTGGTGAATAACAAGTGGGGCCCAAAATTGTTTAATGGGGCATTTGATTAGGCCATAAAGAGCTTAAAATTATTTATACGTCCATTGACCTTGTTTTGCGTTCTAATTTCGAGCTATAGATTAAATGACCTGAAGTTTGGACAAGAACGAGTGAAGCTCAAATTTTTTAATGTGCCATTTGATTAGGCCATAAAGAGCCTAAAATTATTTGTTTGTAAATTAACTTTATTTTGCGTTCTAATTTCGGTTCTGTTCCGATTTTCAAATTGGGTTCTGCTATCTTAAAATTAAATGACCTGAACTTTTGACAAGAACGAGTGGAGCTCAAGAATTGTTAATGCGCCACTTGATAGGCCACAAAGAGCCTAAAAAAATTTGTATGTCAATTGATCTTGTTTTGCGTTCTTAATTGGGTTTTGGTGTGATTTTCAATTCGGGTTCTGCTACCTTTAGATTAAATGACCTGAAGTTTGGTCAAGGACGAGTGGAGCCCAGCATTTAATTAGGTCATAATGAGTAAAATTATATGTTTTCAATTTATCTTGTTTTGCGTTCGATTTTGTTTTTTGGTCCGATTTTCGATTTGGGTTCTGTTAGCTTTTAAATAATAAAGCCTTACTTTTTCCTAGAGCGAACATAATATAAACATTTAAATGGTGCATTTAGTTTAGTTAGCCTAAAATTAATATTTACTTTTCTAATTGTTTTTAAATCGTTTTTTGATTTGGGTTTTGCTAGCTTTTTCTAAAACTAGCAGAACTCGCGTTTTAGTTGGAAGGGATGGAGCCTTAACATTTTTAATAGAGCATTTAATTAGCCTATAAATAATTATCCTTACTATCTTGTAATGTTCTGCCGTATGGGTTCTGCTAGCTTAAGGGACGTTAAAATAATCTTAAAACAATAACCGATGTAGCAGAAACTATTAATTTCCAAAATACTAATAGTGTCCATAATTCAATGAACAGCGGCTGTATATATTTTTCTTTTTTTTTCAGGTAAAGATTCGCCTAGTTCCAAATTATTATATGCCAAAGACATTCCACAGTATCGCGACTGGGTCGAACGGTATTATTCGGATATAAGAGATATGCCTGCAATATCAGATCAGGATATGAATGCAATGCTCGCCGAAGAATCAAGGGTATTACAAGAATGTGATCATCAATTTTGCTATTGGAATATTTTTAATCAATGTGTTTTTATTTTTTTCTCGTTTACAGTTACATACAACCGAATTCAATACAAATTGTGCCCTCCACGAATTATATACATACGCTGTAAAATACAACGAGCAATTAACCGTAACCCTAGAAGAAGATGAATTCTCACAAAAACAAAGACTTGCTTACAAATTAGAACAAGTACATAATATTATGTCGTCTGAATAATAAAATTTTATATAAACAATTACAATTTTATATAAGTTTTCTACTTTTTCGTCGTCCTCGTCTTTTTTTGTCTTTTATATAAAAATTCTCTTCTAACAGTAAACGTAAAAAAATAACAATCAAAAAACCTGACTGAAAATGGTTTCAGTGGATATAAAAAAAATTAGCTGCTTCGAATATAAAAAAAAAGTTATATAAAAAAATTTGTAAAAGACTTAATTTATTGTATGTTGTGATCATTCCTAATGTATTTATATACTTGTTGATTTCTTTTTATTTTTTATTATGTGAAATCTGAATGTGTGAATTAAATATACCTATATGTATGTGTATATATATATATATAAATATATATATATATATAAATATATATATATATATATATATATATATATATATATATATATATATATATATATATATATATATATATATATATATATATATATATATATATATATATATATATATATATATATATATATATATATATATATATATATATATATATATATATATATATATATATATATATATATATATATATATATATATATATATATATATATATATATATATATATATATATATATATATATATATATATATATATATATATATATATATATATATATATATATATATATATATATATATATATATATATATATATATATATATATATATATATATATATATATATATATATATATATATATATATATATATATATATATATATATATATATATATATATATATATATATATATATATATATATATATATATATATATATATATATATATATATATATATATATATATATATATATATATATATATATATATATATATATATATATATATATATATATATATGTACATATATAGTTATATATATATGTACATATATAGTTTATATATCGCACCACCGCAAGAAAAGTGACAATTAAATTCCTGAAGCCTTCAGTGATTAATAATACAAAATTATCTAGAAAGATTTAATTGTCAATTTTGGCAATTTAATTACATTTGATCAAAATTATTGAGTAAATATAATATGACTAGGTATTTTAAATTCGTTTTGAGGCAATTTGTAGTGTTTCACGAAAACATCCTTTATATTTTTCTATTTAATTTATTAGAATTGAAACTTTCTTAAATCCTAGTTTTACAGCAGCTTACTACGAAAGCAGACGATTGTATCGAATGTGCAAATTTCTTAGTCTTAATTGCAGAATCCAAAACTGCAAACATTTGTTGTTGTTTTGCGTAACCTGATTTTAGCCAAGATTGTTGAGCGTGTCGATATAGTGCCTTTTATTTTACTTTATGCAGCCTCTAAACGCAATGGATACTTTTTTCGTTTATTTTGTCCTACATTACAAATGTGTAAAATTATGAGTTTAAAAAGAAGTCGATAGAAGTGACGTACTAATATATAGTAGAATACTGTGATAAGTTTTTTTTTTTAAGACAATACATATTTGTACAAGATAATTGATAATAATTACATTGGGGCGCTTGCAGCCTCCGTGTTAAATAGCAGAAGCGAATCGATTTTATATAAAAACTATGCAAGCAATAGAGAATTCCGAAAAGGAGGCTATTGGATAAAGTCAAAGCTATGTAAAACGGAATTTTGGGTTGTCATAATTATTTATTTATAATTTGGGGATACAACTCGGTAATTATTCATTTTATTTTTCAAGAATTTTGATTACCGTACTTCCATCAAAAGTGATTGTAATATTAAAATAAGGTTCAGAAATTATAAGTATTGTAATTGTTTTGGAAGGGCAAAAATTAAAAAAAATATTTTCTAAATTTTAACAAGCGCAATTTATATTAATAAATCAGTATAATAAAAGTTAGTTTGGAATAATTTAAGGTTATGTCACTTTTCTTGGAAAGAATAGGTATATCTATATATGGATGGGAAAAAGTAGCAAATCATTATTAATCGAAAAATTTCGTCTAAAATGGCAGGAGTTGTGATTATTTTAGGATCAATGTTTAAATAATTAAAAAACAATATGTAATTACGGAAAACTCCATCATAATTATTTATTAATAATGGTTCTGTTCTTCTATCGATTGACGTTGTTAATTGCGAAATAATCCATAATGAAAATCTGGTAGTTCATTATTAGTGGTGGTGTGGCGGCTTATCACAATAAATATTATTTTTAATAAATGAGAAGAATTTTTATATATGTATAATGTTCAAATAAAAACTTCTACAATTTAAAAAACCAGTTTTACAATTTAACTTTAATTGCAATGATATTAAATATTTACGAAAAGAAACTAAATTAAACCACGTGTTTTAAATTTAATTGAAATATATTATAAAACACATCAATTTGATTTTTTTTTTGTTCTATTTCAACCATAAAATTCACATTGATATGAAAAAGTAAATCTTTCTATAAAATTAGTATTCGCTTTTTAATTTGTAAAAGTTAAAATTTAAATTTAAATATTTAAAATTAAATAAAACAAATATTAATTGTTCTCAATTATTAAAAATAATGTTACAACAGGCTTGTTTTGAAAATTCGATATAATTTTATAATATTGAATCTAATATAACTGTAACCTCGCATTCCCCCAAAAACAACGATTATTCTTAGTAAATAATTATTAATTGTTTTCTTAAGTTATACAAGAATTTACAAACGATATAATAGATTAGATGATATTTTATGAACGACATAGATTT